>CALSCE010010723.1:6911460-6928530 GCA_943593645.1 Bovichtus variegatus | reverse complement strand
AGAGAGAGAGAGAGAGAGAGAGAGAGAGAGAGAGAGAGAGAGAGAGACTCACCATGGTCCTGAAGAGAAAGTTTCTAGTCAACAAGGTGCAGCCATTCTGCAATCCATGCATGCAACCCCATCGCTAAACCTTAAAAACAAAAAACATCATAAAAAATGTATTAAATCATCTGCCCTCAAGGCCAATATGAAGAGAGCAAACACAGGGGGGTTATGAAAAAAGGTGGGGCAGAAAAACATTAAAATGGACACAGCTCCCTCCTGCAGAAAATAACACACATAACTCTCTCTCTCTCTGGTCCACACAAACACGCACACACAGTTAATCCAATGCAGCGAAATGATCCTGCCTCCACTCACTGAACCCCTGCTAACCCTACCTTCCCCCATTTAACCAGCATTTTGCCCGAGAGATAAAAACCGAGGAAGTGACAGAGAGAGCGTCAGCTGGCTCTTACCCATTCATGCAAATAAACTATGTTTGAACTTGAGAAAGAGGAACATAGCAAGAGTGAGAAACAGAGCAAGAGAGGTTCTGTGTGCTGACCAAACAGAAGCAACCAGCAGCCCAGTTTATCGATTGAGCTATTGATCCGTACACAGAGCTGGCTGGTCAACAGTGCCACTGGACATCAGAGATCCACAGTTAGCACGACCACTAAATGGATGTTAGCGGTGGAGCAGAGGACACTATGTTCATCTAAATCATCTCAGGATTTGTTTGCTACTTTTAAGGAGAGATAACTGGCTACATTTTTATTTGCTTGAGATTGATAACCCATCAATATTTAGTTGCTTAAAAATATAAAGACCCCCCCCCCCCCCCCCCCCTTCTCCAGTCTTTTGAAAAATTCTTTTTTTTTTTTTTTTTTTTTTACACAAAAGTTTGATTACCTGGTTAAAAATTCTTAAAATTCCATCTATGTGATAAAAAAAATCCAGAATCGATGAATAGGCAAATGTTCTTAATTTCAAAAGTCTAACCAATCAAAATGGTTAAAAAGGTTTTTAGTTTCCACTTTAAATGGTTTTGTCAAAAATAGCATTACCATCACATTATGTGAGCAACTTTCTTTGTTGGCGTGTTCAAGGGCATGCTGAGGGGAGGTATAGATGTATGGTATGCTTTGGAAAAAGCATTAGTGTTATCAATATGTAGTTAATGGGCTAAGGCATGCATGCAATACTACCTTATGATACGTTATCATGACACCCTTGAGAAAAACCTGACGCTGGAGGACATTGTGAGAGAGAGAGAGACGATGAATGCAAATTATCATGTAATAAATTATATGGATGGTGGATGAAACGAGCAGAGGATGTTTAGCAAAAATTCACAAAGCTGGATAAAGACACAGAGCACCTGCAATGAGGCCAGAAAAGAGCAGGACCTTATTAAAACAATGAGAAAGAAGTTGTGATGTTCCACTGCAGCTCCACATCATCATTCTGGATAAGCAATGTCGTAACTTCTCCAAATAGCTCATGCCTCAACTCAAAGACAAGTCACTGAATGGCAAGTTTAGCCCCCACAAAGATTGGTTAAGATGACAGGGCCGATCAACAGCAGGACAAGAGTGGAGCGAGGGGTCGGTGGAAAGTTTGGTGTCATATCATATCCATATTCATTCCATACGTTTGAAGTGGAAAGAGGGCAGCCTTAATAATCATGGCTACATGGTCTTCAAAGAGAGATGAGACATGGGGAAGAGGAGTATAGAGTGAATGAGGAACTTCAAAGGGCTGGCGCGTGCTATCCCACATCCGTATACACAGAGCAAACACACACACACACACACACACACACACACACACACACACACACACACACACACACACACACACACACACACACACACACACACACACACACACACACACACACACACACACACACACACACACACACACACACACACACACACACACACACACACACACACACACACACACACACACACACACACACACACACACACACACACACAACTGTATTTACATATGAATGTCTATAACCAAAGGGTTCGCAGGAAAATAAGAGTGAAGAGAAGTTGCTCACATGATACACACTGTTCAGTGACTTTGCCACAAAAATAAGTGCGACAGGACTGCAGATTTAATATCTGTGTCAGCCAAACAGCTGCCAGTCCTTTACAGTGACATGAGCCATGCTTGCCTGCGCATGATCTCGATTGTTTCTCATGCAAACAAGCATCATAATGGTTTGTCTGCTCAACTGGCTACTCTGACTGAGGCTGTGTGAGGTAAAGTATTGCACCATGTATCCACCTCATTATGGGGAAAAGGAGTTGTAACACAGCAGTACATCTTGGAGTAAGCACAGAAGTGCCTTGAAATTTCTCCGAAAATCAATGCTAAACTTCGCCGAAATTATAAGACTAAACTACACCTGAAACAGATTAAATGATCAAGTGGAATCTTAAACCTTTAGGACTTTTAACATTCAATGCTTACTTTGAGAAATTAGCAATCAACAACTTTAATTTAAATGTGGCTGCACCAAAAGTCAATACTAAATGTTCTATATAGCTCTAATAATCTCTTTGTCTCAGAAGGCTTTACACTATGTACAACAACAAACATCACACTCTCTCCTTGGATCCTTAATTCCGACAACAAAAAACCATAATGAAGACATAAAGACGGTATCCTGAATTCATTAAATATCTTATTTAAACATTTAGCCTGCATTCGTCCACTCTCAGCTTGATAAGCTGCTCTACATAGGACGGCCATGTGAAGGAGCATCCACTTTGTCTATGGATGTACAGTTATAGCTACTAGTGATGATGTCTCTCTCTCCATACGAGACAAATGCCTCAAGCCAAAGCAGCCTTTCATCCTCCCAAAGCCGCCATGCATTATTGATGATTAGACCAGAGAGAGACACACTGCTTTACCCAGTGTGACAGCTAGCTGCCTATGTTAACGTGTGTGTGAATGTATTTTCTCTGTATCTGTATCTGTGTGTGTATGTGTGTGTCTGTGTCTGTGTCTGTGTGACTAAACAGGTGGGCTGGATTCCTTCAGTGATTAGCTGTGTAAATTGTCAGAGGACCAATCAAAAAGCAGATGATGACAGTAGAGCAGCCATTGGCTCATACTCTCTACTATCATCATGACAACAACCTCTGTGACCAACTGCCATCTCCAGTGTCTCCACTATGTGCGGTATTTGTTTCTTGTTGCACATAACAACATTTCGTATGTGTGATGCCATCATTTCAAGTGTTTGCTGACGCAACACTTGTGTTTACAATGAACCCTGCAGCCCGCATCGACACATAGCAAACTTCTTCAGAGAGCTCACTTGTATAATATTTTCCCCATTTGAATATAAACAACCACCAGATAGACCAGCGTTTGCCAGTTAGGCAAAGTAGTGCAGGATTGCTCAAGGGGCATTTTAAACTCTTTAATTCAAGCACAATTTTAATTAGCTTCTGCATTTTTTAGAAAAAATGGAAGGTGAAAAATATGCTGCTAGTATACTTCTATTGAATAATAACAGGCTTATTTCAGCAAGAGAAATAAGCTTATGAAAAATACCTCTTAATTCAATAAGCAGCTTTTCTTGTGCATGAGAAAATACAGCAAACAAATACGTCATCTAATGATTTTACTTTTGAATTGAGTTGAGGTATAAATCTATAAAATGCTTTCCAAGATGATCATTATGAATGTATTATTATTACCGCACAGGAATGAAGGCTGCAATTAACAATTATTTTTGTTCAACTAATTAACCTGTCAATTACTTTTTACAATAATTGATAATCGTTTAGACAAAAAAATATTTATAGCGCTTTCACAGAGCCAAAATTGCTTGTTTTGTCGAATTAGCGGTCTGAAACCAAAATATATTCAATTTCCAATCCTATAAAAAGACAGAAAAGCAGAAAATCTTGCTCATTTGAGAAGTTTGAGCCTGTGAATGTTATGTTGTAAAGATTCAGTGATAATCAACTAGGCCAATCGTTTCAGCACTAATAGGAATGATTCATTATTTCAAGAGTTTGTCCTTCATAATGTCCAACTCTGACTATTTTAAGAATAAATATGAGACTAAAGTTGCCATGACATGGATTTGCATCAGTGCCATGTTATGAATGTTCTTCTTTTTTTTTTTTATGCGATATAAACCAAAATAAACAATAATCGTGTTTTCTTGTGAAAACATGATGTCATTTCATGATGTTTGACCATCGTGATGCCTGTTGCTGCTAAAATTCATATATCAAAGTACCAATTAATGTCAAACAAACAAGGTTTTCCTCTTTCACCATTTTCCCACAATATTCTTCAATTGAAGAAAATAAAATGTCACACAGAAGTCAAGAAGGATCTTATGGAGAATAACAAAATAAAGCTTCCCTCTCTGACTGGCCTGAAGGGTTGTTGCTGAGCCTGTGGGAATGTGCGGTACATTGATGTTTCTAATGAAGAGCGCTGAGCTCCATTGATCCACCGGGGATGAGAGTGAGCTGTCAAAAGCTATCAGGCGAGTCAAAGACCCACTTTCAGCCCTGTGCAGCTGAAGTAAGCACGATACTGTTGGGGCACAAGGAAGAGCAGCTAAACCTCCCAAGGCAAGCACTATAGAGAAGAGGCACACACGCAGACACAGCTTTGATGCCTTCACATGGTTAAAGGGGTAATTTGTTCAATAAAAAGGAACATTATGGAAATAACAGTAAGGGGTTAGGATGTGTCAGACATCGGATGAGTCGTTACTCGTGGTGTCTTCAGGTCTATTGAGTCAAGTATTCAGTAAAGAAAAACTTAGCTTCCATTTTTTCCTAAATACACTGAATATGTGTTCTTATTATTATTTTCATTATCGATTAATCTGCCCGTTGTATTCTTGATTATTGGACTGATTTGACCAATCTAAGAGAGCCAAAAGTAGCTTCTTCAAATGTTTCGTTTCGTCCGCTAAAATTCCAAAACCCAAAGAGTTCCAGTTTACAATGGTATATGATGAAGAGGAGCAGTAAATACTCCCATTTGACAAGCTGAAACCAGATCATGTGCAGCATGTTCCCACAACCGTTTAAACGTGGCTGAAATGACAAATCGATTATAAAAATATTTGCCGTCTATTTTTCTGGTTTTCATATAACCGAGTAATCGTTTCAGCTCCGACGCAAACTTTGCTTCATTTTAGATTATGTGAAACAGCGTAGCCAGTCATCAAATGTGAGGTTTTTTTTAAATCAAATGTTTCAGCCCTGCATCACCACAGGCTAATATTAATCATCTTCTCAATGTCTGTGGTGATGTTTACACTGCCGTACCTTTGTATAGTACAAGCTAGTGAAAGCACTAATCATTGCACGGATACTAAAAGTAAATGCGGGATTAAACTGGATTAAAACAGAGCACAGATGCGAGTGTAGGTGGAGCTACTACACTGTACAGTAGTTGTGACATGTTAAGCTGCTTTCGTATACACAATACAGTATAGTGAGTAAATAGGAGACCATAGTCTAAACAATAGAAACGGCAGCCTCCAAAGTTATTGTGGTCATTCAACATTAAATCATTCCCTTTCTAAAACTATTTTAACAAAAACTGAATAATATAAACTTCATGAAAGGGGGATTTATTGCAGAGCTGTTGTATTAGACTGCTGTAGTTTCAGTAATGTGTACCTAATAAACTGGCAACTGAGTGTACATACTGATATTTCTGATATATTTTTTATGAAAATGAATATGTTTTATATACCACAATGCTTATATAACCTGTTTGAGGCTCCCCCCTGCTCTTGAAAGTACGCCAGATGGCAATTTTGGGTCATGAGAATTATTTTGTGACATAGAAATGGGGTCAGAGGATGGAAAAGATTGAGAAACTCTAGTAAAACCAGATTTCATAGACAGAAAGTTTTTTGGTTTTTTTTAAACGACAAGTTAATCACAACTAAAGTACCTTCAACAGACCAACGAGATCTTAATGCCAAAAAAACAAATATCCATGATTACATTACATTACAGGTCATTTAGCAGACGCTCTTATCCAGAGCGACTTACAGTGAACTAACTACACACGCACATCTCACACCAGATAGACCAGACTTGCTCAAATATTCCAAAGCAGCAGAATAATCTGACCAGCTTCAGTCTCTAAGTCTGTCTTTGACACTGCATCCCCAGCAGCAGTCAGTGAAGCACACTAGCAATTACAGCAAACTTGTAACCCTCCTGCTAATACTGCACATGGTACAGGGCACTTTTAATCAGCAAAAGTTGAAACTGGAGAATAATCTTCCCTGCCTGTGTCGTCACAGGCTGGCGAAAAGGGGAGCAAATCTCCTACTTTGCATGGATTTAAGAAAGATTATGAAACAGCAAAAATGCAATGCGTCAAACCGTTTCCATCACACCCTGTGGTTAGCATGAGAAGCATGTGTGGGCTAAAACTCGCTTGCAGTAGCATGCAAATATTCCTGCATGACAAGAGGTCTCTCATATGTAAAGTGCTGAGATTAGCATAAGAATCTTATCATTGTGACATTTAATAACTAGGAAACGGCGATGAACAAAATGAGGTCATGGAGTCAGCTCCATTGTATTGAGGAAATATGTGAGAATGCATCATCCGCTGAAAGGACTAGGCATACATAAAAAAAAAAAAATAAATGTAAATACTGAAAGGAAATGAATTAGATGTCAAAACATGTGTATATACTGTATATGTGGGGGCTGCTAAACAGATAACTCCAAAAAGTTTAAAGAGTTCTTCCACAAGAAATTGTTGGAGGGCATTTTTGGTCCGTATAAGTTTTTGGCCCGTTGTGGCTCTCGTGGAGTGCCTCAGCTGAGCTTGAGCGGTTGTGCCAGTAAAGGCTACATGTGATTTGACACCATGGTGTGGAAAAATAAGTTGTATTGGAAAATGTTGGCTTGCTATTTTAGTAATTGCTAAATGTACAATGTGACCTATGTGTGGAGGCAGGACCTATTTAGCTAAATATTAGAGTTTCAGCATTGGTCTACAACTTATTTTGCACAAAGTAGATAGGAGCAATATGATATTCATTAATTGTATCCACTGAATCTATGCTTCAATCAGCTTTTAAATGTAATCAATCCAAAATGTATTTTTTCAAAATAAAGCAAATAACTTCCATAATGTACAGAATGGTTATAATTAAATAAATAGACAGTTAAAGCCATGAGATAAGTTGTAACAATCGTATTCAAACTGATAAGAGTTGATTCTGAATGAGTGATAGTTTGAGTGAGAATAAGAGATTTTTTTAAACCTCTATTCATATGTGGCACGTGATAAAATACTGTGATTTAACAACTTGAAAAAAATATTTACTTGAATAAATCTACATCATATTTCGATGGATATATGTAAAGAATACCTAACAAATCCACACCATATAGTTGGACTAATACCACAGTAGAATAAAATACCGATGGTGAGTGAACAACTGAAGCGCTTTATCTTGCAGAAAACATTTCATGCAGTGAATGTGATATGATATTTCACAGCAAAAAACAAGTTGTCTAACCAAACCGTTCAGGAGAAATCTCATCTTTGCATCAGAGGGACACATCACTCACCTTGCAGCGACGTGATGACAGCTCAATTGAGTTGTTTGGAGTGAACTGCAGAGACAGCAGAAGTTGCGCCTTTTCTCGTGGGAGGAATACAAATTGTTAACTTCACATTATTTAGGTAAACGGAAGAACGGAGATGAACTCCGCCGTGCACTTGTACAAATTAACACTCATGGATTAGATTGGCACTAAATTGCCCGCTGCAGCCCATGATGATACATCTTCCTGTGGCTTTAAGCGGATAAAAAAATAAATAGCTTTCGCTGTGTGGATTTGGTGGTATATGATTGGCTGCAAAGGCGCGATATGATTTTACACAGAACCAATAAGATTACAGGCGGCGCTTTGGTGCGCACATTTAGCTATAGAGCGTCGCCCGGTATGAAATGCACACAACAAGAGACGTATGCCGCCCAGCGGTGCTACGGTGAAAACAAGCAGACCTCAGTCATGTCAAAATTACACTCGGGGAAATGGTTCGTGGGAGGTGTAGTCCATTTGACAGACAACTACCCTTTCTGTGAACGACACAGACACCGCTCTAAAACTACATCTCCGCCATTTGTAAAAGGGCCAACACGTCTTGCATCAGCGTGTGTGGACCACACTCACCGGCAAAGTTACAGCCAGCTACTACTTGTCTTGTTTTACAGTAAAAATAGTATTGTCACCACTAAAGCCAGGCATTAGTCCCAGCCTAGCAGAGTAGCTACCAACGGCCAGATGAAGCTCTTCGTCAGTGAAGGCAACCCGCACTGCCTGAAAGTGTTAGCGGCGTTAGAAGTGAGTGGAGTTCAGTGTGACGTCCAGTATGTCAACCACGAAGGTAAGAAAGAATGATTAGCTGAACACTATTGTGTATCTGACTATAATGGTGACTGGAAACTTATAACCAATCATCATATTGATTAACTCAGAGTTGAGTTTGTGCTACAACTGACGGCTGCTGGGGCATAGCAAGCTAACGTTAGCTGTAACGTCCTGGTGAAGCGCTAACTGTCAATCTACCTGTATCTGCACCCGAGAAGCAGCTAGAAAACTCTCTTACTGCACATCACTGCTTTGTTTGTCTTGTTTTAGTGCTGTGTGTAAGTGCAGCCTCGTGTAGCCTTTGTTTAGCAGTGCATACAGGTGTTGAGCTTACCTGTACAGCATACAACAGTAACGGTGCTTCACCTTTCATGCCTGGAACAGTCCGGGTTTACTTGGATTGGGTTAACGTTATATTGTAATTGAGTAATACCACAGTGTAGACATACTCTATTGCAAGTAAAAGTCCTGCATTGCATTTGCTTTAAAGTAAAAATACAAAAGTAAAAGCATCAAAACATATTTGAAGTACCGAAAATAAGAGTATTCATTATGCAGAATGGCCCGTTTCAGAATAATTGACATCATGTTATTGGATTCTCTTTATTGATTCCTCTATGTGTTCATCAGCTGGTAAAGGTGGGGCTATTATTTCTTTCTTTATTACTGTTACTATATTATTACTGTATGATGTTCTCAGGTGGCGTGTGCGTATCACCAAGGGATCACATATGTCTTGTCTTTATCTGTAATAATATATCATAATTTGTTTGTTGATTATATTTTGTATTCATAGTTTGAATACAATGTATGTGGAGTAACAAGTACAATATTAGGAGTAAAAGTATAAAGAACATAGAAATACTCAAGTAAAGTGCAATTCCCTCAAAATTGAACTTAAATACAATGCTTGAGTAAATATACTTAGTTACTTTCCACCACTAGACAGGTCCAATACCAAGCATGTTTAAAAAGTAGTACCACTTAACTTATTTAACTCTACATTTGAACAGAAATTGATTACAAGTTGAGTATTAAAGTTGTCTCAAATAGTGACAAGACTTAGTATGAAGTGTTTTGTGCAATGCTTAACTATCTTTACTCCACTTCATTTATTTAAAAAATGTTTTTACTTTAATCAGTCTGTCAGAGTTGTTGGAAATAGAATATTTATGAGGCTTACTTGAACCTGCCAACAGCTTCAGTTCATCATCTAATCTGGCATACAGCGTTATTCCTGACCCATCAAAAACACTGCGATAGATAATGAAGGACCTGAAAACTTGTTAGATTAAAAACGAAAGAGGCTGGTTTATTACAGAGAGAGAACAGAGAAGGCCAACAGGGTCAAAATCAAAATGTTTTCCAAAGTGTATCTATTTTAATGCAAGTAGTCCTCCTGAGGCTCAATATTGAGTTTAACATGGTGTATTGTTTTGCATCGAGTCTTTCAACTACTGCTACCACTTAGATACTACTGCGTCTGAGGGTATTTCTCAATAGATGCATTGTCTTGAGGCACATCATCTAGATCCTGCTGTGTAAAGGAATTAGATTCTAATTAAATGGTAATACATTCCAGCTCTGGGCTTATGTTGTGATTGTCTCAGGCATGTGAGAGAGGCTTCACTCTCTCCAGTCCCAGATGTGTGCTAGTCCTCTGTGGGAGCTGGATCACAGTGATGAATAACCAGGCCCATCTGGCATGCAGCCGCAGTGTAGGAATGAAGTGGACTGTATGCAGAGATACATTATGTGTATAAACAGTAGGGGTGTGGAAGTACATTGTATCATATTACAATACAATATGTATGATATGTTGAACAATACAGTACTGCGTTCAAACTGAGCCCAGTGCCACAGTAACATGAAATTGTATTGTTGAAGTAAAATGTACTATCAGAATCCCTCATGTGGTGATAAACTCCAGATTAAGAAGATCAAATCCTTGACCTTCTAAGCGACCTTTGTGCTCTTCGTGGGTTATTAAGTATTGAGGCTGAGCGTTTGATCACAGGATTATCCTTGACACATTTAAGGAGTCCTGGGTTATTAGTTCTCCTTGAAGATGCAGTTTTGGATTCAAATATAATCTCTGCCCAGGAAACGTTAAAATAAATTAGATATAATGATGTAGATGTTTTCCTCTCTCTCTCTCTCTCTCTCTCTCTCTCTCTCGCTCTCTCGGTCTCTCTCTCTCTCTCTCTCTCGCTCTCTCGGTCTCTCTCTCACTCTCTCGCTCTCTCTCTCTCTCTAAATACACACTCATCAGAAAGAGGATTTACAGTTTGTATAAACATGTTTTAATCAGGTGAATAATCTAGTCTAACTGGTCTAGTAACACACTCATCTGCATAACAACATTGTTTTGTGTATTTTACTTGGTGTCCTTTCTTTTTCCCAGAGAAAGTGGTGCCCTTCCTTAGCCGTCCAGCCTTGCCCGCCCTGATCCTGCCTAGTGGAATGCACCTTTTCAGCTCCAATGCCATCTGCCGGTCAGTAGACTTTAGACCTTTCTGCACGGTCATTTCTGAATGCCAATTTCAAGTAGGCGTGAATATGAAGACTGTTAATTACTGCCTCTCTATGATGTTTCAGATATTTAAAATCCTATGGTCAGATCAAAAACAACATTACTATTTAATCTAAGTCTGTATCTAGTCATGCGGATATCTTCGGCTGTAACTACCCAGGTTTTAATGCTGTGAGCTCCACTAATGAAATTTGACATGGATATCTCAAAACATGGGCAAATAAAACCCAAACTATCTGCATGGCTGTATACCACTAGAGGTAAATGAAAATGCCTTATTGTTTGTAATTTAGCTGAACTAATTCTTTAACCCTGCCAAAGCAGTGTTTTTCCTATTTCAATAGCATGTATGACATGGTTCTCACAGGTCCTTGGAATCCTTGGAAAGTTTGTAATTTGAAGGGGTTTTGACTAATTTGACTTCTTTGAACTTAACTTTACTAAATACGCTACGTTCCAATGTCTGCATGTGTGTCTCCTGCAGCTGTGTCATTGTTTCACGTGCCACCTGCCTCAAGAAGGTGTGATTGTAATTAATCTGGATCTGTGTCTCAAACTATGCCATCTTGGGTCCTTGAATTTAAGAGAAAAGTCCTAGAATTTGGTGTTTTAAGAAGGTATGGGAACCCTGGTATAAAATGTCCATGTCATATGTAATTAATGATGAATCGGACTGATCTGGTAATGCATTGATTTGAAAATGCCACAGTTACTATACAATTAAGCCGGCTACAATATCAGGGAAATGCTAATGCTTTACTTTGACAATGATTACACTGCAATAACATTTTGAGGCCCACTGTAGCTAACTCCTGAATGTGATGATGGCAGATATCTATATTTTAGATGGGATTGTTTGACACATTTCTGAGGAAATTCATTTTGAAACCAAGGAAGATGCAACTTTCTGACACAACATCCCTGTTTTCCACTTTTTAACCCCTTAGATACCTGTTTGAAGTAAGTGGACAAGACTCCAGTGAAGTTTGCAATCAGTGGCTTGAATGGGAGGCCACAGATCTTCAGGTAAGCTTTGCATAAAAACGTTCAGTTCGCTGATAATCTGTTGTATAAAACACTAAACCTCTTTGAGATGGAACCTATTTCCAGTTCATGCTTTTGTACGTTCTCTTGTGCAGTATCCTCTCACTGTTCCTCATTGTGTTGTCAATGGGGACATAAATCCATGCAGCTATATGATTAAAGCTCATGCTTTCAAAAGAACAATGTACTGAAGAAATCTATCATCATGCTCTGCAGGGTTTAAGAAAATGAATGGTTTAACCTCAGTCATGCTTCTTTGGTTTATTGCTTGATCCAATGTCATTCAATCAATTCTAATTAATCTCTGTTTTGTCTTATGTGTGCAGCCTGCACTGCTACAGGCGCTTCACATGGCAGTGCTGCAGGGAAAAGGATCAGAGGTGTCCAAGGTCCTCCAGGGGCCACTAAACTACTTGGAGCAAAGCTTGAGCAAGGGGAACACGCCATATTTAACTGGGGTACAGCATCAACGTCTCCTGTTTAGCTACCGCTCTTCCTATTTTTCAAAGCTCATTTAGGTGCTATGTATAGGGCGAGCACATTTAGAAGATAAAGACAAACATACTCACTCAAGCGAGGCCTTTTCAGGCTGTATAGCATATGATCGAGTCAATAGTTCATGACGCCTCTGTGGAAGCTCAGCTGAGCTAAAACTGATTGTCTCCTCTGTGCCACATCAGGCTCCTCCGGCAACATTTCTTTTTCTTCTTTTCTTTTCTCAGCTGCCGATGCTGAGCTACTTATGCATTTTTAACTTAAAAAGATTCATCTGCGGAGGAGCTCCCTTATGTTGCAGATGTGCCTGAGTGTGGGTGGGGGATCAGTTCTCTGTGGTATTTGCATCCCCTGTGGCAACAAGTCATCTGCGTCTGTCGTATATTTCATGTGTACAGAAATATGTTTTGTGAAGCCTCTTGGTGATTGGCATGGCTTGGAGGAGCCCTGTGTAAAGCAAAAGAAAATCTGTGGTAAGCACACAGTGAGGCAGACCCAGCAGTAAATGCAGTTCATATTTAGTGAGACACAAGCGCACCAAACAATCATGCTTAAAATAGTCTTCCTCATGGTTGTTCTGTATGTAGAAAGTCACAGGGGGCCGGATGGATCCCTCTTCTGCATTGTTTAGGGCTTTCAAAACAAAAAACATTTAGATTTATGATGGGATGACAGGAAAAGGACACATGGCAAGTTCAGGAATAGTGTGTATTAATTATGTTCATTAAGCTGTGTTTTGTTTCAGGAAGCCGTTTCAGTGGCTGATGTTGTTTTGTGGGCTGCGCTCTACCCTGTTTTATCTGACTCTTCACTAGTGTTGGGTAAGTACTAATAACATTTAAAATTCTTTGTTTTTGGTCATGCATTAATTACCCACCCGTGAACTAGTTTTTTTTTTTTTTATATATATATACCTAAACTTTTCCCTATTTTTAATTTATCATATTTCTTTTCTTTTTTGTAGTTTACTTACCTTCTTCCTTTATTTTATTTTCAAATGTCTTATTTATTTGTTTTTGTTTCCTTTATTTATAACGGTCCCTACTGCAACCCTTCACTTCACTTCACTTTCCTTTTCTGCTTTTTTCCCCCTTTTCTCTCCACTACCATTTCCCTGCATCTTTTCCTTTTTACAGGCGAGCGCACGTCTGTGAAGGCTTGGTTTGACCGTGGGGCTGTTATGCACAGTTGCCAGACTGCCGCGCAGAAAGTGCTGCAGGGAAAAGGCCTGCAGGGCATGAAGAGCTACATGCAGAGGCAGCCTGCCCCTCAGAGCAGCCAGTGCAGAGACACACAGCCATGCAACAGAAACCCTGCTGAGGTATCAGCCAGATCATCAGGATAACTATTAGACTTAAAGCATTCTTATTGAATAAAAAGCTTTCAGAGGTGCTTCAGTGCCTAACTACACTTGTGGTTTTGCCTCAGGAAACATGTACACCCTGTGAGGTTTCAAAGAACATGTCTTATTATTGTTTCCTTCACGCTATAGATGCACTAACACAAACCATACCTTGCAAGACACATGTAATGTCACACGTTTCCTTTCCCACATTTTCTGTCTTTACTGCACCGTAGCTTTTAGGAAGAAAGTTAAAGTATTCAAAGGGTTGCAAGGCTTCAATTCACCTCATCTAAACTAAGCAGGGCTCTCCTGTTAAGCAGATGCAGCGTGTGTGAGTTAACCTGGCTCTATGAAAGCTAAATTAACACCCGTGTCAGGATATAGAACATGCACAATGTAGAGGTTACATCACTATCTTTTTTTATCCTCTTCCATCTCTTTCTTGTGTAAGCATGGGAGGATTTGAGCATGTTTCAATCAAATTCAGCAACAGCCATTATGGCTCCATGTCAGAGGAAGTTGCAGAGTATGTATCTCATATTTCTAAATGTCTTGGGTATGGGCTTTGGTTTAGAGGTCAAAAGGTCAGTGGGAGTTGGTGATACAATTCTGAGTTGAGTGTATGTTGTTGTTCATTTGATATGGTAGTTTAATGAGAGGATGGTTCCCTGCTAGAAAGGAAAATCACTACATCCATACAGTAATATTTCTTTGATGGTTCGTCATAGATTTATTTGCCATAAAAGTTGAAAATAATTTCTACACTGAACACAAGACCAATGTTTTACGTATATTTGCAGTGCTTCTTCTGATTTTTTGCTTGATAGCATCGTGTTGAAACAGAGCCAATTTTGATGTTAAGCTACTGTGGCAATAAACTAGGGTTTTTTGATAAAAACTTCGTAGAATGGAAATGATTTATAGGTCATGGAACTATGTAAGTACGTACCATTTAGAATTATTGGACACAGTGATAATATTTTACAAACTAAAGTATTTATTTATTTATTAATCCTGCTGTTTTAATATACAATTATATGCTTGTGGATATTACTAACCTTACTAGTTGGTTTTGGTTGAATTCCCACTTAATGACTCTATATCCCACTGCTTGTTTAGGGTGAGGAAGGTGAGCGTGCAGTTTCAGCAGAGGAGATGGAGGCAGCTGCTCTCACCTGGAGTAAAGGTTTGAACGCCTGCCCATTAGCTACCGACAGACAGCACCCCATGTAAGTAATAAAAATACTGCTTCCTATGCTAACCTCTGTGAGACTGAATTGCAGTGAGTGTGTATATGTTGCAGTTTAGGATGTAACATGATGTTGTGGGGATCACATCACCTCAGGTTATCTTCCTGTGGGACAGTCCCACAAACTAAAATGTTACCCAGCAACGTCATGTTGGTGTATCAACGTCATTTTCTAGACTCCTGAAAAGTGCATTTGTCGACAGCAGAAGAGTAGAGCGAGTTGAGCTGTCGCACGTAGAAAGGACGTAGACATAACTCTCGAGGAGTTTCGGGAGAGGAAAATTAAACACCAGATCTGTTTGTTTCCGATCAGTTTGCCACAGGAGGGCAGGAGGAACCTGCTTGTGACCAGCGCCTTGCCTTATGTCAACAACGTCCCCCACCTGGGCAACATCATTGGCTGCGTCCTCAGCACTGATGTCTTCTGCAGGTAGGAATTTAATCTTTAATTGCTTTTTTTTTTCTCCAGCTACACAGGTGCCAACAAAATAATCATAATATATAAATGATTAATAATAATAATAATAATAATACTAATAATAATAATACATTAATGCAAAAATATTGACCTCTCTACCAAACACATTTATAAAAAAAAAATTAAAAAAAACATTTACATGAGAGCATACACAATCTTGTGCATATATAATGTACAGGCATATGCAAACCTGTCATGTATCCATTCTCCAATTTTCCACTTCACGTACCCTGTTCTTTCTTCTTCACGTAGCCTCACTGTTATTCTGTCTCTCTAATTCCCCGCCGTGAATTCTCTTTTGCTCCTCGCTCCGTCCCTCTCTCCGAGTGTCCCCTCTGTCTTACTGTACTGACTCCATGCGTCCTCTCCTCTAAGGTACGGCCGTCTGCGAGGCTGGAACATGCTGTTTATATGTGGCACAGATGAGTATGGCACAGCTACAGAGAACAAGGCCAGAGAGGAGGGTCTGACTCCGCAGCAGATCTGCGACAAGTACCATGTCATTCACTCCAACATCTACAAGTGGTTCCAGATTGACTTCGACTTTTTTGGCAGAACCACCACAGAGAAGCAGACGGAGTAAGTGGATGCAGGGAAGAAGGCTGAAGTTTGCCCGTTTCTAAATATGTTATCCACAGTTATGTGAGAAATTAATCAAAGTTAAACAACAAAGCTAAAGATAAAGCTGAACAGAGAGCTCTCCAAAAAGAATTCCAGAGCTCGCTTCACGACCCTGGTCCTCTGCTGGGTTGCATGGGGTTCTGGTACTGCTTGGCTTTGGTGTGAAAGGGCGAACACGTTTCCATACGATTACTACACAATTACGTAACATAAGATTACTATAATCTTGCAGTAGATACCGATGTGGATATAAATAGATGGATGTCTTGCCCTCTCAAGCATAAATTCTACTCTACTTAATCTCAGAGATTATTGACCTTGATTGTAGTATTTAGGTCATTGCTTACATTTCTGACATTTACCACAATGACATCTGTCACCTATGAATTAGTCAAAGACTGGTACGCACACGTTAACTAAGCCAAAGGTTTTGTGTAAAAGTTGATTCAGGTGGTCAAGCGAGGCTCCACTTCATAGAAATGTTGTAGTAATGTATTTATTCAGTATTAACAGTATCACTTTTCATAACTTTTTTAAAAGTTAGCAGAAGGAAAAGGCATTGGCAGAGTCGATCTAGGAAAAATAAATTGGACGTTCTGTAGTAAAGTTATCTATTTAATAATATTGATGAAGTCTGGACGTGAAATTAATGACTTCAAAGTTATGGATTGATGCTCTAATGGAAAGCAATGGAGTGGGTGTGATTTCCTGTCAGTGTGTGTGTGTATGGATATAATGCCAAAATCTTTTGTTTGCAAGGGTGTTTTAAATAAAATGTAGAAAGGTGGGTACTTACATGTGAGCATGGGATACCAAAGAGAAGCATTTGTCTTTTGTAAAGACAAGACTTTATTCCTTGACCTCGTACATAGAAAAGGATTACATAGATACAAACTC
>CALSCE010010723.1:6864173-6911060 GCA_943593645.1 Bovichtus variegatus | reverse complement strand
CATTCTCCCTCTTTCTCTCATGCAGCTAGAGGCTCAGTTGGAGCAGTGGCTGGAGAAGTCAACCAGCACAGGTGACTGGACAGCAAATGCCAAACAGATCACTCGCTCCTGGCTGAGAGATGGACTCAAACCTCGCTGCATCACCAGGGACCTGCGGTGGGGAACGCCAGTACCTCATCCTGACTTTAAAGAGAAGGTCTGCTATTGTCGCATGGAGTAAAAAAAAAATATTGTTTTACATTACAAATCTTTCTATTTGTCTGTATATAGTTTATTATAGCATAGGAAAGAAGATGCACACACACCAATCTTTTTTTTCTCTTTTAATTGAAGCATAATAAAGCCCTGCTGCTCAGTTAAATTTCCTGCTGAGAAGATAATGAATGCAAACACTTAATATCTAATACCAGGGTCCTAAATAAACATTGAAAATGACTACGCACTTCATTAGATGTTTACAAATGCTGCACTGACGGATGATACTGCAGTGCTCACTGGGAGACTCTCCAGGTCTGGCATCTAAACATGTTGTAACACTAAACACTTCTTTTAGTTCACACCAAACATGAATACAAAAGGGGATTTTAAATCAAACTGTGCATCTTGAGGATTTTTTTTAATTTATGTAACACTGAGTTTTAATTCTGTTCTGTTTATTGCAGTTTTTAATTCTCTCTCTCTCTCTCTCTCTCTCTCTCTCTCTCTCTCTCTCTCTCTCTCTCTCTCTCTCTCTCTCTCTCTCTCTCTCTCTCTCTCTCTCTCTCTCTCTCTCTCTCTCTGCAGGTGTTCTACGTGTGGTTTGACGCCCCCATTGGTTATCTGTCTATTACCGCCAACTACACCGACGAATGGGAAAAGTGGTGGAAGAATCCTCATCAGGTAACCCACCCCACTCTAGCTCCTCCCCCCCAACACACAGAAGTTATGAGCCGAGCAGAGTACTGATGCACTAACTTGGCACAGATTTTGTCCGCTTTACAGCACAGAATGGGTCTGATTGTTTTTTTCATTGCCCCATCTGGTCTTTTGCACTCTCCATTAAAACACAGTGTAACTCGTAGCCCCATATAACCCTAATGGGAATCAGAGCAAGACATAACCTCTTTGATAATTAATTAAATGCACAATCAGTTTTGTACACGCAGTATAATGTGTAGGAGACAATACAGCTCTTTCTACTTTGTGGTTGCCATCCACTTCTAAATTCCTAACCTCTGAGATTAGATGATATTTAAAGTTTAAACGCCACTCAGCCATTTTTTTTTTTTTTTTTTTTTTAAAGAACTTGCGATTAAAGGGATAGTTTGGATTGTTTAAGTTGGGGTTGTACGAGGTTCTTATCCATAGTTGGTGTATTACCTACAGTAGATGACAATCGGCACGCGCCCAGTTTGGAGAAACAGACCGGAGTACGAGCACAGGAGTAAAGCTATGTTCTGCTGTGGACGGGAGCAGCAGCAAAACGTATTTTAGCCACATAAAAAAAGGCTCACCTAAAATAATCAATACCAGTTTAAGTGTACCTTATATTTAGAATATTTTCACCGCTTTACCTTGCCGACAAATATATAACGGTATGTATAACGGCTTCAGTTCCCCGTTGGAAAGGGCTTACCTAAGGGATGAAAATATTATAGATAAAGCATACAATTGAACTGACATTGATTATTTTAGGTAGCTAAAAATACGTTCAGAACCATCCCTTTTAACTGCAAGTTCTTTTAAAACCCAATAGATAAAATATAATCCAACATATCTTCCTCACTCTCACTGACTCATCTCATCTCTCTCCATCTGAAACCCCCAGGATTGAGCTTTTGTTATATGTGTGTGTGTGTGTGTGTGTGTGTGTGTGTGTGTGTGTGTGTGTGATGGCCTGTGTTTGCAGAGAGAGAGAGATGGGGGTTGGGGAGAGCTGATAAATCCTCTTTGAACTGGGTGATCTCATGATGATCTAATATGATGTCATCCTCACAGTGCAGTGTTGTGTCTCTGCCACTAGGTGGAGCTGTACAACTTCATGGCCAAAGACAATGTGCCCTTCCACAGTGTGGTGTTTCCCTGCTCCCTACTGGGAGCTCAGGACAACTACACTCTGGTCAGCCACCTCATTGCCACTGGTAAGCACTGGTTTTGATATGTTATATTATTAGACTTAATTGGGATTCACCGCAGATCTTAAAACGGATCATGTCTGTTTGGCAGCTATGCAACACCGGACGTCGTGAATGATCAAATTTGCACTGGTAATTAAGTTTCAGCGTTGACATTAACTTATGCTGTAAATTCCCAACAGAATATCTGAATTATGAGGACACTAAATTCTCCAAGAGCCGTGGTGTGGGTGTGTTTGGAGACATGGCCAAGGACACGGGCATCCCGTCTGATGTGTGGCGGTTCTACCTCCTGTACGTGCGTCCAGAGGGACAGGATTCAGCCTTCTCCTGGGCTGACA
This sequence comes from Bovichtus variegatus, assembly GCA_943593645.1. Taxonomy (NCBI): domain Eukaryota; kingdom Metazoa; phylum Chordata; class Actinopteri; order Perciformes; family Bovichtidae; genus Bovichtus; species Bovichtus variegatus. The sequence goes on along the minus strand of CALSCE010010723.1, from coordinate 6,908,605 downwards.
TGGCTCTGAAGAACAACTCTGAGTTGCTCAACAACTTGGGCAACTTTATCAACAGGTTGGTGATAGTCATATGTTTAAAACATTTCGGCTTGTGACTAGCAGAAAGTATAATTTACTGACAGTGAGAAATAGTCGTGACATCAGAATTCAGCGTTCCACAATGACCCTTAGAAGGTAACCTGTACCAGTATCCTACTACCTGCTACGTGTTCCCCAAACATCCGACTTTGTCACATTTTCTGTGTGTTACTGTTTCTTTTTCTATTTAAATTTAAATTGTTTTGATCAGGCGAAATAAAAAAAATATAAAAAGTGGGGCAATCCACCTAAAGTTGCTCACATTTTGTACATAATAAGTTTCACTTAAAATGTAAATATGCAGCAAAACTGTCATCCAGTCCAATTAACAACTAAGTTTTCAGATTGTTGTACTCATTGAAAAAAAGTCTGTTAGAGCAGTAACTATTACAAGAGGCTCACCCTAGTTTTCTAAATTTGTTTGGGATGGCGTAATTTAGCCCCAATTATATTGCCTCAAATGATTTTTAAAAGATCAGGGTTTAATCCCACATCAAAGATTTTTCTCAGCAGCGTTTTTTCAAAGTACCTTGATCTTCAAAATTGGTCTGGGGCAGCAACGTTGATGCCTAATTGGTTCAAAAATATCTTGTAGATTGCATCCAGCCTAAGGTGTTGGAGGTAGAAAGTATTCTGCTTCAGAAAAGAAATTCTGTCCATGCCTGGATCCAGTTACTAAATCACTACATAGAGACAGTGTGTCCATCTTAGGCGCTTTCTCAAATTCATAAACGATTCTGAGCTGTGGTGTTCCAGCCAACAGCTGTTCAGTTGAATCATTGATTGTCAACAATTTCACAAATAATCAGCTTGACAAACCGAAATGGGTAAACGCTTACTTAATATTTACAAGCAGCAAATATGACTTTATTGATTGAGGATGATTCAGTTATTGTAACGGTCAGAGAAACCTTTTTGTATTTCCCCAGGATGCAAAAAAATTCTGTGTTTGGCAGTTTCACTAATTAAAAGACTCAAACAAATTAAAAATGCAGGTCACGCTAAGTTTATGCTAACACATCAAAATCACACTTCATCGTAAATATGACAGTGGTATGGCAGGCCTTCTTCAGAGGCTGAGAGATTTGTAAAATATAGAACAGGCTGTTGCATCAGACACGACAAAAACGTTTTTACTACGAGCATCTTCCCGATGTACACATAAAACAGTTTATTTTAATTACTCGCTGCCGACACAACTTCAATGTGGAATCGATGAAGGAGCTGTGATGATCAACAATTAGCAAGTCAAGTAACGTGCCCTTCTCTCATTTTGCTCTCCCTCTCTTTCCCCGTTTCTCTCGCTGCCTTTCTCGCTCCAATCCCACATTTTTCCCTGACCCCTATTTTCTTTTTCTTTTTTATTTCTCGCTAAAACCCCCCTCTTCCTCTCTCCTCCAGAGCTGGCATGTTCGTCACAAAGTTCTTTGAGGACTGTGTGCCTTCGATGGAGCTACAGCAGGAAGATAAGAAGCTCCTAGCTCTGGTGGGCTGGGAGCTGCAGCAGTACATCCAGCTCCTGGACAAAGTTAAGTAAGTATATGTACATTTTCAGTAAAGGTCAAACATACTAGCAGATAAACCCATATTTGGACTTCTACTGAAGTAGAGTCTGTATAATGGGTCTGCTGTCAATGTCACACGATCATGACATTTTCTGTCAAATATTCCACCAGAATCCGCGATGCTCTGAGACACATCCTCAACATCTCTCGCCACGGCAACCAGTACATTCAGGTCAATGAACCCTGGAAGAAGATCAAGGGAGGAGACACAGACAGGTGAGATGTTTTTTATATTAAAGATGTAACATTCGCCTTTTTTTAAAAAGAAAATTAAAAAAAAAAAATTAAAAAAAGGACTCTTTCATTCATGTGTCTCTGAGCACAGAAAACTTATTTTTGATTTTGCACAGATTGAATTCATAAAGTCGATTCTTAGAAGAAAGAAATATTTGTATGAACAGCCAACTAGAAGAGCAGTAGTTAATATGACATTTCTGTCCATTGTAAGATTAACCAAAACATTTAAATTCGTGATCTGTCTGACTGATCTCCGTCTTTCCGCTTCAGGCAGCGTGCGGGCACCGTCACCGGCGTGTCTGTGAATATCGCCTGCTTGCTGTCAGTGATGCTGTTGCCATACATGCCAACGGTCAGCCAAACCATCAGGGATCAATTCAATGCCCCTCAGTCTTGCATCAATACCATGTTGCAAGGCACCGGCACCTTTGTATGTTCCCTGAGTGCCGGCCACCGCATTGGCACCGTGAGTATGACCACACACTCAGCTCATACACACAAACCTGTGGCGCCTCCTGTATGTTGATGCTGGGTGATACAATGAGGATGCAACAGTCTGTCAATACCTCAAGACTCCTGAGGACATTGTAGTCGTGTTAACACATACACACTTAAGAATGATAGCCTAGTCGAGTCCTTAGCCTTGGAGCAGCAAGTTTCTCTCAGGCCACTTGTCCCTTCAGGCCTAATTGTGTTGACCCGTGTCTGCAGCCTGCCAACGCTGCATTCTATCTCCAAGGCTATCGTGATTCGTGACCAAGGTCTCCAGAGAAGGAGCAGCAAACAACACTGTTCTAATGTCACACTAACGCACCATACACAACGCTCGTGTGCACACAGCTTCTCAGACAAATCACGTAATGCGGCATTAAAGAGTGGTGATCATGATCGAAACTCGAAATTTCTCATACATGGTTATCTACTTACTTACTTGCATAATCCTCTTTGTTCACAGACGAGCACAGAGCCTCCAGGTTAAATTTTCCAGCTACACTGGCCTTGGGCTGGATCCACAATCACATACTTTTAAAATATTTGTGCATATATTTTTTTGAACGTCTACCTTTTTGTCCCCCCTGTCATCCCCTTTTATTCCCAGGTCAGTCCGTTGTTCCAGAAACTGGAGGTGGACCAGATTGAGGCTTTGAAGAAGAAATTTGGTGGACAGCAGGTATTTGATGTTTATGATGCCTAATGGTCTGTGCATGAGTTCAGTCAGGTCTTGTAGTAATTTAGGTTGACTATTTATTAATAATAAAATAAGAAAAAAATTGATAATGCATAGCAGTTCACAGGCTTCTGTCAAACTATCATCACAAATAAGAATATGTACGTACTTGGAGTATCTGTCTTTTGAAACATGATGAAGAGCAAACACACGATGTGTTTGAATGATGTATTACGCATCCATCATATAGATAAAAAATGATCTGACTCTAAACCTTCTCCTCAACCGCCTGCCTCTAGCCTGAAGATGAACCACCTAAAAAAAAGGTATCGAGCGGTATTTGTTTGTGTAAAGTCAGTCCACTCTGGTTATGCTGTGCCAGTGATTACTGCATGTCTTCACTAACACTAGCAGCTCATCTAACATCCTTGGATTTTTAATTGTATACTCATCCTTGTGTATCCAGTGTGCTTTACTTATTACTGTCCATTCACACTTCATGACTCATAAAATCCTATCGACATTTTGAGTGATGAGTGTTATTGTCTGAAATGAAGTAAGTAATCTCTAGAAATAATAACCATCAAAACGCGTCAAATTCAAACATCTTCTTCTGTCTGTTTTCCGCCCTCAGACGACAGCTCAGAGCGCTGGCAGCGCTCAGCCTGCCGCTGTGCCAGCTCCTGCTGCTGCTGCTGCTGAGGTGGCGACGGTGAACGGAGTGGACCCAGAAAAAGCCAAGCAGCTCACACAGGCTGTGACTGAGCAGGTGAGATTGCTGGCTAGTGGCAACACACTGTTGCGCTATCAACTGTAATCCCAATTCTTATAAAACATTTTTTTTTTTTTTATCATTTTGGAATCAATCTGTTATTAAGACGGCACTATAAACTAAAAAGAATTTCAATAAAATTATATTGATTATATTGTTTTGTCTTTTAAAATAATCTTCGGATAACAACGGATGTCTTCTTCCTTACGGGACGCAAGTGATCTTCGCAAAAAATAAAATCACGGCCGCAACAAACCACTGGCCGCTGAAATAAATAACTGCCAATTTTTTTAATCTACATTTAATCAGTATCTGGAAAATTATCTATTATCTGGTATTACTTAAATTTGTAATCAATTGATCAGAATTGTTTTATCTCCAAATTTATAATCTTTGAATTTTACATGATACTTACAACTATAAATGCAGCGGTAAAATTTTTGGGAATCAAATGTTTAATTCTCAGTATTTCTAAACCCAGACAAACGCGTATAATTACAAACTCAAATTGCCGCCTTAGACAAGAAAGCTGCCAACCTCTATTTGTCCCTAGAAGCTGAAATGTTTAATCAAAGACGCATTTGGGAGAGAGAAATCTAGTCTAACATTGTCATTTTATCTATCACAGGGGGAAAAGGTGCGAGCACTCAAAGCCCAGAAGGCAGAGAAGGCCGTGATCACAGCAGAGGTGGCCAAACTGTTGGACCTTAAGAAACAGCTGGCTCTGGCTGAGGGGAAGAGCCCTGAGCCTGCACCTCAGAAGGGCAAGAAGAAGTGAGACGGAAAAAAAGTGAAAGGAAAATGAGGGAGGTTAGTGAGAGGAAGGGAAGAGTAGAATGGTTTTGAGGTACGATTGTGGAGAAGGGGAACAAGATGTACACTAAGAGAGAGATGAGGGTATTAGCTTAAGGCAAAGCCGTGACAGGATCTAAGACAATGTGGTATTGGCACTGAGGACTAATGAAATGCTGGATAGGCCGACGGGGAAATGAAAACACACAAAGAGGGAGTCAAATGAATACAGCTACAGAATAGAGGGATTTTTCCAAATCCCTACACCCAAAGAAACTGATTTTATACTCTCCATGTGATAGTCAGCATACGATATTAGCGTTGGAAGGTGTGTTGGGCATTTAAAGATGTTTTTTATATCCTCTGGAAAATTGTTTTTCTTTTTGCTACCAATACCCTTTTTGGATCCAGAAAATAAATTGATTAAGTTCATCTGGAAATTGTCTTTACTTCCCCTCCTCTTTCCCAATTACGTCTATTTTACACTATTTTCTACAACAACAAAAAATGATTCATACTCAAAACATTAAAAAGGGAAACAATAAACGTTGCATGACACGAAAAATTGCACAATTTTTCTTTTATTGCAAATTTGGGATTACAATGTAGGATAAAATAAATGGTATGGTCAAATACATGTATTTGATGCCATCAATGATAAACGCCATGCATATTATTCTACGATTAACACATTTATGTGAATGCAATGAGAAAATAACAGTGGGTATGTTGGCATTTTACAGTACAAGCCATTACAGTACAATAGTGTGTGTATATATTACAGCGTTATATAAAAATAGTAAATCATGGTTGAACAACTTGTAATTCTTCCACAAATCCCATATTGGTAGAAAAGGTCAGCTTAGAAAGTATAGCCGGGTCCTACTAACTTTATCTAAATACACATACACACAAGCCATGGGTTATAAAAAAGTAAGAAAGATTATGAATTCTCTCCCAAAAAAAAATAAAAATCATTCTCTCATACTCACACTGCACTGGGCACTTTCAGACTTTTCCTGAGCTCCTAAACTCTCCACAAATTGGGGCAAATAATCTCTGGTAGCCTAATTGCAGCCCTTAACGTGGGAGATACAATTATTGCAAAATGGTGGGAATGGATGAAAATGAAATGCACTCTCTGAATTAAGTTCCTTTCTGTCCAACGTACTAATCATCAAATGCTGTTAACTTATTTCTTCCATCTTATTTGATGGAATTTAGTGTTAGGCATTCTTTCAAAATGACAAACATTCATCAAAACCACAGTATCATTTGCACTGAGAGCTGTCTGTTCTTCCTTTTTCTTTATACATGCTGTGTCTTTTTATTTGCCGCATTGCTGTTGCAGCCCCTTCTCTTGTCTTGACTTTCATCACTTTCCTATTTCTTGCCATTTGAAGCTCTGTGTTTAAAAAAAAAAATCCTCTTGCTTATAAAATATCTTTGGTTTTCATCCTTTCCTGTCTAAGAGGCATTTCATGACCACCATATTACCTTATACCTTTCCCCACCACTGCTTATTTCAATTCTATAGGACCTGTCGTCTTTTATTCCTATCTTCCATCCTGTCTTTCATTTTCCTCTCATTTTCTGGTGTTGACTAGTCTCTCTATCAAGGCTCTACGTGTCCTCTGTACCTCCTCTCCCAGCCTTTCAATCTCTGCTTTCAAGCGCTCGTTCTGCTCAGTCAGCTCCTGTACCTTCCTCTCGTTCTCCTGCTCTCTTTCTTTGCGACTCTTTTTGGCAGATGAGAAGGATGAGGATGTGTGCTGCGTGGAGGAGGCAAAAGAAGACAAGGCACTGTTGGTCCTCTCGCTGGTGGTCCTCTTGCGTTTTCCCAGGTGGGAGGACGGGTAGGCGGATGGAGAAGAGACAGGTGAGGAAGGAGAAGAACAATTTTGAGATGGCGACTGGGAGGCTGAGGAGGAGCAGGATGGAGAATCAGGGACACAGGGCAGTTCCTCCTCGCTGGCTGAGGGAGATGCAGGACGGACATTAGCTTGGTGGTGTTGATGGTGGTGGTAATAATAGCCACCGCTGATCACCGCTCCGCTCGGATCCACCATTCCCACTCCTCCTTCACTCAGCAACTCGAAAAACTCTGGAGGCAGCAGATCACTGCCGCCTCCTGTGGAGCCATCTCCACTTCTCCCACTCTCAGCCTCCGTCCGCCGCTCATCTGCAACAGCTGGACTCATGCAGGAGGAGGAGGAAGAGGAGGATGATGATGTGTGATGCAGAGGCTGGGTGATGTGAATCTCCTCTTTTGTCCTCTGGACACCCTCGCCCCACGTCTGGCCTCCGTCCGTCAGCCACGTCAGAGAACAACTCTCCAGAACATCCAGAAACTCCGGCTCCTTCTACAAACACAAAACGATAATGTCAACACCTGCAAAAACCTGTCAAATATCACAGTATAAGTGAAAATCACATCACTGAGAAGGTGAGTGAAATTATTTCACAAAACGGTAAAACAAACTTAAAAAAAATAAATAAATACAATGTGTAAAACACTCACACTCATCATGGGTGTGATAGCCATTTCATTCTTTAAGCTACTGACCTCGGTGCATGTGGGGGCACGTGCCAGTTTTGCCCCTCCCGTGTCGGAGCCCAGAATATCCTGCAGGTCCTCATACCACGCCTCCAACTCTGCACCACACAACGGCCCCACGCCAGGGGGGTACGGCGGGGGCAGGTGTAGCCACTCGGCAGTCATCTCGCCAGTCAGTCGCAACACACAGGTACTCGGCCACACGGTTCACACTGGACCTGAGGGAGGCGGGGCAGACACAGGAGGGTTGGGAAAATTAGAAAGATAGAGGCAAGAGTGCAGCACGTTAGATAACTGACACGTGAACTGCTTGAGTTATAGTTTGCAGGTATGGAATGATAAAGGATGGTGTATGTCATTACTGAGACTACTGCAAGAAGACCTTATCTATATAACTATTCACACCATAATAAAGAAATGAGACTAAAGTACAGTATATTGTGTAATCCACTTAAACGAAAAATGGATTAACAGTGACAGAGGAAATGACTGTACAAAATTGCTAATAAATAGGCATTTTAAAGATTCAAAATATGTATTAAAAATGTGATAACTAATACAAAGTTAATATTAAATTAATAAATATTAAAATCAGACGTGCAGCATTCAGAAAGTCAAATATGAGAATTTACCTTTAGAAAGTCTCTGTTAATCAAGTCTGCCAATTTGTTGGAGATAGCTTATCCCAACAATTCTGAAAGAAAAAAGTATTTGATAGGTTAGTCTTTAAAAATGTGAAAAATGTTTCTCTAATGGCTGAAATTTGCTGAGATTTCAGAATGAAAGTGATGATTTGCACAATTACAGAGCAGGCTTGCTCAAGGAAACTAATGTGCCTTAAATAAAACATTAATGGCTGCTTTCAAAATGACGAAAATGTTAAATGATATTAACAAATTCAGTCAGAAATTGTTAAATTACTCAACAAGGACGGAGAAAATAATATTCCTGTCACGTAATTCTTGTAAACAAAGACCATAATGTTCTCTATTGCGCCCCCTGCTTTCTACGGTCCTCAAAACACGTTGGGATCGATAAACAAGTGGTTAAAAACGAAGAGTAGATCCTAACATTGATCTCTCCAGGTCTGACAGTCAAGTCCACTGCTTTTATTAATTACTTAAAGCTGTCCGAAACAAAAATGACTAAACAAAAGCCATAATAATTACTATGATTTGTTGTAGACAGAGCTTGTAACATGACATGTTTGATTAAATAAAGAGTTCCGCTTTTCTCCTTTAATGTACAAATGGAAAACAATTAGATTATTACATAAATGTAAGGTTGGCAGTGATGTGAATTAATAAATTACAAAAGTGATAAAGAATAATGAAATCCTCCTTTATCCTGATGTCAGATGTAAAACGTCCTGTGTGAGCGCTGGCATTTAAAACTTCGGTTTGGTCAAATAAACGTACCAATTATTATTTTCTTTTACAATTATTTTCTTTTCCAAATTGTAATATTTACTTCTTCAGTGGGGCTGCATGTCCACTGTAAGCCAAGACAATTACGTCATGGAAATGTAAGTCCAGCAGGAGGAATAGGCGAAACAAAAGGAAACGTAAAGAGTGGGTTGGGGAAAACAGAAAATGTAAATATCTATTCATTCATTCATTCATTTGTAAACACTTGATATCAACGGGTTTATTAAAAGTGTGAAAAACAACTAAAGCTGTCAAAAATAAAAGCCGTTCCGTTTCGACTCAGACTCCTGCCAGACGCTACACGGAGTAGGCCAATGTCTGTTTATTCAAATAAAATGACACTTAAAATAATCACAAGTATAGGTTGTCGTGTCACAAAATGCACAAAATAATTTTAAAACGGTTGTTAAGCTCAACAGTTAAAACCCTTCTTAAAAAAAACAAAAAAACAAAAAAACTTCCTAGCTTCAAGTCCGTCCGAGCTTTGACAACTTGTCAGACAGAAGCAGACAACACATACAAACACTCCGTGTAAATTGTGATGGATTAAGACAACTGTTATTCTAAAAATGGCACTGGGATATCTGCCAAAAACATGCTTTTTTCTTTCCACCAGACCACTTCAAGTTAAGTCACCGTTACTCCCCGAAAGACTGAAAAACATCGACTTACTCGTCGCCGAAAACTATAAATGACAACATCTGCACTTACCCTTTTTTTTTTATTCGCTCGCCTTCTCGACTGTCTTGAACTCGAATGTGGATATTTTAGTAAAAATTGGTGATAGCTCATGTTAACCATTGTTCAGTCTTGAACGGCTGAATGTGATTTTTCGGAAACTCCCGGCGGTGTTTATATCGGGAGAGAGGCCAACCGAACTATGCTTGGGAAGGTAGATCACAACCTAACCCCGGGAGTAGGGTGACTGACGTTCCAACGGTCCAATCAAAAGAGCGGAGTTAAGATCTTTTCCTTGACGACATCCAATAGGGTGACCAGAAATCAGCACTGAGGCGGGGTCTTAGCTGCTGCTTCTCTCTGTAGCCTGTATAGTTTGTACGAGCAGCAATTGTGATGCAGTCATAAGACGGCCAGGACGAATTTGGGGCGTATGGGAGTCACATGAAAGGAATGATGCAATGCTTGGCAACCAATTTCTAGCTGGGGATAACACCAGCAGAATCAGAACATGTTTTATTAAACAGTGTTGGCTCTAACTAAAATCTAAAAATATACATATATGCATGGATATCTAATGTCGAAGAATTGTTTGTTTCCGGAACACAAAAGCTGAATTAATTTTCTCACGGATTTTTTTTATCGTATTAAAAAAAAAAAAAAAAGTATCCATTTTTTGTTTTGTTTTTATTAATTGATTTGCAATCTGCTTGGTTTCACCTGATGTTTCATTACAGGTGGTTTTCTTAATATTGAACGTGAAAGTACACACACCCCCTTTACTCCATGATCCACGAGGGGGAATAATAATAACCGGTCCTCCCCTTGAAACGTTCAGTTTTCATTTTACCATGTGGTTCATTCTGGAAGAGACATGTGTTGTATTTGTCCGGTATTTGTAATATGCTGTAGAGCGGACTTTAGGCACACATGTGGTGTCGTATTCTCATTCATTTCATACCGCGCGCTCTGTTGCAGCTCCGCGAGATATCAAAACACACGCCCGGCCGATGGAGCGCCTGTGGCGCGAGCTGAGAGGTACTGGGTGTGATCTAACAGCAGACTGTTCCTCTTTTGGTGTGTCCGGTGATATTTTCAGCTGTTGGTGATAATATTCAGCAGCATTCTTCATTAGTCTGTGATAAAAAACTTTTAATACATGTTACACATTTTTGATGAATTATTGCTGATTTATTTGGCTATTTTACTTATAAATTACTATAATACAAAGTTGAATTTTACAAGAAGAACATAGGCTGACACATAACACAAAAGCAATCATTTCAGAGGCATGTTTTGATAGATACTCGCCGATAAAAACGCTTAAAAAAACACCACTGAGCAACAAAGACATGCTATGCAATGTGGTGTTTATAGCAGATATCTAAAACAAATATTGGGTCCCTATTAAAATGTTTGTATTAATATATCATCAATTTTAGTCTAATCATATTTGCACATATTCTAGACAACATTGTTAGAATGATTTCACTATTCATAAGGTTCAAACTAGCCTTATAGCCTTGTGTCACTATAGATTTATTAATGAGCACCATTGTGTTTATTAATATATAGATATTTAAAATAATCACCTATAGGGCCCAGTTGAAATGTTAGTTTTACCACAGAAGAAGTCGCACTTATAGACTCTTTGTTGTCCTTTAATGTCATTGAGAGATGATATGGTCAACAATAATTCACTATTCACGAACATTATAGCTTTGTGCCACCATATCATTTATAAAATCGAAATACATTCACATTGAGTTAGCCTACTATAAATACAATAAAACTACTTCATAAAAAAGTGTATAGTGATAAGATTTGCGATTAAAACCGCAAAGTTCAACAAGGTCACCAATCCCAGACACACAAGAAAAGCCAGACAGTAAATGGTATAGTTACAGTGTTGGATGATGAACATTAATAAGGTAAACAACAGCGGCATCAACAACAACAACAACAACAACAAAACAGTGACACCAAAATAAAAGCACGTTTCATCATGCGGCTCTCCTGATGCGGGCTCTTCACCCTGCTCCTGACACTTTCTGCCCTTAATCCCAAACTCAGCACACACAAACTGTTCTCCATGCACGGTGCAGCGTGCACGGCTCAACATGCACAGCCCCATAGCAACAGCGCCAAGTAGCGAATAGAAAGCTCAAATACTGTCTCTAGGACCCGGGTTAAAGCGCTGCAGGAAGCACCGTGAACGCGTCACGACTTGAGTGGCTGTTGCTGAGTAGTTCAGCATACTTTCTCTACACCCCTCCCTCTCCACCCCTGCCGTCTGTTTATTTTGTCAGTCCCGTCGTCTGTGTTGTATTCATTATAAAACATTGTTTACAAGCCCACATCTAGGATGCCTTTTTTTTTTCTTTCTGTTTTTCAATAATCTGACGATGATGGTCCCTGTTTTCTGATTGATTGTCTTTTTTCAAATGATACCCTTTCTATAATAAAAACAACAACACTAAATAAACACACGGCATGTTGTCAATTAGTTATATTATTTATCCTCTATTCTGTTGTTCTTCTATGACACTGAGCTGACGGGGTGTAAACAAGCGCTCATAACTGATAACAGTCTGGTCATGTGGATCAGCTTTGAGATGAGATGTAGACATTACTGATGGTTTTATTTGGAGATTTCAGTTACTATGGTGTTTCTGTAATGATTTACTTGCTGTAGCCTAATCTCACCAAATACATTGTTGTCTGCCTTGTCATAAATAACTGAACATAATTCTTCGTTGTTTTTGTTTTTCAATAAAAAAATAAAAAAATCTGATTTACATAATGCCTACACACCTGTCATATATTACATCACATGTTTGTAAACAAGAAAAAACAAAACAAGAAACTCCAGTTATGCCCACATAAATGGATTGTAAAGTATGATATCCATATATATCTATTATAAACACAAAACAAGTGAAACAACCAACATTCACAATGATAACGACAAAGAATTTAATTCTAAAAATGGTGTTCAAGTGTAGACGGAGGAATTTATTTTTCTTTTCTGGTTGCTCTTTGTCTTGCTGCCACATTTATTTGGAACAAACGCTGGCGTTTGACATTTAAGCAACTGTCAATGACGAAAAAACGAAAGACTAAAAGGAGTTTTATTTTTATTTTATTTCTTATTTTTCTTTTGGCTGGAATTTTCTTTTATTTTACAGACAGAAAGAGTCTGGGGAATTTCCAGTCACCACACTCCCTTCTTGTCTCTAGCCTGTGCCCTTGGTCAAGGCTCCACACCCAGTTCCCCTCTCTCTCCCACACACACACACACACACGCACGCACACACCAGCTGTCTGAATCCTTCCCCTCTCTGAACTGAGACCAACTGATACAGCTGTTAACATGTACTGGTGATACAGTAAATCCTTTTCTCCCTCTCTCTCTCTTGGCTCACCATTTCTCATTGTTTGTTTTAACTCTTTTTCCCAGACATGACCTATTAGTGAAAACAGTGAAATCTAAAATAGAAACGTTTGTGTTGATTGTCATGTCATTTTAAACTTGATAGTGGCAGTGATACATTGGGGAGATTCTAAGACAATATAAATGAGATTATCTTCCAACAATTATTACTTACAGTGCTTTATATTTAATCTTTAGGAACCAATTTTTACTACATTCATCTCCTCTGTCAATTCCCATCTCAACTGAAGCCAATAGTTCACTTCTCCATTGTCTCGATGATGCCCATTAATCAACTCATTTGCATTTTATTTCCCTAGAGAACCCTCCATCTATCATCGTCCTGTACAAGTAAGATGTCAAGCATTCACGTCAAGCAGAAAACTACTCTTTCAGGTTTATTTTCCGAGAGGTTTTAAATGATCCACTCAATCCCATCGTGTCCCGTCCAAATTTAACAGCTAAATGTCACATCCACTTGTTGAGATTTCTGTGTTTGGAGCTTTAGGACGACTTTGCAGTAAATCTTGTTAGTCCGTTAAAACCCTGTTTATGACTGCGCCTCACTCTTTACTCAGTCTTCTCTTTTTCCTATTCGCTACACGCCTCTTATTCTGCCCCACAACAGTTTCCATCCTGTTTTACTCTGCCTACCTCCGCCCACTTCTCCCATCCTCCTCTATGCTTCGCCACAGACGCCTCACCTGTCCAGCCCCATTCAGGAAGCTGTGACAAACTGATGCAGGGGCCCCTTGTGTGATTTGCTCTCTCTTATCCTTTGCTTATTTTTTTTATTCCTGATGTCAGCTGTTCTTGTTCTGCCTCTACTTTTACCTGCCTCCATTTTATTTTCACAATTGTTATTATTAGTTTGTTCGAAATAGTTTGTCAAAATAGAGGAGATATTAGTGGTATTGGTAGCTCTACAGTAAAGGTAATACATTTAACATTTTACAAAAGAATAAGACCAAATACAAACAACACAAATACACAACACAAGGACAAGTACACCAGAGTGTACAGACACAACGATATAAATCAATCTTTCATACTTTTTGATGGACTTACCTACAAGGTTCAATGTTTCTATACACTGGCTTTGTATCTTTAACAGTCAAAACACTTCTTAAATTAAATCTTTCTTGTTCATATAGTCTTTTATAAGTGTCCATGGTCCATCTAAGCCATTATCTCCTTAAAGTCCCTTCAGGGCTGAGGCTGCTTGTTCCATCCTTATCAGCTCTATAAAGTCCTCTGGCCAGCATTCAAAAATGACATTACATCACATAAGATTGTTGAGCAAAGTACAGACACAAATAAGAATGTGCTATTATCAATATCTAAACTGTTGACAGCTCTTCATTTCTAGGCATCGACATATGTGTCAAAGATGAGACATTAAAAAAGGGAAAATACAAAAATCACAAGTCCAAGTAAGAGACTGTAGACCATTAAACTTTAAAGCCCGTCGGAACAGGTGGGTATACTGGCCGCTAAGCACACACTCCAGGCTCTTACTCCATCCTTTTCTTCCTCTGCACTTAGTTTTCCCCATATCAGCACCAGAAACAGATTTTGGAGCAATAGGGGCTTCCTACAGTCTCCTCTGTGTTCAGCTGCTCTCTGCTGCCTCAGGACTCAAATATTTACTTTGTCCAGTGGAGTAAAGGGTGGTGTGGGCTATGAGAAGCTGCAATTTGACTGTAGAGTCAAGAATGACTGGAGCTTAAATGTTACTGAAAAGCCCTCCAATAATCTGCTAAAATCGTCTGTGGGGTGGGTCTGGTTTTTTTCTCATTCATTCATTGTATTTTTATCCTCGTTCATATTCAGGACCACATTGGTAGCTAATGGTCTAAAGTATGACAGTAACACAGTAATAGCCTTTTGGGCCGACCTCTTGGTAATTGGGTTTTAACAGCTGGGGCTGGGCTGACCCAATCTAGCACACCCAAAATAGAGGGACAAATGCAGTATAACATGATATATGATGTGTCTCTGTGCTCATCTGGGGCAGTCCCTTCTAAGTTGGAGCTCTGCAAGTCACACTTGATATGTCCTGTCCAAGCAGCCCAGTGTTGAACTCCCCCTCCATTAGGCGGAAGGACGATTCAGCACTTAGTCGTTCTCTGAAATGCAATGAATGAAAGAAAGAAAGAAAGATGTGATACAGGCAGCGATAACACTCAGCTAAAGTAAAGGAGAAACCCACTCTTATTACTGACAGAGGTGTGTCATATGTTGTGTCTAATTCAGATCAACATTAACCAGAAGCACAAGTGTTAAAAAAAACAACACTTTTTTATCAAGCTGAAGACGATTATACAGGAGGATGTTTTTAGTTATCATGAAACTGACCTCTAAACTACATGTTTCTTTTGGCAACTCTGTGAACTGTTAATCCAGTTTGCAGCGGCAGTTACTTAACTCACATGAGCTGCTGTGCATTGATGACTCATCGGAAACACCCGATCCTTACTATACAGTGTGTTACCTGCCTGTGCCTTCGTACATAATCCCGTCGCCTGACATCAAGCATGAGCAAGCTTTTTGTTTAAATGCTTTTTGTAAAGCTCATCAAGCCAGATGGATTCCAGGTTGACCTCAGAAGAAAATTGTGTTGATTTACTCTGTGAATGATAAAGTATCACACTAGTCCGGATACATTTAAAACTGCTAATTTGATTTTAGTGGACAGGATGTTTATTATTTTCTGTCTATGTCTTAATTCACTACCAAGTAGGGAATGGAACGTTTGCCTTTTAATCCTTTAGGACAATGATCTTATCGTGTTTTTAAATACTGTTTCTGTTTCCAATAATTATTGGTTGGGGCTTTTTCTAATGCCTTAGATATCTAACTGTAGACTGATGATAGGAAATGTAGAGAGAGAGAGATGGGGAATTAAAGGTCCCTATCTGGACATGAAGCGGGGAGGTTGTCTTTCATGGTTGGCCCTTTAAAGCTCTTGGCCACCTTAAGTTTTCAGATACTTTTGAATGTAGTTTTATTATATATTATAGGCAGTTTCATATAAACTACAATTTACTCCGATCCACTTCAAATCCAGCGGGTCAAGAATGTTAAGTTACCAATGGACTGGTAGTTATTTAACATTTTAGTAATGTAATATAATTTATTTCCTCAAGGAAATTTGATGGGACAGAAACATGTTAAAGTATAGCAGAATCATTTCCTCTGATGGAGTCTATTTGGTAGTATCTTTTAAAGCTGAATTACAGTGTACAATGTGAGTTTAACCTTTTTTTTATTAGATGGGATGCTGCCACCCAGTGTTCATAAATGAGCATAACAATTTCTTCTACTAAAGATACCACACAAAGGGGTATTTAAAAAAATATTTTAAATATGACCAGATTAGAATAGATTTCAAATGTGTCCCTTTTATAAAATGGGTTTAACATGATGTAAGTATCATGACTACATTGTGCAGTACTAACTGCTGATGACTCATTACTAGCAGGAACTTGTTTTCATAAGTCAGTATGTAACCTTGCATCATCCACCGAATACATCGGATATGTTTGCTCAGGCAACTGTCAGGTAACAAAAAAGACTAACTTGCTCCAATAAGTTTCGGAATTTGGTATCGTAATATTATTCTCCATCCAACCAAAAGAAGTATGAACAGTGCCGCCATTTCAAAGATTAAGTGATTATTAGAAAGCGTCCTTCACTCGCATGAATTATAAAAAGGAGTCAAGCTCATCGCACTTTTTTTTTTTATTGTTTTACCGTTTCCATGACCACAGATGTACAATACAGTTGACTTGTAGGCAACGACAAAGCAGATTAAAAGTTTGTCTGTGGTGTCTGGTCTCAGTCATAATAATATAGTTACAAGCGACTGAGCGTGAAGAAACAATAAAGGTACACAGGCATATTTACAAGCTTTCTTTCCGTGACTTGGCCCGGACACTCGCACAAACGTGCTCCTGCTAGAACACTCTTTTTCTTTTCTTTTTTTTTTTTTTTTTACAGTTGGCAGCATCTTTAATGTGTCATCCATCAACTCACCATTACTGTGATCCATTTCATTTGAGCAAAGTACAGTACAAATCCAGTAATAGGGTGAGCTTTCGAAAGGAATGGAGGAATTCATTATGTTTAATACTAATAATTATAAAAGCAATCCAGTTGAAAACTCAATAAGCTTAACAGGGGACTGCAATCAGTGGCATGTAAAGAGTGGACAAATGTGTTTTCATTTTATATCAATTTGATGCAAGAGAAATGAAGCGGAAAGGAGAGTGGACAAGAACATTTGGTCTCCTTTTTTTTTTTTTTTGTTATTCCATCTTTTCCAACTTTCTAACATTCCACTCAGTGAAAAAAAGGCAGAGGCGAAGCAGAGAGCAGGAGAGGGATGGCCAGAAAGGACAGAGTTAAACCCCAATCCCCCCTCGGTGCCCTCTAGCCAGCTCATATTTGTCCATGTTCTACACTCTTCTCCTGGACCGGTCCAAACTCTGCCACTGTTTATTTGGAGAGCTTCTTCATCCTCTGATCTAGTGCAGCAAAGTTCTCCTCTACAGCCCCCAGGTTTTCCTTCATTGTCTGTTGGACCTGGAGGGGAGAGGGGGAAGAGAAGAGAGGGAAGTTTAAGATGGAGGGAGGTAAAGAGTGGATGTGGATTAGGATTTTAAAAAGTAGGCAGCATGTGAGGAGGCAGTAAGAGACCGGAGAGCCTCTTGATCTACACTAACAGCAACTTCGAATTGATTAATCGGTTACGATTTTTTAACTAAATAATTTCTTAACAGAAATGACAAACATTCTCGGGTTCCAGTTCTCGAATGTGATAATTCACTACTTTTCTGTTTTCTATCATTACAAAATTAGAGCTGAAACGAGTAGTACATGAATTACCAACAACTTTAATAATGTTTCAGTAGTTTATTCAAAGAGAAATGCAAAAACATTCACTGGTTTAGCTACATCAGTGCGTGGATTTCCTGCTTTTCCTTTTTTAAAAGCTGTCTCTAAAATGTAAGTAGAGGACACTTTTTACACAAATGTATTCCACATACAAAGGTTAGTGCCAAGAGGTTGAGTTGGTCAAGTTATTTTAAATGAATCCAACATTTTCAATCTGTGAAAAGAGTTCTGTAGCAAGAAGCTAGAGCACAGTTTCATTAAGTTTCTCCCTGAAAAGATGCAGTTCAGTCGTTTGTTCCCATTATAATAGGATGAGGTAATACGACACGGCAGCAATCGTTTCATTGTTTGAAATCTTTTCGTGTGGACCCACAAGTGAGACCAACATGCATTTCTACAGGCCTCAATAATTCCAATGGTCCTATGGTTGTAATACCTCACACACACTCACACACACACTCACGACGGGAACATTGAACACTGTTAAAGTTATGTTCTGCACTCCAGCTGTGTTAAAATTGATTGATGTTGTCCCAAATGTTCCATGGATCTTAAAAAGGTCCTACCTGTGTTAGCAGAGTGTTATTGTCCTTCAGAGAGTTGTTGATCATCTGCTGAGTGGTGTCCAGGTGGGTCAGCAGCTGGCCAAACTGCATGGCTACGAGAAGGTGGGTGTGGAGGAAGTGCAATCGGGAGGCAAGAGGGAGGAAGAAAGAGGATTTACAAATTTGTGGTTAAAAAAAAAAAACAAAAAAAAAAAACTTTCAATGCAATGTTGCCTCTGCTCTCAGCCACAGTGACGGAGAGTACAGACAAATGTAATATGAAACTGATGAATGACTGCTTGAAAAATTATTTTAGTTGTCCTCCTTCCCCTGTAAAGAAGGACCAGAAAAGAAAAATAAAGAAAAACTAAAATCAGTGCAGCTTGAGCCAAGAACCCTTTCGCTGCAGACTGTGACAGATTGGTGCGGCGGGAGTCGGGATGATAAATGACCTCTTTCAGCTCTCAGAAATGAATTATCAATATAATCTATTAATGCCAAGGTTCTGCTTTCATGTGCTAAATAATAAAAAGATGATAATGTGATATATAATATCATGCATCTCTTTCTCCCTGAGGGGGTGTTTAACAGTATTGCTAAATTTAGTCTAATTCTATTACCATTTTGAGTCTCCCTTTCAGTGATGTTTTGCCCTTTGTTATAATAGAATGGCATGGTTTACACTAATTCCATTATCCGTTTGAAACCCAATTTTCGCTTAGTTTTCATCTTTTGTCTCGCACTCAGACTTTACCATTGCAAATGCAAATCTTCCAGGCTGAGTATTACTTCCCAGCACAGATGCTGGCTGAAATGTGTCTGGGTTCACACCCTGGTATGTTCTGCAGCAGCATCCTACATATTTTGAATCTTTAATGCCACTCCCCACCCCCCACTAACCTACATACATCCTCTCCTTGAACTCTCATGGGTGTCATTTCAAGGTTCTTCTCCCCTCACATAAAAGAACAAAACAGAAATGATCAAAGTTTTCATCGTTATGATCCTTACTGGGGTGAAACCTGCCCTGAGAGCAACATTAGTACAATATTTGCAATACGAACACATTTCTCAACACCAGCACATTCATATATTATGCCGTAAAGGGACAAACTCAACAAATAAGAACGTCTCATGGTTTAGAGGATTATGTGAGAACACAAAGCAAGTCTGAGGAATATCACCTTGTAAAACAGTTTTACTTCCTGTGCGTTACCTTGTTCATGCAACTCCTTGACAGCGACAAGCCTCTGCACCACCTGAGGCACAGAGGTGGACATGGCATCCCACTTCTCCACCACGTTATAAAGCTGCGACACCTGCCAGGTAAACACATACAGGCACATTTAATACCAAGATGAAACCCCGCAGGCTAAAATAAACATGCTTATTTTACCCAAGGTCACAGATTTGACCTTAGTTTCCCGATGCAATAAATTAATAATTATAGTACTGTAAGTGAAACCTGCATTTATTATAAAGATAAACAGTAACACCTAGAATTCAAACTAGACTTTGCAACGCTGTGGTACCAAACGCTAGAAATAGAGAGATTGGCCCTTTTCCAATTGCAGTTGTATTTTATGGCTAGTCAATTGTGGGTCCAATGACTTTATCTTACGTAATCGACCATTAAAAGCATGCTTTTGTACTTTCTAAATTCTTGTATTTACCAGTAAATAAAGTCGCACACCCGGTTTACTAAATCACAATTACAGTACACAACTGTGTCTCAAATAATCAAACAGCAACGTACAGTAACCTTATGTATCAAAAATAAACCTCTTTGAATGATTTTGTAATTCACTATGATGATATAATTAATATGCCCTGCCCTCTACTGGCCTTTTCAGCATACAGCACTTTAGAACAGTCGACGCCAAAGACACACAAGACCTGGAAATCATGCAGATCTCACAGCAGAATCTAACATAAAAACATTTCATTACTGGTTCAAAATGAACAAACGATCACAGGTACCGCCTGGTGAGAAAATGTTGGTTTGTCTCCGACTGCTTCACGGCTGTGCCAGCTGCTTGTTGTTAAAGACAGCACTACATTCAAAACCCACGTCTCGGTGCTAATGACCGTTTTTCAAATGAATATCTCGTCACCAAGACCGAACTAGCAAGATTATTACTACATTATATAACTTTCTAATAAAAGCTTCTTATGGTTGTAGGAATCTTCCTGCAGAGTTTTCCATCTTAAAGTGCTTTGGAACTTTGTGTGAAAGCATCTGAGATAATTACTGCACTTAGTTTGCACTGATGGATGTGCAGGGATTACAAACCTTGTTTTGTGTCTCAGCGTCTTCAATCGCAGCCTTGTGTTTAGCAATCTCATTCATCTTCCCGAGGACACTCTAAATGGGAGAGAGACAAAAAGTTATTTATTCATTCTGTGCGAGAGGTACCGTTTTAGAGGCTCGCAGATACATTACAGAAAAAAAGACGAGCACTGATAAGATTAATGTCAATACTGTGGTAAATTGACAGTTTCTCACGGCGGGCAACGCCACAGGTAACCCAACCGTGTGGAAATTTGGAATATTTTTTAATTTAAGAAAATACATTTTCCAAAGTATCAGTTTTTCAACACAAAGCAAATGCACTGCTAAGTCTCTGCTCGAGTTGCAATAACCATCCAGTGCGTGGGGATGATTGAAAAAGAATTACAGTACGGTCACAGCTGAAGTCTAAATAGAAAAAAAATAAAAACTTACAATAACCCCAAAACTTTGTTATAGTTTAGTTACAGAACCCAGCCCTTCTGCAGTACATAACAAGAGTCAGAGGAAGGACTGGGTTCTGGCTCGCTTTATGTTTTAAAATGTCTTAGATAGACAAGATACAATATGGATAGAAGTTTTCAATAAGCTTTGGATCTGCTGGGCTGGCTGTTGCACCTGGTTGGCTCATCTCGACTGTACTTAACGCAAATAGAGGAAATATCGAGTTCATCATTTAACTCTCCGTAAAACAGCAAGAACACATTTCTTTTAAAACACAATGGTACATTGGGAAATATGATATATAAAAGTAAGAAAGTAATCAAATTGCAACCTATTTATATCAAAATCACCTCCCATCTCAACCCGTGCTGCATGCTGTGCTGCATGCTGTGCTGCATGCTGTGCGTGGATTAGTTACCTGCAGTCTGGCCTCCACCTGATCCAGAGTCGCAGAGTCCAGTGCGCTGACCCTCGCCTGCAGGAGCTCTATGGTGTCCTGGTTCAAACAGCCACACATTCAAGTTATATAGAAGTTTGAGTACACAACTTTGTGTTCTTGCTCTTACTGCTGGCACATCAACAATAAACAACCTTGGAGGAACTGATGTCATTCATCTTTGAAGTATGACCCAGTTCTCTGGCTGCACATCAGACGCAGAGTTATGAACACAGACACAAAATACAGTGTGTTCCAAAAGAAAGAAGTTGATTTCTTACCATCAAACTGCCTCCTTGTACACCAGCACTCAGAGGTCCCTGCAACATAAACACAAAGAGGCGAAATAAATTATAACAAGAATCAATTAAGCCACCCGCACTATTTACATAAATCAAGTGGGAGAGTTTATTTCGGCGTCACTGGGTGCATGGTTACACGGCAACAGGAGCATGAAAATTCAACTGGTGTGAGAGTGAAAGAGAGAAGGATATAAACAGAATTAGTGTGAATGAAAGAGAAAAGCATTTGAGGGATGAGTGCGTGTATGTGTGTATGTGTGTGTGTGTGTGTAAAGACTGTGTGTGAGTCAGTGTGTACCTGCTTGTCTGATCCTGAGCCAACAGCCATCTCCAGCTCAGCTAGACGCTTCTCCAGTTCCGCCATCTACAGGGACGGAACAAGGCGACACATGGCTGGCAGTGACAACAACATCCCACAAGACACACACACACTTCCCTGCCTTTTGTCCTGTTTATTTGCCATCAAATATTCTGACATACCTCTCATGAGAATGAAAACAAAAAACATGTCTGGCATCATATTTTTCTCATTTCTCAAGTGCATTCATCCCAAACACTTGACTCTGCTTCCCTCCACCTTCCTTTCCACTTCACCTTGGCAGACTCATTGAATTTTTCCTGCTCTGGTCTGCTGTGCAGCTCGTAGAGTACCACTCCATCTGGGCCCTTAGCCGATGCCATCGGCTTGCTGTCTCCTGTGGCGCTGCCACGGCTGCCCTTGGCCACTTCCAGCTGGGTGAGAAGACGCCTGGGGGAAGGAAAGAAAAGGAGAAGCAAAATAATTATATGTTCAATATTGTTATCAGCTCCATATACTGCTGTGCCCATCCCCCCCTCTCTTATGCTACAAATCTTTTCAAGCTCTGTTGCAAACGGCAAGGTCAAGGTGAGCTTGGATCTTTTTTGGAGCATCTTTTTCATCACTTTTTATTCCCCTTCTCTCACTTGTGTCTTTTTCCCTCTCTATCTTTAGTTTCGGTCTAGCATGTCACAACAGTATGTTTTTGTTGGTCTCTCTATGGCCTCTCTCTGTTAATCTATCACCGGCTTCAGTTTTTATTTCCCCTCCTCAATCATCTATCCTTCGGTTCTTGTGTTCCCCAGGTAGTGCTACACTGAGATCAGGGGGGTTTATGGGGTTAGTTGATACCAGATGTACTGCCTTGCCCTTGTTACTCTCTCACTCCTTATATCTGAGTTACTCTAGGCTCATTGAAATCAATTCCCCTGCTCTTCCCTCCAAAGATCTATTGTTGACTCCTTCTATATCTTCAAGCTATCCTTTTGCCTCTCCCTCTTTCCATCCATCCCCTGCCTACTACCTCATCACTCTGTCAGGGTCTCATAGGTTGTTGCATCAGGTTTCAGATTCCAGATGCTTGTCCTCTTGCTTTATTGTCTTGTCACCCCCCCTCTCAGCTCACCTGGCCAGCGCTCCATCTGGGTCAGCCAGGTTGATGTGTGCCTGTGGTCCCAGCAGTGAGTCGAGATGGGCAGAAACCAGCTGCTGTTTGAGCTGGGCTGCCTGCTGGGCGAGTACCACCGGGGTCAGGCGCTCCTCTGCATTGCTTTCCTTTGTGGCAGCCTGGAAGCAGACGGAAAATGCGGTCTTTGAGTAACCGAGTTCTCCAGAGTTGATTTTTCAAACAACAAGGCAGAGGGTGATGAAATCGAGAACTAGAAGAACCAACCAGGTATGTTGTTCACAGAGAACATGTGTCTCATGCCAAATTAAAAAAAAGAAAACGTACTGTATACGTAAACAGGCAGTTTGGAACTATGCATGTAATTTGGATTTGTTTTGATATTATATTTCACACAGTACAGAATCAGGGATATGGCAGTATTTTTTAACCTGGGTTTGGATAAAACTACTGTAGCTAGTAGTTAGTTAATCTGGTCCATCTAAGTAAACAACAGTATGTTCCCACCCATGCATGCAGCATTTGACTTTTTCCATTCACTACATTCGGCTTGATGAATGGCCACACATTACTTGGAGCAAATAAGGAAGTCTTTCACAAGTTTACATCTAGAGACTGTAGCAGGGAAGCAGCTTGTTCCCCACAGCCAGGCTGCACATAGTATGTGCAGGCTGCCAATTCACTGATTGAATTAGAATTTGGTGTTGGACTCATGGAGCAGCAGACCCTGCTCTGAGCGTATCCATGTTAGTGACACCCAAAGTTTAATTCGCTTCTGGGTTGAGGGGTCAATATAAGTCTGAAAAGAAATTGCACTAGTTTTAATCAACTCATGTTCAGGGCGAATTTAGGGCTTCAGTGCTATGGGCAAGGGATGGGTAGGGAGAGGTGTGCCTGATCGTATGCGTGCGTCTCGCTGTCAGTTCACCTGGATGGTATCCACCTCCTGAGTGAGTTCCTGGATCTCGTTCACCAGGCGCTGGTATTTCTGCTGTGGCGTCTCCTTCACTCCACAGCCCTCTCCAAGCTAGACAAAGGTGAGAAAGCAGAGGAATTGTATGAATATTACACAACAGCGCCCAGTACAACTGAGTCCAGTACAGAGAGAGCAGACACTTGACTTTATCAGAAAACATTATGTAATAGAATATAAAGCAAAGTTATGAATTTGTGCTGAACAGAATGTACTCACAATTTCAAATTCTCCTGACTCATAGCCCACTCTTCTGCTTCTACTGATTCTGTCTGAGAAGTCTGTGAAAAGGAGACAAATGGGTTATTGTGAGAGAAATAAAAAAGAAAAGAAAAGGCAGACTGGTCGGTGGTAGCATCTATATTGTGTCTCTTGTATTAAGTCATTGATATTTCTCTTGTTCATTGCTTTATCCATTAAGATTTTTTAAAAGCTATTCTAAAAAGAAGACAGTAATTCAGTTTTGTTTACTTAGTATGTATGATGACAACTGGTCACAAGACTCACTGAGGTACTGTATATAAGGACACCAGAAACAACCTCAGAAACCTCCCTAATGATACAACCACTAGCCACTTTATTAGGTACAAGTAATGCAGTGTAATGCAACAGTGCTGCAGTAAATCCTACCTTCATGACATATACTGCATATCAAATAATAAAAAATATGTTGTTTTTTTTATAATTGCTTTAGAGGTGTTGATTCAACTTTATGATCATTTTGGAGACTGCAGTTGGTGGTGCTGTTAAGTTTTTCTGCATTCTACGGACAGGTATATTTATTATTTTGTCCACCCCATTTATTGAATGAGGGCAGGCTAAATAACAGAAACACCTCTGTATAAGCAATACAAGTATTGCACAGATATTTTTTTATTGGTTGAGAGTCTCAATCCATACTAAAGGTGATGTTACCTTAGTAAGTTATTTAAGTTAATAAGTTATGATAAATAAAAGAGTGCTTTATTATCCACTATGAACTGACCAAGCCCCTTGGTGTTGATATGCTTGTCTTTGAACTTGTCATAGGCTGCGTTGGGATTGACCACAATCCTCTCCACGCTGTCACTGCAGAGCTCCTCCTGTCATTGAAAATACCAGGAAAAAAAATCAGGTGAACATAAAGAAAATCTTAAAATGGAATGTTAGACTATAAAAGACAGCAAAGACTTCAAATGAGCCTTGGCTTACTGAGCCAAAAGTCTCAAAGCCCAAGGTAGACTTGAAATATGTTGACAGGTTGGTAAGATCCGAGAGGAAATTCTATGCTTGATCATTGCCCCAAAGTATGATTTAAAAGATAATGAATTATGTGGTTAAGTGAATGAGTATTATTATTATTATTATATAACAAGTATTATTGCTTACAAAGGTTAGATACCCTCAGGAATTAAAAACCATTGTTAATCATGAAAATCTGAAAAGAGCCTCACAGCCATAGTTTGGGGCTGTCCAGAACCAGAATATTTAAAAAATAATTTAGAGTACGAGCAGGCAAGAGACAAAAGTGCGAAATTACAAATCACAGCCAAAGTTTTACCTAGGCCTGATTGTAGATTTTTAAGACCATCTTCAAAAAGGTTTTACTTTTATAAGAATTTGTCATCCATATAGTATAAGTCTACTATGTACTATAAAATCAATGTTATGTGAATAGAAAGCTGGAAGCCACTAACACTTTCGTTTCTAAAATGACAGTTCTTTGATTAGTGATTCTGGGGAGCAACAAAAAAAAACAAAAAAAAAACGTGCATCATTTGATCAAAACTTCCTAGTGATCAATTATGATGAACTAGAGGCTATGGGTAAGATTAAACACCACTGACACATACAGATAGATGACATGAGTCCGGGCTCACACACAGATTTGGATTTTTTTTTTTTTAAAGACAGACCAACAAAACACACACAACACGAGACAGTTACACAGATGTTAGGAGGAGGAGGAGGAGGAAGAGTGAGGAGGGGAGTTAGTCAGGCTCTTACCAGCTCCTTGGGTTTCCAAAGAGAGTTAGAGAAAGTAACGGAAGAGCAGAGGGAGAGAAAAAAGTAGGGGGGGAGAGAGAGAGAGAGAGAGAGAGAGAGAGAGAGACAACACAGATTAATGTGGTTATCACATGCCATGCACACAGGAACAGTTGGCAAGGGTCGGGGAGAGATAAGAAAGAAAGCAGTGTTCTGAGAGTTGCTGCTAAAAACCCTGGAGACACTGTTCAGACTGTAGTCTTCAGTTCTTTCTCTCCTCCCCGATTCAGGGTGGTAAGATGGTCCATTAACACAAACAAATTACTTTCTCCTTTGATACCATACTGCACTTTATAATGCAGTGCGACCATATGCTCTCATGGGAGGGCATTGTAGGTCTCCCAACATTATGGTATGGATGCAGGGGGTTTGGCGTTTTAAAAAAACAATCCATGAGTCAAAATGAAGGGTAACGGGTGGTTTATGGGTGCTTAAAAAGAAGTTAAGAAATTCAAAAAGGCCTAAAAACCCTAAAATGCATTCCGTTACAGATATTGTAATCTGTCATAAATCATTCATCAGGGTGAGTTGTTTCAAAATAACATGCTAAATGAATTTGCTAGAATAAACTAAAGCTGTTAATGAAGTATATCCAAGTTAAGGCCCCTGTTACACAGTGTGATTTTGAGCTGTCCCAGAAAAAAAAACTTAATTATATCTTTGGTCATCAATCCAAGATGGATGTCTTAGATAACACTGAGAGACATGTCCTATCCGCCAATGGCTGATTTAGAGCATTGGTGACCAAAGAAAGTCTGCGTCAGAGGTCTGACAGCACCAGAAATTTGGGACCAAATTCCCAATTTGACTTTTGGTAAAAACAGACATCTACAAAACAAGCAATCGGAATATGGCATGGGACTAGGGATAGATCGATCCAATTCCTTTCTTTTGTAAACAAACGTGAGGCTAGGGATGGTTGTGGCACCAAAAAGTTAATCTACTGCGACTGAAATGAAAGTAACTGAGAGTGGAAACATGGAATTTTACAATGACACTGACAAATAAACTGTCATTTCAAAGTGGATCAGTTACCTGATCCACTTAAGAACTTTTACTATTATTATGTTAGGTCAGTGTAGATACCAATCCGTTGCATCCCTACATGAATTGATGTAGAATACACTGATCAACACAACATACTTGAATAAAGTAATAGGCATAAACCAAAAAGGTGCATGTTTCTGATTGCATTTTTCATTAATGCTAGGATTCACCAGGGATTCATCGAACAGTCTGACATGTCTCAAATTTGATAATGTACAGTCCAGCACAAATGTTATGATATTAAATCCATTATATCCAAGCGTGACATGAAATTAAACTGTCAAGATGTTATCACACAGTGTATGGGGGCCTTAAAAAAGGTCCAGTTAGTCAAAAGTGTGGCGAGGCAGGAAGCAACTGTTAAACATTATGACAGGTAAAAAGGGAACTATCTAAAACAAATAGACAAACACTTTTCTAAGTACAGTGCTACTGAACCCCATCAACATCTTTATTCCCTTTAAATAGTTTAATTGAGCAACTCAAATAGGAGGAAAATAATCAATTTCTTGAACGTCAAAACAATCAAGAAGTGATGAATTACAGAGCACAAAAAGGGTCACTCCAACGATTCAATCCTCATTTCATCTCAGTCAATAGAGGTAAGAAGAATGGATATGAGATTAAACAACATGCATAAAAAGCATGGCATTAAGCTCACAGAGTAAAATGGAGCCAGTCTTACTTGTACAAACTAGGGTCCCAGGAGGGGTGGGGAAGAGTCAAAACAAGGGTATGGGGAGAACGAATGTGGAAACACGGAAGGGAAAATGCCAATTAGGATTCACTCAGCTGGTCAATAAACTGTCCAGACATGTTTAAAAGCAATGTCAGACCAGCATCCCATAACTGTTTACAAAGTGCTTTGCAATAGCACTGTTAAACAATAGTGTACTCTAGCAATGCCACCACTAATTCTGCTAAATGCTACAGTGGGATGGCAGTAAGGCAGTAATAGACTTTTCTAAGAGTCACAAGACCGTGACATAGTTATAAACATCCGCAGTAGGTCCTTGAATGGGACTTTTTTTAGAAGATAAGTTAAACAGTAACCTGAAAAGGGCATATTGGAATTTTTAATAAAATCTAAAAATATATTAATATTTTTCTAGAAACATAAACTTTTCATAGAAATTTGAAAGTATTCATTAGGCATAAATAAAATCAAGAGACGGTCATAGATGTGATCTTACAACTTTTGGTGGATAACACTATTTATTTTAAATTTTCCCTACACATGTTAGTAAGGACTGCACAAATGCAGTGACATAGTTAAATAAAAATTCAAAAATCACAATTATACAGTACTGTTAAGCTACAATCAGTGGTTTGCAATGTAAGCAGTAATAGTAAGCCAGGTAATTGCATGGTTAGGTGTTTATATAACGGAGAAAGCACCAAATTCTTCATTGCTATAAGTGTGCGTTATTCCTGCCATGATTAAAGTATAAACACTTGTTAGCTAGTTAGGTTATCTAGATATGCAGCGAAAACATCCACTTACCGACTCAAACTGAGCCTGGTCATCTTCTGGAAGGTCACCGGTCTCGTACACGTCCGGCTCATTAAAGGCCTAATAAAACAGGTAAACAATAATAGGTAAACAATATCTCAAACTATCAGATATCCCGTTTATTGCCATTAGCCTGGCCAACGCCCCGGCCCATTCAACAACACGTATATGCGAGCCCTCAGTCTCTGGTGGCTTGTATCACAAGACACAACATTAGCTGAAAATGTAGCAACCACAAATGTGCAATTACTAACGCTAGGTGTATAGTAACAGCAAACAATAAGCAGACGAAAGCGTAAACAGCTGGACTGTTAGCTAACTTAGCTGTCACAGCTCGGAGCTAGCATAGCCAAGTAGCAAACCAGCTAATCTGTCTGCTAGCGATAGCCACTTACAATTCCTGGCAAGTTTGCGTATTTAGGGTCAGCCATTGTCAGCGGGATGTAAAGACGAGACCAACAAACGACGATAGAATATAATAACAGTTTTTAAAATGTGTAAACTATCGATTAACCTAATCAAATTGCAACAAAAGCTAACGATAGATGAGCCAGCAGTCTCTCTGCCGGCGGAGGTTTCCAGGCTGATGTGGTCACTAGCTTGATTTGACAGCATGTACGTTCGTTTTCCTCCAAGCACAGGCGGACGGGCGGTGATATGTTCGCTACGCCGATGGGAAAGAGTTCAACGGTCTGCACAAACCAACAAATCAAACACTCCCGACAAAGTGGAGAGTCTGTACGCATGCGCTCGGTTTGACCAATACGGTCCCCTTTCTGTTGTTTAGTATCGTTTAATTTTATGTTCCTATCAAACGCTGCATTTTATGTCGCACTGATAACATATTTAACAACCAATTGCCTTCAACAATAAAATGATTCTGTCTTTA
The DNA here is from genome assembly GCA_943593645.1 of Bovichtus variegatus. Classification (NCBI taxonomy): domain Eukaryota; kingdom Metazoa; phylum Chordata; class Actinopteri; order Perciformes; family Bovichtidae; genus Bovichtus; species Bovichtus variegatus. The sequence goes on along the minus strand of CALSCE010010723.1, from coordinate 6,879,111 downwards.
TTTAAAAAAATATATTAGTTTGAATTGCAGCAGAGTCGTCACACGGTGGCGCTAAAAGTACGAGCAAAACACCCAAATCAACGGGACAAAGACGGTCGATTAAGAGGATGATTCACTCTGTCGGGAAAAATTTGGAATAATAATTAAACAAAAATGTTTTACCATTTTGAAAGCCTTGTTGGAAGGAAAAAAAATATATATAATTTTTTTTATTTACAAATCAGGGAACACTTTCAAATATAAAAACGCAAAGTATTCTGTTACCTACGTCACATTTGTTACATATACCATAAAACATATTTTATAGTAAATACGAATTATATTAATTTTTATATTTCTCAGGACAGTTATCAAATCCCTGCAAGCAAAATCCAAGCATAGTGCATGTATTGACTTTTCATATCCTATATAAAAAGGTCAAAATACATTTTCAGAAAGTCTAATAAATACATATATATGTAATATATCATGTGATATGTTCTAGTAATGAATGTTTGTTTTTCAGATTATCACTTACTGTAAATCAACATACTACACATTATATATTATTACATATAACTTACAATATAAGTGGCATAATTAACATCATATAGCATGTATGTCATTTGGTATCAGTCTTACAATACAATATTGTGAAACATGACACTGACCAGCTGCCACAGGTTTATGGATCTAGAAAGGAATCAGCTCATTTTCGTTTTATTGTCTATTGATTTTTCCCATAACTTCCCGCCTATTACTCCTGCTACAGATTAATCACATGATTGGACTAGAACTAAGCATCATCCATAGGCCCATTTATCTACAGCACAAAACACATAACTGCCTATGGCTTTGTCATCTATAGCACTCTGGCACACAATTACTTGTCATGAGGGGTAATTAGGCTGTGGAAACAGCTGTATAATGTCTTCAGTGGCTCTTGAGAAGCTTTTTAAAGTCTTGAAAAATGACATTTAGTGAGGGTCTAATAAAAGCTACAATTGAGCATTTGGGAAATGTAGTAAGCCTATCCTTCGTTTTTTGAGTTTGATCACTTGGGGCTAAAAGTCAAGATATCTAAGCTGCTTTAACTTCGACCATTCCTTTTATTTTAATCCGTCTTTCTCAAGTCTTCCATCTTGATCAAAGTGCAGCACATCAATGGACAATCTTTTGGGAAAAACGAGGGAGCCTTTGTTTGGTTCCCGCATGACTACCCATGCAAAACAGCATTGCCATGACGACCAGTCTGGTGCAGACGTGAACAAAATAGAGATGCTCTGCCCAAAAGCTACTGGCCACAGAGAATATCTCACCAGATGCAACAAGCAGCCCCTTCAGCTGCGTGTGCTCCGCCTGACACTGAAGTGTTTAATGCTTCAAAGTGAACTTTTATGTCGAGGCCAGCTCAGTTGTGGTTGCGGGAATAAAAAGCAGAGTTGGAGCTCTCCTCCCTGCTCCTCGGCCCCTCTGCTCAGTGGTGCTGATGAGGGAGGATTTGAGTCGCTACTTTACGACGCCCCGCCCCCAGTGAGAGAGCAGGGATGACAGTGATGCACACCATGCTTCTGAGCAGCCTGCAGCCTATCCAGACACTGCCGACCGGACCAGTTTGGAATATCCTCCCATTTACAACTCTCCATCTGTTCTGCACCGCGAGTTTGGTTCGAGGGCAATCGAAACAAGAAACAATCTCAACGGGTTCTTTTATTTTATTTTATTGTTTTTGCTTTACATTTCTTTAATGAATTCGGCTTTAGTCTCTCCCAAAACTCGTAGTTGTCCATTCATCCAAATGCTTCGCCTGCCAGTCTCGCTTCGCATGTAGCCGGTGGTTTCAGCCTGCACCCAGGTGGTTCACGGGAAATTGCAACAGGGAATAATTTTTTTTTATTTTTTTTTTTTTTTAGATAAAGAAATTCCTCTTTATTTGTTTGGAGCGCGGCACTATATTTCCCCCACAATGGCTGATGCTAACGCAGAATGCAATATCAAGGTGTTGTGTCGATTTCGTCCTCTGAACAAGTCCGAAAATATTCGCGGAGACAAGTTCATCCCAATATTTCAGGGAGAAGACACTGTCATCCTCGGGGTAAGTTACATCTAACCGTCTCCTTCCTTGTTGCCTCCTTTCCATGCAGTCAGTGCACGCTAACGCTAGGGGTTACACTTTTCCTCTCGCGCACACATCAAATACTGGCCAGACAAGACTGGAGGCTTAAAGGCTGCTGACAGGGATCAAACTAAGTATAGCCCCTATCAATATTCTGTTCAGCATGTTGCATCGTCCAGGTGTGTGTTGCTGCCATTAATGAGCAACAAAGGTAGGCTTAGCTTTGCAGAAAAAAAAAAGGCTAGATCAAATTGATGAATAGCCTCTCATGTAATGCCATGATTTGCCAAAATCTTGTTTAATTTAAGCCAAAAATCAATAAACTCCACAAGCTTGAGCTCGGCATTGTGAAGACCTAACTCATCATTTTCTGAAAATGCATCTGGCCACCTCTGTGATCCCACACTGCCTCATGCTTCTTCTGTGGTATTGATTTGTCAGATTTTGGCGTGTTTCCTGTCTCAGAAGATCATGCTGGACTGAGGCATCTTGCAGTCAGCATTTAAAGCACTGTTGAAGTATAAGGTGCTGTAAATTTAACGAGAGTCATAATTAGGCTCTGTGGGTTGTTTCTGTCCAGTGAATGGATTTGAGTAGCAGCTGCTGATTACTGTCACTGCTTTGGAGCAGCAAATGAAAATGAACCGAGCTAAAGCACATTTGTCAATCTGATGGATACGTATGAGGTTAACAGCGGGGGATTAGGAGTGCTCTAAATGCAAATGTTCTTGTTGACTGAATGTAAAGAACATTTGGCCAAAGCTAACAGACACACATACCCATAATATAGACACACACACACACAGAGAGAGAGAGAGAGAGAGAGCGAGAGCGAGATAGAGAGAGATTCACACACATCTGGCCTGATGGTTGACTTCAAGAGATGATGAAGACAGCAGAAAATCCCAATCAGTTTACTCAATTGTCACACACACACACACACACACACACACACACACACATTGAAATGCAAGACAGCATCGTTGAGGTAAATGTCCCTGCGAGACTGTCTTGTATATCCTGGTTGTAGCAGCAGGATACTCAAGCAGATTCAATGCTCATTATCACTTTATTCTGACGCTTTTGGGGAATGGTAGGTCATCATTACAACAGCTTGAATTCATTCATTCAAGCGTCAATCTTGGTAATTGTATTTAAATGTATTCTGGGTGTGTTTGAACGCAGCAGAAGAATGAAAAATTCATAACGATGTCCTGTCTTGTAGACTATGAGGTTGTTCTCAGTTTCAAATTCTAAAGAATCACTGTCTTTTAATGTAAATTATTTATTGGGTGTCAGTGCTTCTGCTCCATTAAGGCTGCAGTGTGTTAGTCAGAGGAAACCCATTCTTCCCATTAGTGTGCAGATGATGACAGTTGGAAACTGTGTGCACAAATTGAAATCATGTTACCCAATTAAGGGAACTGTGATCCGCCATCATGTGAAGAAAACATACAGTACACACTTCACTGCTGTAGTTTCCTCTCAGCACTTCTGTATGGCAGCAGGAGCCTTCAAAACTGATAATGTCTGGAAACAGAAGCGTGCGCTACTTATATTTCCAGTCAATTCATGTACTAACCGCCCATCAATTTCCTTCTGCTCAGATGACTATAACCACAAAAGCATGCACACATATTTCATCTTTCTCAATTGCTTGGAGGCGTGCAGGATGCGAAGGATTTTAAGGCGTGTAAATGTATTCACAGTATGTATTTTACTTCTGTAGCATCCCTCTTGTAGATCTGGAATGCTCTTAGAGGAAGTTGTAAAATAAAAAAGGTTTCCTCCTGAAACTTGAAATGCTGCGGCTGTCAGATTGGATCAGGATGTAAGATGTCGGGCAGGCAGGTAAGCAGGCATGCTGCAGGGACTCAGCAGCGACAACTAAGCGCTCATATTCTGATGGTTGATAAAAACTAATTCACATACGGGCACCGCTGATAACCCCACATTTGTCTTCTCGAGGTAGGCTTCTTCCCGAACTTGTTAACTGACAGGGGCAATGATTTGAGCTGCTGAGTGATGGTTCGGCTGCACCTGGGTGGCAGGCACGAGGAGACTTGGAGAGATTAAAGACCGGGGGAAATGGTATGTTGGTGTGGCCCGAATTGATGAAGGAATGTCTCACGGGCCTCAAGACATTTGGTGCTGGGGGAAGTCTGACTGGTAAGATGTACACAGCGCTTTCATAGCACAGGGAAAAACCAAAGAGTCCAGAAACAACTTGAATGTGAATTTTGACAACTTGAACTCAGACTTGCAATTGAACTTGATATATCAACTATGCATCCTTATGAGCACCACTCTGCATTTTTTATATGAGCATCTGTCAAGCATCTGGTTACAAAGACATTTTCATAATTCTTTCTGTGACATGCTAAAACGCAGTATAACAGGACCACAAGTAGAGAAGAGTCACAAAGATAGCAAAACGTCAGAAAAATATTAGTTTTTTTATCTAAATATCTATCTAAAGTTTTCTAACACAAGCCTCCATACTGGGCATACCAGACAAAGTAAGCTTATATCTATATAAAAATTGACCAAGGATGCATTTTACAGCTTGTGAATTCAACTTTTCATTTGTAAGAGAAAGCGTGTGTTATTTCTGCTTTCAAAAATTACATCAAAAGCAGGAAATTGATTTCTGTTGCTAAATCCATATGCTTTGGTCCCCGCCAACTCCCGGGGGAAATATCTGGCTCTTTAGCTGCTAAATGTTCCGCTATGTTCACCAGCTACTCGCTAACTGTGTCTCTCTGCTATTTTTTGCAGAGCAGGTAACCTTTCACTGAAAACAGCTCCCTTTGCAGCTAGAATCAAGGTGGATGAGAAGAGTGAGATTTGAACTGAATCAAAAGAATTAAGTTGCAGACCTTAAAAACTAAAATATTGAGCGGAAAGATGCTACGGAACGGGAGAGTCCGGTGAGAGTTGTCTATGAGCAACTGCTGTAACACATAATACAGTCATTGGATTCATTGCTTACATAGACGTTTGACTAGTGTAGCTTTCAACTCTAGACTTGGTTACTCAGGCACAAACCTGAGTACTAAGAACTCAACTCAGTTCGACTGAGACGTCACCTCAGTGACTTGGACTTGCATTTTAACTTGAGCCTTGAAACTTGACTTGAACTTCAGGTTTTGTGACTTCACTGCCATAATACAAGGTGTCCTGTTCTGCATCCACTGGGCATCATCACATCAGTAGGGCGGAATCAGTGCTGTTTCTCTGAAGTGTGGATCAGCAGCGCACACACTCATGCTGGCCTGAGTGATACGGTGAATGTGGATCATAAAAGAAACACATAATATTTATACATCTCATGTAGAACAGGTAAACCTTTTTCTGCACATCCTGACGTTTCTTAGCGGTGCCTTGAAGCACCTTCATACATTGCGACACCAGTTTTCCCAGGGCTCATTTTAATGACAATAAGCAATATGCCCTACCTGTGTGACACAACGATGAATATGTTATTTATTAGTATTTGTTTCTCATTTGTGTCTTTTCATCTCACATGCCACCTGTAGAGCCCTGCGGTGCACAGTGGCTGTGTGACAGTAATAACCATACTCAGCCTACACTGCCCCAAGGCTCAGCCTTTGTGTTTGCTCCACAGTGGAGTGACACAGCTGTCTCTAGTATTTCACTGTCTGGAATAATGCGGCGTCACAGGGGCCAGATTGTCCCTCCTAATCTTCTGGCAGGCGGAAAAGACAGCCCCAATGAATCACGTTTTGGACTCAGTTCTATGAATAAATAAATAATGATGGCCGCCTCACAGGCTGCACGATATGGAATTTTTCTGTCTCCTGCTCAGAGGCAGTGACATATAGATATCACATGCTAGTGCCTTATGAGCAGTACAGAGGCTTATTAAAGATGCATTTTGTGAATATATATACGTCAAACCAGTGGCAGTATATGATGATAAAATATGAGTTAGGAGTATATAACTGCCATTTCAGCCCTGTGCTATATTCACCCCATGATTGTTTGTTGTCATATCTCCTCAGGCTGTGAGCTTTAGGAGCCTCACTAGTACTGAAGATCATCACCAATCCCTTTGTCCAAAATGAAATCATTTTATGGTTCATTTGGCTGCTGTTGTGAATATTTTTAGCTGCATTCTTGGCCTGAGTTTCACTTAACGGGGTGATATGGGATGACATAATTTGTTAACACAGATTATTATTATTATTATCCCTCTCAAATTCTAACTATTTTGAACGAGCAAGAGGAAATGCGTAACAGTGGATTTTTCTCTGCAGTGCCTGTTCAACTATAGGTAATTTGGCCTCTGAAACTGCGAGTTCCTTTTATCATGGGCCATTACTTTCCAAGATTAGAGTTACAATTTTAATGAGCCTGCATCCTGGAGCAAAGCCAGACTGTTTTAGTTTTTGACCAAAATGCAAAAGCAACGAGAAAGTCTGTCTGTTCCTAAAACTGTCAGCCATCATCCTGTCAAACTCAACCTTGTCAAGCGTGTATATAAGCTGATTTATAGTTTAAAACACTCTATCCTTTACACTGACCTCCCTGTCATTGTCATATTGAGTCGTGTGCCTTTTTGTTTTTGTTGACCATGATAGATATTGAGGAGGGTGAACTTTGAGGTGGAAAAAAAAAACTCCTTGACTGGAGTCCAGTTGAAATGTGCACATTAAATAGCTATTGATTCTCTATTTTCTGCACACCATTTATAATTCTATGGATTACCTCTCCCTGGCCGCTCCTCCCTTGTGAGCTTACAAGTCTACTATAGAAACTGCAAGGAGTTGAAGGCTGCTTTATTAACAGCTGAGAAATACACCTTGCTTACATTTATAGGAAGAATAGAGGATTAGAACTCGTCAAAAGGTTCACAGAGATCTAGTATCCTGCACCGAGGGATCACCATTTTCATCTAAAGCTTTGCTCCTTCCCACAAGAAGACACACATTTTCCTCCTGAAAGCTTTTCCTGAGTTTTATGAAAATTAATAAGGATCATATGGTGTGCTATGGCAGAAAATAGGCATGTAATATCGTTAAAAATTGACCGATTATTCATGAGCGGACACTCTAAGATGTCTGTCTGATTTCTGATGGAGCTGCGGCTCGTTTTCCTGTCGTGCTCGGCTTAGAGCTGATTTTCTTTTCTTCTCCTATTCCTATCTTGATTGGGCGCCAAGAGGGGAAACCAGCTGCTATTGAAACAAACTGTTGACAGTGCATGTCGGGCGCAGAGTAAAGTCATCTACCTGCTACGTACCTTGTTATTTATAGTTCCATTGGAGCATTTCTCTCCTCTAGGATATTTCTTTGCAATGGCTTTAACTGTCTGCAAACCAAACAGTCAGACGTGGAGGTCCAAAGGGCTCCCCTCATCCCCACCCTGCACGCTTCAGTGCTCTAATTCTATCACTGCAGTACACACACCCTATCCAATTAGTCAGTGTAATGGGATTGCTGTGTAGGGTCAAGATCTGCGCTCACCCACCCCCCCCTCCCCCCTTAGACGCCGCAGAGCAGCTACCACTTGGGATCAGACCTCGTCTTTTCCCCCCTCTCTCCCTCTCTCTCTCTCTCTGTTCCTAAATTCCCGCTTCGCTGTATTTTTCTCTGTCTAGCTGAGTTTCATGGTGTGATGATTCTGCTGCTTATTTCCTCACGACTCAGCAGCAGTTTTGTGAAGATGTGAAAGAACAAGCTCAGCCTCATCTGTCATCTCATTAAGTTAGGCAGAGGTTTCCAGCGGGTTTTAAGTGTCAAGGGGGAAGCTCCTGTCAGTCAGGAGTCTGACTGTTGAAAGATCTCTCCGACTGTGGTGAGTTTATTTCACAGCCCAGAGATGTGAGAATCCACAGAATGAGAGTTAATTTTGCTGTACTTCAAGGGTAAAATAAATATTCTAATCATCACTACTTTATGGCTACCTTGTACTATTTTGAACTGTATAGTGCCTCGTCGTTCTACCCATACCCCATCAATTTAGTCAGCAGCCACACTCAGCAACAGCATATTAGCTGCCAGTCCCTTCAGCTCATCTTTATTTTTACTCAGCCTGCACACATGCCCGAGTTAGATAAGCTAGTGCCAGATTGTCAACATTTTGCCTACCCTTTTCCCTCCCTTTATGACAGAAGTGGGCTGTGACTACCAGGCTTTTAGCTCTGGGGAGCGTTAATGGAGCATCCTCTCCTCATTAGCCACAGCACTGCCCAGGACGCTGCCTGGTCTCTCTGTCTGCCCTCGGCGTCCGTGGGCAGTACATCGTAACCCGGCTGCACATGCTCGCACACGTGTGTGCACATGCCAAGACCCCCAAGCAGTTGGAGGCTATATTTGCCTGGTAGTAGGACATGAAGGGAATCCCAAGGAGACGAGAGGAGCATCACTGCCTTCTGCATGCCCAGGACTTCTGTTTCCTTCAATTAATCACAGTTCAGCTTATTGATCTGACATTGGAGAACATTGACATCTACCCTGGGTCACTGTCTCAGGAGAGCCATGTTTTTGAGCACAGTTTCCTTTACTCTTTTGACCTAGGTTAATCTAATTTAGGATTTTATTCAAACTACATTACATAACAGTAACAAACATTTCAGGATTATTTTAATCTTTGCTTTGCTCTGGATTGGTCCCAGCCCAGACTTTGAAAAACACTTCTCCAGGCTGCAAAAGCAGCTATTCTTTTGTGACCCTCAGTAGGTATATCGATAATCAAAACTCTCATAATTTTTTCTCTTCTTCTCCACCTGTTCTATCTCCCCAAGTTTCTAATCAACTTGATTTTATGCAAATTCTTATTACCATTCACGTTATTTTTCTGGAAGCCTTTTGTTATCTAAATTACCTCGCTGCACAGCTCTGTCATTAGTTACTGCTGAATTATAAAAAGAATCCCCTTAACCGTGGTGTTGATTTTTATAGTAAATTAAAGTCATTGCTCACTAATACTTCTTGGATTGCTTCATTTTCTTCTCGGCTATTCCCTAGCTTCACTTGCTTTAATAATTGCTGCCAGCGTACACAAGTTGATAGAAATATGTGTTCATATTGCCACAATTTCACAACTTTTTCCATCCTACCCTATTTTATAATTAATGTTCTGCCACATGTGGTCATTAACAGGGCTCATACTTATGGTGTGATGCAGCTTGCTTGCATAGTTGGTGGATTACTGCATACGTATGTCTTCCTCTGCATGTGTCTTCCTCTGGCACTGGTGCTATTGAGAATCTGACACAGTGTTGAGGTTCTGGATTCACATTTAATTGGAGCTGCAGACCACAGCCACACACAACCTCTATTTCAATTTGGGGTAGAGCTAGAGATGTCTGCATTATAGTTGTCTGCATTATCATTTCATTGGGGCATCACTTCTTGCCTAAATTCAGTCAATACAGTTGATTCACAGGTTTATGTACTAATTGAATTACTGGTTGAGAGGAATCGATGGCACCATTAAGAGCTTTCTTTGTCAACATGGCTTTACTTTAAAGAAGAGAGGGGCATTAGTCCAAGTGTTTGTGGAATATTGTTATTCCCTTTCATAAATGGTGCAATAGGCCCCGTTTTTAGCAAGAAAACATTTATATAAAAATATACTTCGATAAATTGACGCTTTGTCTATTCCTGCAGGGTTAGTAAGTGTTGGTTTGATTATTTTAGCACTTAGGCACAATACCTTTTTAAGGTAAGCTTGCCGCCTGAGAAACAAGATTTCCTCTGCATTAAATGCTAAATGTGTTTGGCTTTTTTCCGTGTCTTGCCGAAGCAGTGCTGACAGAGACAAAGCGGCTGTCAGGAGTAATCCTGTACCTTATGTGAATTAATTTTGACTGGATTTGCTTATACGCAGGTTAGCTGAATGCAGGTGGAGGTAATGACTTCAAATCCACAAGAACTGAGATATTTCCTCCGTCAGATCAAATATTCCCTTTGAGAGCTCAACTAATAGCAGACTGTCACAGGTTGGGATCGAAGCTCTATACTATGTCACTGGTCCCAATTCAAGTTAACCAACTTGATCTTTCTCAAGGTTCTTCTCTATTTTCTGTAGCATTTCTAGAAATCTATGACGTAAATAACTGGAAAGATGTGCAAGGCGGGGGCTGAATGTAACGTGACATTGTAGGCGAGGACAGGACCAGTCAAAGTGTCACTTAAATGATGAGGCGTCTTCGTCATCTCTGACAAGTGTTTTCCTCTCTCCTTGCTTTCTCTCTCTCTCTTTCAATCTATTGTGTTCTCTCAGTCTCTGCAGTGTCTGCATTGACAGTCTATTACAACTGGGTATCATTTTCAGCGTGCTTTTCTAAAAGAAGTTGTTCTGGGCTCTCCTACGTGTGCTTTTTTCAAGAAATAAAGAAAACAAAATCATACTTTATTTGATACTTTACATTGGGAAGTATAAACATGTCTTTCTACAAAATTAAACAATGTTACAATATGTTTTTAACATTATGAATTCTCAAACGTTATATGTTTTTTAAACATAAGCTGGTGTAAAAGAACTTTGCTTAAGTAAATATGTCAAAATTTAGTTAATATATGATATTCATCAGCAGATGGAATTTGCTCAGTTATCATGGAAGTGTAAATAGCCACTTTTTTTTTTTGCACTCTTAACTTTAGAGTTTTTTTAGAGCGGCACAATGTGTTACAAAGTATTCCTTTAGAGTCTAAAGGAATACTTTGTAACACATTGTGCCGCTCTAAAATGTTTTGAATCTGTTTACCATCACGTCTAAAGCTATAATTGTCACGTTTTATCTTGCTTGTTGTTTGGCAACCTCACAGTGAGGACATTCACAGGAATCACTGCTCACAACCTGCTATTCTTATCTTAACAATGTATCCAGTGACAATGTGAAAACGATGTGAAAATGTGAAGGTGATTGCTCATAGTGATGAACATACAGAGAATTATTACCTAAATCTACAGCTCCCCTTGGGTTCAGCTCATTGTTTAGACGTCAGGCCCGCAACTTTACTCTTTGGATTTACTCTCCACTTTCATAGTGTCGTTTTCAGCGACAGCAGGCAGTTGTTTTTAACAACAAACAAAAAAAAAAGATCTAAAACCAACTGTACACTATCTGCTGAGCACCAAGCGGCAGACAGACACAGTTAGCGACCAGCTGGTGAACATAGTGGAGCATTTAGCACTAAGGAGCCAGATATTTCCCCTGGGAGTTGGTAAAGGCCAAAAAATAGAGCTGAAAAAGAATGAACGCTGGACTTGCTTTGTTCAGGTGGTCCTCTTCCACAGAGTAAACCATGTTGCACCGCCATGTTTCTACAGTAGACTAGACCAACCAAACTCTGGCTCTAGAGAGGGCCTTTCATGTTTTTACCTCACTTAAAGGCTCCGTAGGTTCTCCGACATGCTTGAAAAAGGAGGGGTGAGCAGAGAGGTGTTTAGTTAGGTGCAACCTCATCGCTACATGAAACTAAATCATACACACTGGTCTTTCAATGGACGGCTTCTAAATGGACCCTGAGGTAAAATAGTTTTGTCAACTGCTGTCAAAGGTCAAGAATCAACCTTGTAACTCAACTGTGTCAGAATTTAAATCACCTGATCCAGGATATTTAAAACAAATTATGGACGTGAAAGCTTTCAGTACTGAGGCTTTATGTTCAGCCCCAACAGACAGAAAGGTCGAGCTGCGGTGACACGTCTGGAGTGGATGTGTCATTTTCCAGACGCACACAGAAAGGAATAAAAGAATATTCATCAGCATGTTTATTGCTGCAATTTCTGTTTCCTGGCCGTCATCGCTGTTCATCTGTTGTGGTTTGACTTCTTTCTCTGTCTCACTCTCCTCAACTGGATGTTGATGTGGCTCCAGATCTCTCTTTTTCTCTCTCCACTAGTGTCTATAGGGAGGTCGATGTTGCTCCTGTTTTTCTGGTCTGAAACTTGGTGAACAAAGCCCAATCTTCCCTTCCCTCTTTTCTCCACTCCACTCTGTCTCCTGCTTCCCTTACTCATCCTGATAAATTATGCAGTTCGCAGTATTTCACTTTGATGGGGGACTAATTGCTCCACTTCAATGTGTGGATCTTTAATAAACAACTTGATGCAGGGAACTAAGTGAAATTATAAGTAGAGTGTTAACAATGTAATGTTGGGTGGTAAACTTTGCTTCCCTAAGCTAGTGATTAAGTAAAATGGCTACACAATTTGCTGTAATAACTACAAGATAGCTGCAAGAGAACTCAAAAATAACACTACCAACACTATCGCATCTTGACATTCAGTCGGCACCGAGAGCCGCTTTGCCCTTCAGGCGCTGTGCCAGTCGACTCTGCTTAGACTTGTCAGCACAGTGAATTAAGAAATGCAGCTATGTTTGGTAATATCGTGTGAATGGAGCTTTTGCGGTTGTAAGAGGTTTTCTGTTGTCGAGAGAATCACTAATGATGCTGTTATCTGAGCCTCAAAGCCTGATTAGCTTGAAGGATGAAGCAGACATTGGCAGCATGAACTCCTCTCTCCTGTCAGTCTCACTGTGCTTGTATGTGTGAGGAGAGAGACGCCGAGTTGATGAGTTTGTAGGGTGGGGGGGGGGAGACTGATACAGAGACAGGCTGATGGACACCAACACACACACATTGTCTGATAAGGGAAAATGGGACACACCAGGGAGCAAAAAGTGAGCAGCTGTCTGCCTGACTGTCGGCCCACAAATGAACGCATGTCTAATCCTCATCATCTCATCCAGCTCCGTATTTAAAATAATGAGCTATACGTATGGTATGGTCCTCCTGGTTAGTGGGCGGGAGACTTTGGTGGGAAACTAGATGAAGAAGAAGAACGTGACAAGAATTAAACCTGTCTGAATGGGATCAAAATGTGCATTAATGATGTTACTGTACTTTCAACACTGTCCTCACCAGAGAAATTAAGGCATTGATCAATTGCGCAAACACTTAAAATGAGCGGTGTTTACATTTTCCTGACAAGCGACCTTTTGTGGCCGTGTGAGTAATACCTGTTTTCTGTCAGAAGCAAAGGTGAGTGTAGCATGGGGTAATTAGGCCTGTAGGGCTGCAGTGCATGCTGGGAATAACAGTGTGTGAGTCCAGTCTCCTACCAAGTGACAATATTGGTCTCATAAACACGACTGATTTGTTTAAACCATGACGGTTATCTCTCCGTAACCTTCAAATTTAAAATTAACATTTTAATTTTGAATCCTTCATTGTTTACATCCATGTTTGCAAGCTACTGAAGCAGTCGTCTTCTTCCTTGCCTTTTCCTTTCATTGGTATTCAGTTAGTAGCATAAAATGCGATTCATCAATACAATACAGTTAAAACTACCTAATATCAAACGAAGTAATATGTTTAAACAATTGCAAAAATAATATTATATGGGAAGCATTCATACCTTTTGTGGTCAGAGCGTACATTAATTACTCATCACAGAGGAAAGCATCAGCATCACTCTGATGTGAGATCAAATCTTATTTAAGTCATGGTTAGTCCTTTGCTGCGTCTTGTAGGATTTTGGTTTTCACATAAACTATGCCCATAAACACAGTTCCATTATGTGTGATGCGTAGTCATGCTGGATAGGAAAGACCATACTGAATGCGGAGCAGTCACTTGACCTTACTGAATGCAGATTTTCGCTTGTGCGACACTCGAAGTGTAATCCGAGAATATGAAGATGTTCGGTTCCTCTGAACTGGAGGGGACCGGACTCCCTGCCACAGCAAAGGACTTCGACACAGTCTTGACAATAATGTATTTTCAGGGCTTACTATCCGTTTTCCTTGCCTGGAGACCCCTGTGTGATAGATCAATCAGAACGTGTTTGTCTATGTTCAAAACTTCTCTCAGTAATTTGGCGACTGCCGCTGGATTGATGAGGAGAAAGGCCTCTGGGACATTCTGCAAACTGAGTAAACTGATTACCTCCGTCTCGAGCGTGCCCACTTTAGTTTGCAGCGAGGTCACATCGTCTGAGCATGATGACAGACCATGTTCCATCTCCGCCATGGTTGTTTTCATCGTCTTCATGTCGGAGGGAACTGTTGCGGTATTATTTGTCACTTTTATTTTTAGTGCTTGAAGTTCAGATTTGACATCTTAATAGAAATATCTCAACTATTGGACGGCTGTCCCGGCTGGATACCGCTGAGACACAAGACGCCACTTGACTTTGCTGTTTTGTGATTTGAGTTTATTGTGGCAGTTACTAAAGACAAAAGGCAAAATAATTGTGTTGTACATTTAAAATAAATGATTTGTATTTAATTATAACATGCATACAAAGAAAGCAAATACATTTTTCACTTTTTTTTGTGTGTATGATTTGTTTTTCGTTCCATAATCTTAATAATCCATAAATCTTCCATAATGTACAGCCTAACAGCCCCTAACATTAGACTCTTGTTGCTTTAACATCATATGTGTTTCAGACCGCAATGACAGACTACATGTTTTGTCGTTTAGCTCGTAAGACTTGTTAGTACCTTCATGGCAAGTAATTATTTGCATACAAACATGTGCAAGATATAAATGTGTCTGTTTAACAGACCCAGGAATACAACGTACAGAGGTGTTAAAGTATGTATTTACATACTTTAACACCTCTGTAAAGTATGTAAATACGTACTTTACAGAGGTGTATCCACGCCAAGCCCTCTGGTTAGAGAGGGGCATCTTTGGTCTCAAGGGTATTAAACCCTGTGTTAAATTCAACCATTCGTCCTTCACTTTTTTCTTTCACTGCCTCTTGTTAACTCATTTTCTTGCCTTCAGTCGATTGCATCTCTTGCCCTTTATTTGTTCTTCACCTCCCACCTCTGTCGTTTTTGATCTTGATTGT
>CALSCE010010723.1:6848315-6863773 GCA_943593645.1 Bovichtus variegatus | reverse complement strand
CTCTCCCTCCCTCTCTCTCTCTCTCTCTCTCCCTCTCTCTCTCTCTCTCTTTGTGCGCCTGCTGCCCACCGCCTCTTTGTCTCCTGGCAGACAAACAGCAGATTGCAGGCTGGACAGGCCATGTGGGTGTTTGACATCACACACAAAGCTGTGGGCCATGTACAATGTCTGTATGTACAAGCATCATTTGACATATTATTATTTGCACACTTTGCTGCTTCCCATTCCAGCTTCATCAGCGTGCATGCAGACAGACAGACAAGTTGTTTCTATAGCTGTCTGAACTGACAGGCCAAGAGATGGACACGCAGATAGAGAGCTTACAGAATGTCTAGTACATTTATGCTATTATCATATTCATGCAGCACAGGTGCAGATTAGTGTTTTAACAGTGGAGCCAGTGAAACCAAATAATTGGCAAAGGGTTGTTTTTCATCCAGCTTATATAACCAACTCATTTTATTCACCCCAACGAAGACCACATCATGATTCCTCTCTGCCTCCCTCCCTCTCTGTTATTTGGCATGGTTTGCATGTGCATATTGTGTTAGACATTGCTTATTGGGAACAGATTCAGCCCTAATCTTTTCTGATGGGAGGCTTGTTTGTACCTGCAGCTGTAAATACAGCACTTGAAAACAGCAGCTAAGCAGTTCAGTTTATTAAGAAATGGAAGAGAAATAATACATACAATTGAAGCTTGAATTCTGCCAAACTGTCTCCACCCTCTGTCACAAACGAAATGTTTTAAGCAAATCTAGCACTATAGAGTGGGAGATCATTGTGGAAATGTTATCACTCGACGTCTTACACTACAGTAATGCTGCCTGATATTTAGCTACAGCTCTTGGGAGTTATCTTTCACAGACTGAAATAGAATTTCTTATCTACTCTCAATCAACTCTATTTATCTAAGCGTGGAATAAGATCACAAGGTTGAACTATTTAAATCTAAGTAATGTTACTGTTTCAGTGTATGAACTCGTCTGCCCGGCTGCATGTTAAACCATGGCAACACAAAAAGGGATGATGACCTGCTGTCTATAACAGTAGCCTACATAATAGCCCATCTAATATTCATATTTTTCAACCAGGATGAACGCATGAAGCTGAAATGGCTCGACTTCCGAGTGTAAAATTACACGGATCTTCCGGTGCATAGAGCATGCACACTTGCGTTTTCCTTAAGCCCCTGTGTCATGGCCTAGATGTTTCCACGACTTTCTGTTTTATTTTGTAAAGTGCCCCTTGTGTCTTGTTTAGTTTGACTTCCTGTCTCTGTGTAATCACCCTGCCACCCTTGTTTCGTTACCTGCCCTCTCCAGCTGCGTCTCGTCTGTGATTAGTGTCTGTGTGGATATATTCCTGTCTTGTTCATGGTTCCTGGTCGGTTTGGTTGTCTTTGACTCCCATGTATTTGAGCCGCGTGTTTCCTCGTTCCAGCCTGGTTTGTGGTTTCAGTTTTTACTTTAGCCTGTTTTCTTGTTTGTTTGTAGTTAATTGTTTTTTTTCTAAGCTTTTTATAATAAAGCTCTCTTTTTGTTAACTCGTCTTCTGTTATCTGTGTTTGGTTCCTCCTCGTTCCCTCACTCCCTGAAAATAACTCTGGATTCAGCTATTAGTGCATTTCTCAACTTTTAGGAGCTAATGATGATAAGATAGAACTTTATTTATCCAGAGGGCAACTGTTGTGCAACAGTTGCAATACACAGTAGGAGACGGTATAAGATTCTAAAATGTACAAATAATGCTAAAAACAAACAATAAATTAGACTAATGAACTAAAAAGCAGTAAAAGGACAGAGAGCAACACATTCTGGGTGCCACATCCACAGTGCCAGAAGTAGTGACCAAATAAGGGATATTCAAGTGTTCGTACTGGGAAGTTGATTTACCTGGAAAAAAATGATACACTGATTTACAGACTTCTCTTTCCCAATCTAAGTCTATGGGAAAAAGTATTTTTGGGCCCCATGGCATAACGTGACTGACACGGAAGTTGTAATTCCACGGTTTGGCCACAAGGAACATTAGCTTCAAAGCCTGGCGCACTTCCTGGGTGTCAAATGCACCACTAGGGTCTAACAAGAACAGAGACGAGTCCTTTGTCTGTGCCAATAGAAGGTCATTGGTGTCGTCTCTCTGCTATGATGAACTGTTTTTGCGACTACTAAGGATCTCAGCGAGAAAGGGAAGCTTAGATATCGGTCTATAATTGGCTAAAACATCTGGATCAAGACTGGGCTTTGGAATCGGGTTTAAGAGACGAGGTTGATGGTTTAGATGAGGAAATGGTTGAAGTCAGTTGGTTAAGGTGGCACATATGTGGCACATGATGAATTGTGAATTAAACTACAAAAATAATCCATCCTTGAAAGCCAACAGAACCTATTATTTAAGCCACTTATATTTGTGTGCACTGGGATTTGGTGTCAAGCTTGTTGTTGAATGTGTCATTTAAAAGGCTCAGAAGCAGCGGGGCCCTTAGCCTATGTAATACTTTGAGGTGCAGGGGATTATTGATGTATTTTATCCCAGACTGCTGGTGCAGACATAATCACAGGTTTTAGAGCACCCTCCAGAGTGGTCTGGTTTTATGTAAAGGGCAGAAAAATGTCATTTTCTTTGTAGTAGATTATGTAATGGTAAAAAGCATTTGCATGGCAATTGGTGAGCGTATTAAGACCTAAACAATACCAAAGTACAGGATTGTGCGGCAGCAGGTTGAAGCAGTTCTTACTTTCTTTCTCTGTTTTCCATGTCCTAACAGTTTTAATGCCTCACTGTCTCCCTGTGATATCAATACATTTATTCCAACTAAACATTAATAGCAATAATAAAGTGTTTCCTTGTGGGAACATTATTTTCTCTTGCCTTGTCTTTTCTCTTGCATGAATAGAACAAGACTCATGGAGCTTGTATGGATTTAACGACGTGCTTATGTAACGTGGCACTCCCACTTCTGCTCACCATACAACCCACTTCACAATAAGGATAGAAAAGCCTAAGTAAATCCTTTCCTTTACAGTATCCAATACATCCGCATTACATAAGAGACCTTTGCAGACTTCTCAATGGGTAATTCATTTTATGACTGTCGGCAGCCTTTCTGCAGGCCTGAAAGAAAGCTCGGTCACCTTTCTATGGTCAATTATGGGTCAAGATCAAAGATGATGTCTTGTTGCAACATATATGGTGAAATTAAATGATTATTTCTAATTTTCCCAGTAGCCCCATTTCAGACATTTATCCAGAGTTATTATCCTCTTAAATCCAGATTATATTTCCAACATTCAATTTCTTTCATTTCTGCTGAAATATTAGTCATATTGATATAGTGTCCTACTTTTTCCAGAGTCACAACCTTGGAGATCTGATTCCCCTATCCACTTCACCATGATGGCTTTCCTCGCCAGCATTATTAGTGATTGAACCACTTCCTCATCTTTAAGAGTTAGGTACATTTCTAGGCTAGGTTCCAAATTGATGGATGCAATTTGATGCAGTGCCCGTTCCGAAAATTAAACAAATACATCGTTGTGTCCGGGTGGTTACGTAGTTTAAGATGTGACAGTCCTGCTTCGGGTGGGAACCTTTGTCTAGTAATTACCTAATCTCTCATGTCTTTTTTCTGTCTCGCTTTACTGTCAAATTGTAACTACACTAGACCGATGAAATAATGACCATGCATCATAGAGATGTCTTTTGAAGTTTTATTTTATTTATCTCTCTGTCAACTGCAGTCACAGTGACAACTACAAGAAAATAAGACATAAAGGTTTCAAATGCGCATCTCTGTCATATTTAAGTCTGCACAATATACTAAAAACTGTATTGAAATGTTACACCATCAAAAATCAGCATACCATACATACTGTACAATTCAGTATATGCCATCAATGCTCAAAATGTTAGTCATGTAACCAATGCAACACAAAGAGCAGAGTAAAATAAAAAAAATGGGAGTGAAAATCACTGTGAAGGTTGGATAGCCTCCGCTACAGCGTTTCTTCTTCTCTCAGTGGATGTCTGCAGGGTTTGTGGGTGGTCCAGGCTGTCTTTTATTATTTCACACAATTCTACTGTAGGCAAAATGTCATACACGTATACAGTTTACGCATTACTATACCCACCCACTAAATATGTCGGACAGAGTGTTAACTGAATATGTGTGAACTGGCTTTTCAGCACAATGATGCTCGCTGGTTAATTAAGTGGTTGAATGGCGTCTGTTGAATTAGCATATCTCTGGTTGGCTTTGTGACTTGTTTGATATTCAGCTGCTTGATATTCAGTCGGCTGGTTGATTTGTTTGGTTTCTCATTGACTAACAGGCTGATTTTCTGTCTGAGAGCCTGGTTAACTGACACAGTGATTCGGTATAACAAATACTTTTTAAAAATAATATTTCTTCATTCCTTCTCTCTGTTTTGTGTTTTTCTCTCGTGCTGTCTTTCTCAAATTGCCATCGCTGGTTTCAGGTCATCTACTTTCTTCTGCCCTCTCTGCATTTCCACTCCTCTGCTCTACTCCTCCACTCCATTTCTCCTCTCCACTCCATCACTTTGCTCTTCAAGTCCTTAAACGTTGCCTCTAATGGCTTCACCTCAGATGTGATCTTTTTCTCTGTCTCTCTTGGGGTTGCACAGCCTTTTGCCTAAGGCTTCACGGTGCACTCATGCAAAACACCCACTGCCTCACAATAGCGCAAAATACAGGAACGCAGGATGCATAACATTCAAAAGAGACTTTTAATGTGATATATGTGCTGCTATTCAGGACTGATGGACGCAGCGTCCATAAAACACCTTCGTAAATTAAATATTGATGTGGCACTTTTTCACAGTGGCAATATGGCTTTACATAATGTTTTAGCGGTAAACATTATGTGTGAAGTCTCCCTCTCTCTCACACACACACACTTGTGCTCTGCTTTACAAATTTCCCGGGACAGATTTTACAGGGAGTCACAGGGGAAGATGAGGTGTTGACGATAATCTGATTCGCTCTCCAGACCTTCTGTGTCGTCGTGTAGCTGACTGTGTTTGTGTTGCCCTTCACAGGGGAAGTCGTACGTGTTTGACCAGGTGTTCCCCACCAACACCACGCAGATACAGGTCTACAACGCCTGCGCCAAGCAGATTGTCAAAGGTGAGTCACGTAAACTTTTTATTCTTCCTAGATGTGTGAGTGAAACAAACGCTCTTTGGGAGAAAGCCAATACACCTTGAATCTCCATATCCTTGGGTTGCTCTTATCAGCTTTGTCAGTCTTCTACTCACTGACTGGATGCATTAGCAGCTCCTTACAAGCAGTGAGAGAACCAATTTCCGTGACATGATGTGGTCACACAACTTACAGGTATGAGCATCAACATGCACATATTAACGAGATGCATACCTATCACAGCACAGCGGGACCCAGAAGTCCCTAGATCAAACGAAGCCAGGCGAGAGTCTTCTTTCCTCCCCCCTCCCCCTGTCTGCCTCTTTTTTCCCCCCTGTTAAGGTCTCGTTTTTGTGCCAACTTCAAAGCGAGTGTGCATCTCCCTTGAACTAGCTCTACTATAGATGGAGCATGAAAAAGAGTTTGATTTTGTGGGAAAGATTACTTACAGTGAGAGATTAGCAAGGAGGCCGAGGAGAGACAGAATAAAAAGGCGGGAAGAATCGAAGCTCAAGGTTGGGAGAAGTCAGGGTGAGCGATTTCCCAAAATTAAGTAATGAGATGAAAGTAAGATTTTAAATGTGTCAGGGGAAAAGGGTAACAGATCAAGGCCAGATGCAGCTGGTTTTGGAGCCATACCCATGTTTACGCTTCCTCTCTTTCTGGCTGTCGGTTTCTCTCTGTTTTGCTGTCTTTCCTCTCCGTCTCTTCTCGTCTGTGTTTCCTTTTCTACTGGTCTCTGTTGTTAAGTGATCTTATCTCCGGCTGTCTTTATTTTCAGACATAGTCTTTATTCTTTGTTCTATTATGTGTCATGCTCTGTTTCTGTCTCCCTGTGACCAGCGCGTAGGCAGGGGAAGACACGTTGCTGAGCTGAGAGCTGCACGAGCAAAGGCAACACAGGAGAGGAGGAGAAAGGGAAAGGGTGCCTCATTGTTTCAGTCGAGAGCCTTGGTGATTTGTGGTTAGCTAACCTGTGGCAGCCGGCTTTTCAGGGTGACGTGTTCTTCGGTATCCATGTTTGACTTTTACCACAGGGGTTTATTAGATCGTGTCAGCAATATGACATTCAGCAGTGTGCCGCATTAGAGCCTCGACTGCTGAGGAACGTGTTGTTTTCGCTTTGGCTCCTTTCAGCTGAATGGAGAGAGAATAACATCTATACTTGCTTGGTACTTCACCGAGTGCCTCCTGGTGACGTTAACACTGCAGGTACGATGCTGTTTATTGTGTGCAGCCACAGAGGTCGTTCTGCAGCTAACCACACTTAAATACCGTGTACCCCTCAGTGCACACAGTCTTTATGGTGCACAGTCTGATCTGTCTTTGGAGCAAAGGTCAAAGATATTTGTCTTTGTCTAGGTGCTTATCTGTCTTCCTGTCTTATACCTTGCCCGCTGAAATCTGTAATTCTGTCAGATTTTGTTTTTGTTTGGCTCTCTTACCGCCATTCCTCTTCTCCACCAGGCATGGAGATGTGAAAATTTGAAGGATGTCACGATTATTCAAATGATCAAAAAAGGCTTACAACTCCTGAAATGACACTGAAACATATTGAAATCACTTCACCTTACATTTGGTTCAGTAACAAATATTATATACACACATATTTCTATATATTTTTTTTAACAGCCTTTTTAGTGAAAAACAAAGAATTGAACAATCTTAAATATTATAATCAGAAATCATATATATAAATAAATAAACATATAAACATACAAATAATAAACATGAATAAAGGATAAATAAATGAAAAATTGCATCGTGTGAGTCTGTTTTTTCTTAATTGATAATTCCTGTATTTTCTAAATCGGGCTCTATTTTTCACTTATTTAACATGATAGCGAGCCACATAGCTTTTTTAAGTCACACGTGAGGCTGTTCACGACTCTCCCGATAATTGAAATTCACCACGGTCAACTTATCGTCCCATCCCTAATTTCCGCATTGTATCCTTCTTTCTTTTACATGCTTTTTGTGTGTTCTTTTCTTGTTATAGATGTATTGGGTGGCTACAATGGGACCATCTTTGCCTATGGGCAGACTTCATCTGGAAAAACACACACCATGGAGGTACAGTATCACTAAATAATTGAACAGGTCCTCTTGCTGTGGCACACACAGACACACGGACATTTTTCTTTTATATTCTCCTCTGCTTTCCTGACAGTACACCTCCCTCCATAACTGTCAACGCTCAATATCTCTCTTTCCCAGCCTTCTGTGGGAACTAACCTCCTTTACAACTCTCTCTGGGAAATAGCCCTGTTTCTTTTAAAGTCAAAAGCCTCTCTGCTCTCCTTTCTTTTACTTTACTCCCCACTTAATTCATCCCTGGGTCTGCATTTATCCTACTCTTCACTCGCATGTTCTTATCTCGTCTCTTTCTTCTCGTAGGGGAACCTTCACGATCCCCAGGGAATGGGAATCATTCCCCGGATCGCAGAGGACATTTTCGAACATATATTTGCTATGGATGAGAACCTAGAATTTCACATAAAGGTTGGTTGGAATTTCCATGTGTGTGTTCATGCGCACATTTGTGCTGCTGTCTCACAGGGATGTACATGCTCAATTTTACTCTTCCTGTGATACATTCAGTGGGATTTCATCTTGTGACTCTGATGTAATCCTCACATGGATGGGCTGAGTAGAAACAGCCAAGCATCAATAAATCATGATATATATATATATATATATATATATATATATAAACCTTGGTAATCCTTCTACCTTTGCATGCTTTTTCCCCTTTTACTCAAAAGTCTTCTAATAGAGGATAATACCTAGTCAGACCCACAGGATTACAGATTACTGCAACATCATTTTTGCATATTTGCACATGCCTTACATCCTTTCTCTTTCTGTATCACTTTTTTCTGTCTCTTCCCTTTATTCCAAAGATTACCTGTCACATGTTTTTTGCTTTGCTCCAGGTCTCCTACTTCGAGATCTACATGGATAAAATTCGGGACCTGCTGGATGGTGTGTTAATGCATTGAACACATGGCTTTAAAACTGTGAATAAACAACTCACATTTGTTAAAAAAGTTTACAGTTTCCTTGCAGTAAACAGTTGGACATTCCAACTTTTAAGGCATACCTAGATGTATAAGTATAACTAGTATAATATAATATGTCATCAAGGCTGAATGTGAGAACATTTCACTTTTTAAAATCTTATTTTACACTTACCGTCTTGGTGCTCTGAGAGGAAGACTGCAGACATAGCTCAGGGCTGATAATAGTACTTAAATCTGGTCTGCATGTTTTCTGTGTAAAAATCAAATCAAATGTATGTTTTTAATTACAGCTAAGTTAATATTGTCCTAAAAATAAGCTAGCATTGAGCGTCAATCAAAAATAAGGCAGTGAAGCTCGGAGCTCTTTGTACTCACCAAATAGGTTTAGCTTTTCTTATACTTCTCTGCTTCAGACAATAAAGCGTTTGCGCGTTATACACTGAGAAGCACCTCGACATTGCAGGTCATGGTCTTATCACTGAGGTTTAACCGGTGTAAAATGATGGAGAGGCCCGGACAGGGAGCTGTAGGCAGCATCCTTATGATTACATCTTTAATCGAGCCAGAGACAGTGGTGGAAGCCACCATTTGTATTCAGGGGAGTTCGCAGCAGCTGAGGAACATGTACGGCCATGAACATAAAAAGAGTAGACAACAAGCGAGATAAACCGAGGCAGCGCAGAGAACAACACCCTGTGGAGGTATTTGCAAAGAGAAAAAGTGGCTGTAGGGAGATAAAACACACACGGACATCCACAAGCACGCTCTCCAAGAGAAAAAACAGCCTCTGAAATCCGGTGAAATTTAATCATCATCAACAAGATAGGACTTTCAAACGTGAGATGACTAATGCAGGAATTTGGGCCAATAAATGGCATTCCAATTTTTTCTTATTTTATTCGCTGACATTAGTGGAGGCATCTGCTTAACCTCTCAATGACTTCAGCAAAAATAGTTCAGTTCCATTAATACCATTGAAAGCTCGAGCCTTGCATGTTTTTCACACAGCATTAGCAGAGTCTGACTCACCAAGGGAACAGTCAGGTCAGATTAAAACACATATTCACATGCAGATGCTCATTTGCATACACACACAAACGCACACACGCTGATAATGCTTTGATGCAATGTCCTCTTTCCCACACATCCTAGTGACAAAAACCAACCTGTCAGTGCATGAAGACAAACACAGAGTTCCTTACGTGAAGGTGAGTCATCAGCAGTTTGACATTATTCAGTTTGATTTCTCTCCTTTTATTGCGTGGATATAGTTTGTGTTGTGGGTGTATGTACCGTAGTATGACATTTTTGGGGTATATGCTTATTTAGTTAGAGTTCGATGAGATGATTGATACTACTCTCATATGCCTTTTAAACTGAAATATTATATTTAACCAATTAGCCTCGCTCTGTCAAAATCCAATGACCTGCCCTTCCAAAGATTAATAAGCACGTTATATCTAATTTGTTTAATCCGTACAAAAAAAATAAGCAAAACAAATAGGAAACAGTTTACGTCGTTATGGGGTTATGAGCTGAGCTATTTCTTGACATGACTAGTAACAGATGTTTCTTCTGGTTGCAATTGTTGAAAGCCAAGAAATAGTCTGAATCAAAGTTTTCTCACTTTGTTTTTTGTACGTATTAAATGAATAAGTATTAAATGCTGGCCGGTGGGTTATGTTACCATTTGGCTGTTTCCCCTTGTTTTTAGTCTTTGTGCTATGCTAAGCTAACTGGCTGCTGGCTGTAGCTTTGAGTGGTGTCAATCTTCTTAACGTTGGCTAACGTAACTCTAGAACTCGCCAGCGAAAGCGAATAGGTAAATTTCCCCAAATGTCGAACATTTGCTTTAAAGTTTGAGGATACTGATTTGAAGTAAAGCAAATGTCAAACCTTTTTTTTGTATGATTTCCTTAGCAGTTACAGTATGTCTGTTGGTGCATGTGCTGTATGTATAGATGATCATTTGTTTTCTTCACAGTAAAAATAAATGCTTGCACGTCTTTCTTTCACTAAGGGCTGCACGGAGCGCTTTGTCACAAGTCCGGAGGAAGTGATGGATATGATAGATGAAGGGAAGGCCAGCCGTCATGTTGCTGTCACCAGTGAGTCACACTGTTGATCTTCTTTATGTCCTGACACTCATTCTGCCAGACGTTTCATGTCAGATTTATTTCCACAGTGAAAGTATTACAATTTCAAGGTGCAAAGGTGAGAGGTGCGTGACGAGGTGCAAAGGGAACATCTTGCTTAACAACTCCGTCTATGGGAAGTAATGAATTGAATGGCGTTTTATATGAAGAGTCTGATTTAGAGTCTCTCCTCTCGTCTCCTTTTATTCTTTATTCTTTAGACATGAATGAGCACAGTTCCCGCAGTCACAGCATCTTCCTGATAAACATCAAACAAGAAAACGTGGAGACAGAGCAGAAGCTGTGTGGGAAGTTATACCTGGTCGACCTAGCTGGGAGTGAGAAGGTAAGATGAATGGGGAATTTCTCTCTGAAAACATTAAAGGTAGGGCTTCATATTGCTATAAATTCTCAACATTCACCGTCAGCAGGATTTTACAACACTGGGACCAGATGCCTTTTCTCACAAAAGGCATCAAAGAATAAGATAAACAATGCATTAAAGCTCTGAACTTCACCCATAAAGCATTTTAAAGCACTGCTCTGAGCTTTCATTAAATTCTACATTATAAAAGAATATGTCTTAGAGGGTTAAGTCTGTCACTGATGCAATATCAGGGTTAGTGTTTATTCACTTTGAGAATTGCAATTAGTTCAAAAAGGAAAAAGAAATAATAAAAAAAGAAATAATAAACTCTTTTTATCCGTTCAGATGAGCTCTAAAGTAGGTTTCAGCCGAGACAGAGGTCAAACTGAGCGGAGCCACGAACAACTAATTGTCCGCTTGTTTCAAGGCCTTTTAGATGAAATTTGAGTCCGCCTGCGTCTATGCACCATCTATAAAACTATTTATCTCCAGGACATACTCTAAAAAGCAGACAACAAATTAATTTAGAGATGGGGCTGAACATGACCCTTGGCTCCTGGCTGTAGTCTAGCGTTGATAGTATCGATGCAAAATATAGAATAGTGTGCGCTTAGAGTAGTAGATCTGGATAAATGCTGACTGCAGTGACTTGTAGCTCATAAGTGCTGATGCTGCATCTGTAAATTGCCTTGGTCCTCCCTGGGGGTTACGGAGGAAACATTTGTGCTCCAACAACTTCTTAGACTGAGACAAATAATATTGATTGAACAGGAAGCTGGTACATGCTCCACAGAAGGCTTTGATGGGACAACTTTCTCTACACTATATTTATACTTTAATCTTTCAAGAATCTTTCAAGAATCTTTTAAGAATCTTTCAAAAAAATTTCAATAAAATTTCAATAAAATCTTTCAAAAATGTCTCAAGAATCTTTCAAGAAATCTTTCAAGAATGTTTAAAACATTTTTTTTTTTTTTAAATCTTTCAAAAATGTTTAAAGAATGTTTAAAGAAACTTTCAAAAATCTTTCAAGAATCTTTAAAAAAATCATTAAAAAAAAAAAAAAAAAAGTTTCAAAAATGTTTAATTCAAAAATGTTTCAAAAATGTTTCAAAAATGTTTCACGAATCTTTCAAGAATCTTAATTACTTAAGGAGCTAACCCCCGTATGTTTGTGTATATGTGTCAGGTCAGTAAGACAGGTGCAGAGGGAGCGGTGCTGGATGAGGCCAAGAACATCAACAAGTCCCTTTCTGCCCTGGGGAACGTCATCTCAGCCTTGGCCGAGGGAACGGTACGGTGGAGAAATCCTGTGCAGTCTTTCTTATTTATCAGGATGCTGGAGTATCGTAGCTGCCTCAGGCTTGTCTTATTATTATTATTATTATTTTTGTTTTGACATATACCTAATACTTGCTGCCAACATTTAGTCTAGGCTGCAGTAAATTAGTTGAATGTATTTGATTGGAACAACCAAAATGTCTTCAACGTCAGTCACAGCCAAATCACACACAATGGATCAGACCAATATCCCCAGGAAGTAAAATGAGAAGATCGATACTGCTCTCAGGCAAATGTGTCAAAATGTTCCAAACTGTTCCTTTAATCATATTTTATTTGCCAGAACCACAATCTTTTCCTAATATTAACATTTCCATAGTTGGCATGCACACATATAGTAGAAAAGAAGAAAGCAATAATCCTATAGTCCATGCTACAGTTGGTAACTTATTTCCATATTGCACCAAACTCAACCGAAACATTCACCCACTCAGTGCATTCTGCCCACTCTATAGTCCTTCCAAGATCCATTGTCGTAATTAAAATATTCACCATCTCTTATTATATAACTCGGGAGGCTGAGGGATCTCCTCATAAACCATAATGGAAAGGCTCACAGACCGCAAACGCCTCACAAATCTTTCATAAATTTACTGCCATTCATTCTTTATTCATTGAGCAAGGACAGAAATGTCTTTTTGAAGGCATTCCAGAGGTTAAAAAGGTAAAACTGTGAATGATGAAGAGATACCTCTTCTTTCTTTGTTCTACGCTGGTGCGCACAACACATATTTTTAGTTTTTAGGAAGAAAGGCACCTGGTGCTACAGCATTTCAGAATGTTCTCCAAGGTATTTTAATCCTTTTGTACCCGTCTTGTTTTTTCATGCCTTTCTTCCTTTCACTCTTTATGTCTTTTGTAGAAATCTCACGTGCCATACCGTGACAGCAAAATGACTCGCATCCTGCAGGATTCGCTGGGCGGGAACTGTCGCACCACCATGTTTATCTGTTGCTCTCCCTCCAGCTACAATGATGTAGAGACCAAATCCACCTTGATGTTTGGCCAACGGTAACATGCTTCCTTGCTAAGTATCAATGAGCTGTTGCACTGTGCATCTCTGTCTCGCTCAGCTGCAGCTTTTGGGATGTTTTTTTGTTGAAATGTGTTTATCTCAGATATACTGTTCACATATTATTGCCTCCAACTATGCTTTTGCCGACCCGCACCCTGCTTTGGAGGCAGGGTTTGTGTGTGATTTCCGATTGTGCTGGGAATCAAATCAAATCAAGTTAATTATATAGAATGCTTCAAAAGCTTTCTTTTTTGTAATCTTGAGGGCAAGATGCACTCATAGAAGCAGAGATTTGGTCTGCTTGCCAGCTCTCCGATCCTATTGCTTAAAGTCAACTGAAAGAAACTCACAAATAGAAATATCCTGAAAAAGCCTTATCCATCTCCAGCCTCCACAAGAGTGTTTATTGAAATAAATAATGCATCACCGAGCAGAGGGAGTGACAGAATCCACAGGGAATTTGAATTTTATTGAACAGAAGATTTGGTCTCTTTTCTCCCTGTCAGCCACAGTAGCTGTTTAACACCATGATTAATCTCGTTCTTAAAATCAATATGACATTAAAAATAGGATGACTTCATATTATATATATATATATTGTAATATATGACAAATATTTGTCATACTGTATTCCGTGTTATCAAGTGGTTATATTGTCAGATAACGACCCACAAGTATACAGGTTTGTGTACAATGTACCGCTCTGTGGTTGGACTGTAGATGTACATGCACTATGTAGAGGTACATAGTGCATAGATAAATTAAATTTAATTAGCCATTACCACTTTGTTCAACATTAACTTTATTGTCACCTGATGTTTGATGATAAGAATTGCACTTTCCAAATAAACTAAACTCTGATATGGTGAGACAAGTTTAGATGGGGCCGTTTGTCCTGCTAATAACAGGGAATAAATGAATAAAGACAACAGTGTTTTCTCACTGAAGTGTGAAATGAAGTGATAGCCATTGATGTGAAATTCACAGCTGGAGCTGAGTGCTGAGGCTGTAGCATCATGAATGTTTCAATTCTGTGATGTCACTTATGTGCGTCATAATCGAGCAATAATTTATAGTCACATACAGTACTCTATCCTCTTATAAAAATGCATGATGCTATATTTTGAGGTGAATATGTTTTAAGAGGTCTGAAGGGCTTTTACATTTCTTACAGTTCTTGACTCCCTCTCCCTACATGCACCATCAAACACAGTTGGCAGACACCCAATTTGCATACCAATTAATGAGATGCGAGCCCACTTTCATTGAGCAGCCAGGGCTGAAATACTTTTGTTGACAGTTCTCTCACCCTGCTCCCCTCACGTTGTTTCCCTCCCTTCCTCTCTTCTTCTGTGTCTCTCTGCATCCCTCCAATTAGTGCCAAGACCATTAGAAATACCGTATCAGTGAATCTGGAGCTTACAGCAGAGCAGTGGAAGAAGAAGTACGAAAAAGAAAAGGAGAAGAACAGGTCATTGAAGGACACCGTTCAAAGACTGGAGGCTGAGCTGAACTGCCGGAGGAACGGTAATACTCGCACTGATATCACGTTTGCAGCTCACAAAAACATGGCATATCTAATTCTTCTTCCAGGGAAGAACTGTGAAAACTATTGCCCAGGCAATCGGACATTATCAGGACTTTTTATATTGTGATAATGTGATAGTAATGTTATATGTATAGCCTCGTAAGTGGGGTGGTGGTTGGTCAGCCTACCACTTTGGTCCAGACTGAAATAACTCAACCACTACTGGGTGGGTTTCATTCATGTCCCCCTCAGGATGTTTTTGTAATTAAGGAGAGGCAAGCAAATAAGTTAATGATAAGTGATAATAAAGTCTTGACAGAAAGTCTTTGGCGCTTAGACTCTTCGGGGAGATTTGTAATCCACGGTCACCTGCCCTGAGCAGCAGCATAGATATTTCCTCTCATGGTGTTCAGACACTGGTGATGGTGGTTTCTGATGATTCTGCTGAGACTGGGGGGTGATGGGGAGGTGGAGCGGCTCTTGTAAGAACAGCATGAACATACATGAGGTACGAGATAATCTTATTTAAAGTTGGATAGATGAGACCAATATATTCGATTGACAGCCCCAGACATTGGCATGTGTGAGATGCGTGAATGGCAGGATGCAGGAGAAATAAACTACAGGCCTGAGCAGCCAAAAGATTTGTCTTCCTGACTGAATTTACACTAGAGCTTCATTTCCTCTAGCGCCATCTTGGAATTTTTTTTTTATTTGTCCAAAACCTATAAAATATCTGCAAAATGTATAATAGTGCAACTTATTCCTGTCATCCTCAGCTGTAGTTTGTGCTTATTGCTAATTAGCTAATGTTAGCATGCTCACACGCTAAACTAAGATGGTGAGCATAGTAAACATTACACCAACTAAACATCAGCATGTT
>CALSCE010010723.1:6830189-6848305 GCA_943593645.1 Bovichtus variegatus | reverse complement strand
TTTTAACGCAAGGAAGAGCACTTACTAATGGGAATTAAAATGTTTCCAGCCTGCTAGCCTGCAGACATTGTTTTTCAGTCCACGTAAGTGTAGATTTAGCCTCCTTTTGATATTATCTGAATACATGCCAGTGGAGATATGGGAGGAGAGCAGCCAAACAGACTTGCTGGACTTGTGCCCAACAAACTTAAAAATTCCTTTCTGAGTTCTCCTATTTCTAGTCTTTACACTTTGTATAATTGGATTCCCATCTCATTGTGCAGAAGGCACGAAACGCTGGAGGATTTATGTTTTATGAATCCCTATGCATTAGTAATACTCGTGGCGAGAAGGGCTCACGTGTACAGAGAAGTTGCAACTTTCGCTGCTCTTTTGGGTCAGCACACACACACCCGTGTTAGCACACACCTGTGTCAGAGCACACATGATACACACACACACACGCGCACACACACACGCACACACACACACACACACACACTCTTCTAGGCATCCTCCCCTGTTGGGCTGTAGGTCAATTCAAATGTCAGCGCACTGAATGGTAGTGATCGGTTGACATTCAAGCCCTGTAATGAATCCTGTCCGACGTATTTCTTGTGGATCATTCCCTCGGTGCTTGACCTGAATTTGAAAAAACACTCTAACACATCTTTATTGAACACCTATCATTGAAAATGATCCCTTTTATTGCTTCATCCCCCTCAGTTACTCTCCTTCACACATATACACACATCCTCTCCCTCCACTCTCCTCCTGTGTGCCTCTCTCACAATTTAGTACTTTTAATTTCCTAATAGATCATTTTGACAAAATCATTGCCCCCACCACTACTCTCTTTATTGTTGCCCACCTCAGGACAGGAATTCCCTGAGTAAAACGCTTTTGACCTCCATCTTGTCCCACATTACTCGAGTCTTTAGTCGAGGATGGCCCAAAGACAGGAAAAGCTGTCTCATACAGTAAATTCCACCCCATCTCCTCCCTCTACAGTCTAAAGCAGAGATCTACTGTGCAACCATTTGTTTTCAGGTTGTTGTTGCATTGAACAAGGCGGATGTTTTTTATTGATTAGCACACCTTCAACTAACCAAGAAGGGATAATCGGTGAAGGGTGTCAGCTAGATGTGTCGTCCTAACTATGGATTCATTTGACTGAACTACTGAATTTCCCAAGTGATCCTCTTCCTTCCAGCTACATCACATCAGTCAAATCAGTGCTGTGAAACCCTGGAGGCGCAGAAAAAAACTGTGGAAGAAAGTTTCCCAAATGGTTCAGCATAAACCTGATGCTGCCTGAGGAAGAGCATTTCACTCACAACGCATTACAATCCAGAGTAGCTGTCAGTCTAAGCCTTTTTCTGTGTTCTTCATGGCATTATGTGCTTTTACTTGTGCACAATTAGCATACTGAATTTTTCACTTTCCTGCATTCAACGGCTCCCTTCTTTTTTCTTCGTGAACTACTGGAGGCGTCTGAGCCGAAGCGCGAGACAACTGACATTGTTAGAAACATCTGGTGTGTGGTACTGCTGTTGAGCCCTTAGAAAAGTAAAGCTAAATTATGGCATAGAAATATCTCAAACCTTAGATTTAAATGTATTCAGAACTAAGGAAAGGACATGCAGAAGATAAACCCACTAATCCTTTTTTTTTTTTTACATTAATACATAGTGGAGGATTGTCAGAGATAAGATCAACACATTTTTAAAAAATCTAATATTTTGTCCTTGTTTTTAGGTGGGGATGATGTTGTGTTAGAGCATCTGAGCCCAGGATCGGAAGACATCCCCCAGGTGCCTCCCGAATCTCAGGACCCCCTTCTCGACATCTGCAGCCCCTGCAGCCCTTGCTCAGTTTCCTCCTCCATTGTGGTTCACATCTCTGAGGAGGAGCGGCAGAAATATGAGGAGGAGATCCGCAAGCTTTACAAACAGCTGGATGATAAGGTGATGAATGAATGTCTCATCAGGACCATTTGTGTGATTGACTGCAGAGCTGTTAAAACACGATGGATGAGATTTGTGTAATGGTATGCACACATGCACACAAAGAGCATATCATACATGCATTATTCATATTAATGAATTCAGGATCAGACCCATAGTAGTGACTAATGTAGCAACTCGTAGGAATATGTCATTGGGGATAAAACAATGTTCTACATTGAAAAGCATTAAAGCTTTAATTTATTTAACATCATCTATGCTCATGGGTGCTGTTCTCCACGCTGCTATAGTGTGTACTGTTATTGCTTTTATTATCAGATATGCCATTAAATATGCAGATCCAGTTGTGTGTCAATGCAGTGTCACAGTTTGCATTTCCTTTACAATGTATATAAGAACAAAATAACCATTTTTTTCCCCCAAGTAACATATAGGACTTTGGAGATTTTCACACATGCAGGCAGGCATATCCGGGTGTGTTGCACATATTGTACAGGGCAATCCATGATTGGTACACGTAGTACTGATGAAGGATAGTCTATGTTACATGTCAAGTTTATAGACGGGACATACCTGCGACAGTTTTTCTATTACATGCAGTGTTTGTGATTGAAGGTAGTTGAGTTTCGCATTGAGAGAGTTTTCTTTTCCCATTGTGGTATGCATGATCAGTTGACAACAGTACACCAAATAAATGCTTTTTGAACTGACACATCCTTATTTCTATACTGTAATTTTCTTAATGGTTATACTGTAATACTGAGATGTATATTCCTCATTCATAAAGTTAAGTGCAATCCCAAAACGTTTAGTTGTGATTGGACATGGGACCTAAAGTATACAATAAGGCAGTCTACAAAGTATCTGTACTGTACCAGTGTGTGTAATACACAACACTCTAAATGAAGCGTTTCTGCATCATGTGTCTCTTTGTCTCTGAAGGATGATGAGATCAACCACCAGAGCCAGATGGTGGAGAAACTGAAGGAGCAGATGCTCGACCAGGAGGAGGTAAACTACTTTTATTTAAATCCTTTCATTAGTTTGGTTAAACGGCTCAAGGTAGGCTGCATGTGGCAATCAATATCACACTTTGAATAGAACTCAGCCGCGAGAGGTTTATTATCGCGCCCTTGAGATGGATGAGAAAAAGAAAAAAAAAGCTATTCAGGTGCCAGAAAGCACTTGAAGGACATAAAGCATTATTGTTTTATTGTAAGTGTATTTGAGTCTTAACAGCAATTTAGAATAGAAAAGTTTTCAGTGGCTGCTCAGACAGAGATTATTGGAGGGAAGGATCAATACAAAGATTGATGAAGGACTGAAGCATCATGTGCTGCAAGGGAAAGACCATAATTGGCTATTTTAACCGGCATGGCTAACAGTGTAGCTGATAAACAAACAAACAAACAAACAAATGCTCTCTAATGATCTAATATGTGATTTAAAAAAACTGAGGATGAGCATGACTAATTGATCGAGACCTTTTATGTAGTAGAAAATAGTTTAAAGCCTTTATCACACAAATCAACAGTAAACAGGTTATCTCTCTGTAGGCTATACTGCATGCTACTTGTG
This sequence comes from Bovichtus variegatus, assembly GCA_943593645.1. Lineage (NCBI taxonomy): Eukaryota > Metazoa > Chordata > Actinopteri > Perciformes > Bovichtidae > Bovichtus > Bovichtus variegatus. Next base: position 6,844,781 of record CALSCE010010723.1, on the reverse strand, counting down.
GGAAGAACGGCAATTAAACCATCCATTAAAATGTAATAACGAACAGTATTTACAGCATTTACACACAACAGTGGCAACACAGTAGAATAAACAGCCCGCACCAAGCTTGGGCATGTAGTACACTGCCAAGTAAAAGACTCCACATTTGCAAAATAAGTTCATTCATATCCCAAAATGAGCTCGCTGTGGGTTGAGCTGACATGATGGTAACTACCTTAGCCTTGTGTACTGTAACATAATTTCACATCCATTTGGCCAAACAGAAGTTGTACGCTACAGTGCAAACATGCAGGCACCCTGGGTAGAGCGACATCGACATTTAATGACATCTATTAAGTGAAATGGCATACAGCGGGCTGTAGCAGTGAACATGCAAGCAAACACCACAGTGGCAAAGTAATGTGAGCTCTTACTGTGTCATGTGATAGTCTAAGATGAATATTTAAAACACGTCTTTGATCTATTAAATCACACCTGCATTGAGTAACAGGATTTGTAACTCATCTGTTATTACCAAGAGAACAAGATAAACACCACAATTCTGTTTAATTAAAACCCAACAGCTCTGCCTCGTGAATCATGAAGACGCTGTACCCATATACATTTACCGTGGAATTTCTCTGTTCCCTTTTTGAATCAAATCTTTCTTTATTTGCAGTCTATATTAAGTTGATAAATCCCCGTGTCCCTCAGGTTCTGGCTTCCTCCAGGGGTGACAGCGAGAAAGTGCAGTCGGAGCTTGGCAGGCTGCAGACAGAGAATGAATCGGCTAAGGCCGAGGTGAAGGAAGTCCTGAAGGCCCTGGAGGAGCTGGCAGTCAACTACGACCAGAAGAGCCTGGAGGTGGAGGAGAAGAGTGTGCAGAACAAGCTTATGGCTGAAGAGCTTGCAAAGAAAATGGTGGGTTTTTGCTTCCTGGAGGCTCAGATTTGTGCCATATAGGTGAAAGAACATTGCAACAAAAAAATTGTCGAACAGGGCAAAAAAGAAAGAATGATGAAGAGAAAACAAAGATGCAGCGACAGAGAAGGATTAGCTGATAAAGGCATTGACATACAGTATACTGTGTTGTGTGTGTGTATATATATATATATATATATACTGTGTATATATATATATATATATATATATATTAAGAAGAAGAAAAAAGTAATAATCTATCTATTTAACTCCCTATCTTTCAAGAATATGTAGCGCTACTGGTTCTAAATACAATTAGTGAGATTGTGTGAAAAGAAAGATGAGAGGGAACCTTCTAATACATTGTTGAGCCATCAGTCGTGAACAGATAAATGTAAGAAAAACTTTTAATCAACAACTAGACAGAAAGTCTGAAATGTTTCTTTAGCTCGTCCCTGAATTCACTCTCGCTGGCAGCAGCTGCAAAAGCTATGAATTAATTTATTTTAGGAAACATGGCGGTTGTTTCGCAATATCACCAGAGATAAGTTCACTTCAGAAGCTGTTATTTACACTGAATAGCTTGTTCACATGAGGATGGCATTCAATGTTGACAACGATAAAATTGCAGTTAATGAAATCTGGCATAGTTTATCTGCAAAAGCCAGTGAAATTAAGTTATTCATGATATTCCGCTTTTATTAAAACAATCCTTTTAGGGACTGTGTATCGCGCCAGACGTATTCCTGTCAATTTTTGGTGCTTTGAAAAGTCTTAAAAACTAAATTTTCATGAGTCATGAGAACTTCTATGCCCTGAAAACTTTTTTCTCAGTCAGCTTTTTAGTATGACTGTTGAGATCGAACATGAACGTAGCGTTTTCTACTAAGTTGGAACAGTTTGGGTTATTTTGCATAAAACATTTCTATATTTCTATATTTCCGTATTTTTTATTTACTATCCTTACTGGTCGGTGGGTTGTTTGTTCACTGTCGACCAAACCAACGCAGTCCTGATGAAGCAGATTAACTGCATGATTGAGTGTTATATATGATCGCATCAGCATTTCTGTCACATGGATCGTCTATGTTGTATTTTTTTTTTACTTTGTTGTTTAATTCTGTACACACGTCACCTATTGCACGTCTGTCCATCCTGGGAGAGGGATCCCTCCTCAGTCTCTCCCTGAGGTTTCTTCCATATTTCCCCCTTTAATTGTTGGGTATCTTTTAGGGAGTTTTTCCTTGTGCGGTGTGAGGGACTAAGAACATAATACCTAAAGATGTTTTGATTTTGATTTTGATAGTTGCTTACTTAACCATGAATATTAAATGTTGTAGAGATATACTCTTAAGATTTAAAGCTGAGTATTTAGGGGCTTTTTAAATGTGGGAGCACAGTTTGATAAATTGACGATGATAAAAATAAAAGAGACCATTGCAGAGCTGATCAGTCCTTAATGAAGTTATTGTGACTGGCTCAGTGGACCGAGTGGATCATTATTCACCTTCTTAAAACCTCTTGAATATTTCATGCACCGTTTTACAACCTACCACGGTGTCATCTCCTCCCTCTCTGTCTCTCTCAGAAGTTGGTCCAGAAATGGATGAAAGGAGCTGACAATGTAACGACTCGCTGCACAATTTAGTCTGCTAAAGCCATCTGAAACCTCTTTCTTTCCTCAATCATCACACTTAGTGTACGCGTTCTCTGCGGACATTTCAGCCTGTTCTGCCCTGACCTCTCACCAGACATGACTTCCTTTCAGGGACGGTGCCTTGCAATCTTACAAGATGTGAAACTGAATACAAGGAATCATATAGTGATTTAAAAATAAATAAATTATAAAAAAAAATCCCATTATTCCAGCCTCTCAGGGCCTTTTCCAGCTCCATCCCCCATGACTCTCTATTACAAATTCTCCACTTTCTGCATCCCAGCTGTTATGCTAATGTGCAGTGTTGCTGATTTCTACTTTTTTTTCGAAATGGTGCGGCATTGACCTAGAAAAATGGTGCAATAGAGTAAATTCATCACTGTCTTTACAACACCATCTCCTCAACTGTCTTCATCTCTGGTTTTAGTGGAAGCTCCTCTCTTCTTCTGCACGAGGCCATGTCATCGCTCACTGTTGCTGCCTTCTTTCATTCATCCACCCACTTAAGGCCCTTTCTATCATTACGATTACCTCCATTCATCATTCAACAAACCATCTCTTTTCTTCCATATCTCTTCATAAATCATTCTTCAACTAAACATTTTTTTCATTAACCTCTCTTTTCCTTTCCTTTTACTTCGTAATAAATGGATCTGTTTCAGTAAAATATTTACTGCCTTTTATGTTAAGTTAATGTTTTGACATGGGAAGTGACCTGGAAAATTATGACAGGGCTTGAAGTTAATGACGGAGATGAAGATGGAGAGGTTGATAAAAGAGTAAATGTTACTGTATTTAAGAAGGTGGTTAATGGTGCTTTCAATTCACTGGTGATCTATGGCGGCAATAACCTAAAATCTGCCATTAAAAATGAATCTGTTACAATAGACGATCCCCTTAGAATAAAATGGCACAGCTTCAATGCATCTCGCACCACCACAAATGAAACAAACTTACGTCAGAAAATATGTCATTATTTTTGGAAATATGGGGGTTACACATATAAAGTCTAGTGAGTTTTTAAGGCTAAGATATCTTTTATTTTTTGGCTATTTCTAAACAAAAAAACCCAAAAAATAATAAATAAAAAATAAAACAAGGATTCAGTATTTAGTATTCCAGTCACTGCGATGAGGCCAGTATTTATAATCATATTAAAATATTATATATGACTCCTTATATATAGTAATTGGACAGTTAGATGAATTAATAAAATTAAGAGAAAAAATTAAGTAATTGGAAATGTTTGTTTTTTAATGCCTAATAATAAAAGGTCTTGGGAGGGATGGGCAAACTGCAGCACCCCTTCTTTCACTTAATTTAAGCCCTGTAGAGTATCGATTGAACCTAAATCGTTGCATTGTGTTGGAACCATTTGGGCTACAGCATTGTGTAGAAGCTGCCTGCTGCACAAAATGGAGAAGGATAAAGTAAGCTCCATCATTCACTCTCCCAGATCCTTTCATCCAGCGCCGATGCCATCAGACCCCATTGCAGTAGTTTATTGATTTGTAATTTAGCGGCCATTATGTTTTTGCTACTTGGATTTCTTGGATGAGAATGAGGTCAGGTGTTAAAGTGTGTCTCACAACTGTGTGTGCTCGCAGATTAAAGGACTCTCAATCCCCTCCTCGCTCAATCTCCTCCTACACAATTTAATCCTGGTATTCCCCTCGCTTTCCCATCACCCCTCCTCTCTCTGTCATCTTTTTTTTTTTCTCTTTCTCCTGAACTCCCCCCCTCTCGTCTTCCTCTGTGTTCACTCCCTCATTACACTCCTCTCCTCACACAGGCTAAACTCATGGCTGTAGAGGCGGAGCTGTCCCGTATCCAGGAAGTGAGCAGCCACCAAAGGAAACGCATCACAGAGATTCTCAACAGCCTGATGAGGGACCTGAATGAGTTCAGCACCATCGTTGGAAACAGGGACATCAAGTTGGTGAGTGGCGCAAAATGCAGGCTTGGATACATTGTATTCACTTACCGAAAGAAACAGATAGTGAGACTTTTAATTACAAGCATGAAGTTTTTTGATATTTCTCAGTGTTTCAAAATTCCCTAAAGTCAGCAACATTTAACTATTTTGGCACAATCAATGCAATTTGCATGAAAGATCACACCCTCCTCTTCTTAAAGTAAACATCAGTGCACATATGTCAAAACATACATGGAATCAGCTCATCTTACTCTTACTGATGAATTCAGATCCTATAAAATGTGCTTATAAATATCTTTCAATGGCCGGATGGTGGTATGAAGAATATTAGGTGTGGCTCACGGTTAACTGATTGACTCTTTGACACTTCCTGCTACATCACCTCTAAATTCATGACGAGTAAAATGTTCTAGTGTAAAGCTTTAAACCTTGTGAGCAGGAGCGGCCTCTTCCAGATGGTTGTATGGATACATTGCCCCCCAAAAGTCCTCCGCATCCGCCAGTCCTTCCACACCGACATGCAGGGCACCATGCAGTTTGATGGGTTCACCTCAACCCCATCAAAATAAATCTGTTTGTGTTAAGCACCACCCACCTTGTTTTGGGTATTATTTTCTTTCCTCCTGCGGCAAGTCTGCGACAAATGATGACGCAGTACATCAGCCTGAACAAAACCAAGACAATCGACTGAACTGCCCTCCATCACCATCAACAACTACACATTGGAAGCTGTTGATGTTGATGGATGGGCCGCGCTGTAAGCAGGTTCACTTACCTTGGGTCCACCGTCACCAACGACCTCACTCGATGCTGAACTAAGCAGCCGCATCGGAAAAGCAGCCTCTGCTTTCGGGAAGCTCACTGCTAGACTAAGGTTCAGTTGCACCGAGCCGGTCTCTAAAGCATACTTCTGTATGGTAGTAAGCTTCGACCCTTTTCTCACATCAAGAGCGGAGGCTAAACTGCTTCCATCTGCGCTACCTGAGGCGCATACGGGGCATCACTTTGAGCGACAAGATTACACACACAGCAGTCCTGGAGATTTCACCAGAGTGTATTCCCTCCTGAACATCTCCGCTGGATGGGCCATGTCCAGCGGATGGACGACTAGACGAATCCCGAAGGAAATTCTCCACGTAGAACTTTCATCTGGCAAGAGGTAAACCGGCCGCCCACAGCTACGCTATAAGGATGTCTGCAAGCAAGACCTCAAGTCCTTCAACATCAATCCTGTCACCTGGGAAGATACCGCTCAGGACTGTCTTCAATGGGAGCAAGCACTCCACAGTAGGCTGCTGACATAGAAGAGAGAACAAGAGGATAAAAACAGGGCACCACCACATCATCATCGGTCTACAAATGTAAAATCTGCAGCTGAGTCTACCTCTCAGGGATTGGACTTCACAGCCACAGCAGATGCTGCGCTAAAACCTAACTCCCAGGCATAAGAAATCTTCTAAGACTGTATTTTATTCTGTGTGTCGAAAGCTTGTGGACATAATAGCCAGAAACTCAAACAATTTCAAATTGAGTAAATTGAGTAAATCTTTCTTTTTTTTTTCTCATAAAACATTTCCCACAACAGGGATTCCCAACCAAGGTTACTTGCACCCCAGAGGGTGCTTGCACAAATTGAGCTCACCGTAGGTGTACATCAAATAAAAAACGATTGGAAACCACTGTCTTGCAACATGTGTAGTAACACTCACATGGCAAATTGTGACAAACTGAATACCCTAACTAATTCTGGAAATAACAATATATGAAATGTCTGGCTGAGACATGTAGCCTGTAAATATAGAGAAAGAAAGCCGAGTAAAAACAGATGAGGGTTCAAACATTCACACTGTACACAAATGTCAAATTTACAAAAAAAAATTTAGATGTATGTGCATTCTGTGTCTGATTGCTCCAAAGTTTCACTAAAGCTTTATCACACATGCACTTAGTGGCATATTTAACCCAAGGCAGAGTGGAAAATTCAAAATGTCTTTTGCATAATTTTATTCATGTTTCTGTCTAATTCAACCTGACATATTCGCCATCTGTGGACATTTACAAATCTTTATACATTGTATTTTGAGCATTTAAAACAAATATCTGTGCATTTGTGGCTGTGTGTGACCCAGCTGAAGGGCCATGCTTTATACATTATTGTCAGTATATGTGTAGCCTTGAATATCAATTTTTCAATATAACATCTTGGGATAGCTAATAGGCATATCCACTGACGTATCTCAGCTATAAAATTTAGATTGATTTTGATATGTGGATGTGAAGTCTATCCTTCTCAGTTCAATTCAGAGCATCAGTCACGGCATCTGCTAAATGATGCTTTTAACATAAAGGATGTGCCTGCAAAATGTCAGAAAGAGTCCCTAAGATGCCTCCCTCCCTCTTTAACTTCCCGCCTGTCTTCAAATTGTCCCCACTCCATCTTAACCAGACGTCTCCACTACTCTTTTAACGGTTTATCCTCTCTACCTCATTTGTCTCTAGCCCATGGAGATGACCGGTGCGATCGAGGAGGAGTTCACGGTGGCCCGCCTCTACATCAGTAAGATAAAGTCAGAGGTGAAGTCCATGGTGAAGCGCTGCCGCCACCTGGAGAGCCTCCAGATGGAGTGTCACCGCAAGATGGAGGAGACGGGCAGAGAGCTGTCCTCATGTCACCTCCTCATTTCACAGGTGAAGGACTAATGGAGGAACTAGCTGAAAACATCAGAAAAAAGTTGTTGATGTGGAAAAATTTAGGACATCTACACTGAAACCTCCCATTGCAAAATATTAATTATCACCACAAATGAATGATTGACGTTTTGAGTCTTCATCAGACTAATTAACATCACAAATACTTACGTGGGCCTTTGTTTGATATAATTACTCTGTTTGTGGCAACAACACATCAATATGTGTGCAAACTGTCCTTTTTGTTTTATATTCTTTGTGTAGATTGCGTGAAGCCATCATGTTATGAGTTTTACTATTTTGGTGGTTAAATTAAATTCCCTAATAAATTATGAAGGATCATTCATGTTCAATGTAGATAACCATTTTCACATTGAGTAGAAAGTAAATGTTATACTTGGTGTAAAGTTATGTCTTGGGTTGAGGTCCTTTGCTCATCAGTTTACTTTCTGCATCTGAGACGTCGTGTTCTGACTTTCAGCACGAGGCAAAGATCCGCTCTCTAACGGACTACATGCAGAACGTGGAGCTGAAGAAGAGGAAGTTGGAGGACAGCTATGACTCCCTGAGCGAGCAGCTAGCCAAACTCCAAGCTCAAGGTAGACTAACATATAATTGTTATAGTAAAAAAAAAAAATTATCATCATAATTGAAGTACAACAGTAGCTTTCTCAATGGCTTTCTTCATCCGAAGTACAGCCAATCCAGACTTTACTTTAGCACAGCAGTGATTTGTTGCTAACATGCTAACATGGCATGCTAACATGGCATGCTAACATGGCATGCTTACAATGACAATGCTAACATGCTGATGTTAAGCAGGTAAACCATGTTCACCATTTTAGTTTAGTGTGTTAGCATGCTAACATTTGCTAATTAGCAAAGTGATAAACCAAAGTACTGGAAGATGGGCTAAAGAGAACCTCAGGGGATCATCATTACATCAACAAGAAGAAGTCATTAGGATTCATCCTCTGGGCACCATGAATGTCTTTACGAAAAATTCATGGCAATCCATCCAATAGCTGATGAAAAAAAAAAAGTCAGGTTGAGGATGCAGCACATTTGTAACAGTGTATGAATCAATGCTTTTGAGGTGAAATCTAACAATCTAGCCAAACCTGAGATGCAAGGATCAATATTGAATAAACACAATCAGTGCAGCACATGTAAACTGTGCATGTTCTGTAATAAAAATGTCTTTGCTCCAGGCTCAGGTTGAGATATTTTACCTACGTGATCAAAATACCAAACCAGGAACAAAGTGTTTCACATTTATTCAGACTCTAAGGTGAAGTATGAAAACAAAAATATGGTCAGACAAGCTGAACAACAGATGTATCGTTGATAAATCACACAAAATACAAGGCTCCAGGAGCAAATCTGATCCAAACAGTCAGCAAAACAGATATTTGCTCAATAAATCCAAAAATACTGCAGATTTAACGTAATATAGTTATCCAATAAAAGCATATGTTTTTAAGATGACATTGTACAAATTATGAATAGTGATCTTCTGTGTGACATTCTTGCTCACTGCACAGTGAAGGACAATATATAGATATAACTTCTTTGTAAATCTTAAGCTAAATTGCTGACTTGAAATGCCAAATACAAATATAAAGTTAATATTCTGACACAGCGAAACAAAATAATTTCTAGACCAAGTAAACAAAAGACAATAATTGTGTCACTGTGTTTCAGCTCCAACGAACTGGAACTGGGAGGAAGTGCAGCATAAAGCTATTTTATTTAACTAAAATGGAAGGAGTCTTAGGAGTCGTGTCTGTCATCCGATCGACTTCACACTTGGCGGGTGTATTGCTCAGGACCCAAAGAAGCGCAGTGCAGGAAATGAAGTTGTTTGGATGACTGGTTCTCGATAAAGCTGCACAAAGTAATACCGAAGGCCAAGTAATCGACTAAACGGGCACTGCAAAGGCGATAGAAGTCATTCTTCCTGAGGAGTCTCACAAAACTGCGTTAAATAACCTGTGGATTTAAGGGCAGGTAAATCAGTTTAGGGCCTACACCACACTGGAGCAAGGCGCTCCTTGAGTCATTACAGAAGTATATAAATACAAAGTGCTCCAGGTTGTGTTGATTACACAGCCTGGTGTGAGGTAGAGAGCTCAGTAATTTCATCATCAGACAGCAGGAAGTTCAGGAACAGCTTTGCGTTGACAACAAATCAGGTCAGCGTAACACAATAGCTGTCATTTTCAATAATAGATATTATTACACCCGAGGCATGGCTTGGATCACGCTGACCTCGCTGTCAAAGGAAGTGGCGGTACTGCTGTGCCGTCAAAGTCAGGTCACTGTCACCTCTTTCATCTGCATCACTGTCTTTTATCTCCCTGCCGTTCTCTTCCTCTTCTTTCCTCTCGCTGTCTTGGCTTCTCTCACTGTCGTGTGTGTGTTTTTTTTTTTTTTCAGAGAGCATGTCGCAGGTGACCAGCGGGGAGAATCACTCGTCTGTCCAGGATTCCTGTGATATGAAGGTAACCATGAATACAGTGAGAGCCATTTCGTGTAATGACCTTTTCTCACCTCGCCTCAGCTCTCAGCTACCTGCAGGCGTGCGTGTGTGTGTTGGTGTGAAAAGAATGTGAGTGCAAGTGTTTCTGCATGTAAAGCAGGGCTGCAACAGTTACTTGCATTATAGATAAATCCGTCAACATTTGAAGGAATAGTTTGACCTGTAAAATGGAAATGTGTAATTGTTATGTAGTGCAAGTGTTATTTAGTAAACTTCAGACTTGCTGGTAGGCAGATTTTGTTTCCTTTGGACAAAGCCAGGCTTTTCCAGGTTTCCAGTTTTAATGCTTGGGTGAGTGGGTATTTATCGTACAGTGTGGTATCAATTTTCTCACATAACTCTTGGTAAGAAAGCAAAACACAATAATGATATAATAATAATATTTCAACATTTGCTAAAAAGTTGAAATATTGTGAAAAATGCCTATCACAGTATTCAAGAGCCTTACGCCATATCTAGAAATAGCTTACAGTATATCAAGTGCAACAGTCAAAAATCATATCACAGTGAAAGAAAATAGAGAAAAGCAGCTAATCCTCACATTTGACATACTGGGAACAGTAAATATTTGGTACTTTTCTTTGATAAATAGATATGGAATTGATTTATCTATCAACCAATTGACTAATCTTTTCAGCACTAACATGCCTGGATGAATCTGTTTGAGGGTCTCGGGTCAAACATTTGCTATTGGGCCTCTGTTACCTCCGAGCTCCCAGTGCACACAGCACACTAAAAGCGGCAACTTCATTGTATTCTGCACTGAAAAACACCAGTGTGCTGCAATACTACCATGCCTCTGGTTTTCTGTATGTCAGGTAGTTTGTAGTGGTTTGATGAAACACAACAACATTTTGGAAAATGCACCATGTTAGCTCAAGATAATCTGAAATAATAAAGCTATGAGACATATATTTTGATACAAGTGAGGACTCCTTCGCATATAAGGGTGTGCAGTATCCATATTGATATTGTACTTAAACGGTGGAAAGTGTATGTGTGTTTAATGCACATGTGACCTTTTATGTCCACATGTGCACTGGTGTGTTTAATTATTTTCTGTCTTGTTATTTAGTCATTCAGTTTTTTCCCCACCTCTCTCTCTCTCGCTCTCTCTCTCTCTCACACATTATATATGTATGTCTCACCCCCTTTTGTTGCCCGTACCTCAGAGGGCTCTGGAGCAGCAGATGGAGTCACACCGTGAGTCGCACAGCAAACAGCTTGGCCACCTGCGAGACGAAATCAATGAGAAGCAGAAGATCATTGACGACTTAACTGAGTCAGTGCTTCATCTTAATTCTTCACTTTTTCCAATATAACAAATCAGGATTTTTCTAAATCAATAGGAGTATAAAAAGAGAAGCACAGTAATATTTTAAAGCAGGGGCCAGTTGCATACAAATAGACCTTGTCCTTTAATATAACTTTAAGTCAGACATTCTATACTTGGACACTTAAATTAACCTGTAAAGCTTCCCCATGAGGGACTAATGTAAGACTGACTTAGAGGTAGCCTGTCAGGCAATGCATTATGGGTGAAATAAGACACCTCACAGAAGAGAAAAAAATGGTGACACTTAGCTGCAGAAAATCCCCACACTTTACACCCACTGAAAACCTATAAAAGGTTGTTTAGTCATTTTAATCAACTAAACGGAAATCCAATATCAATCAAGTTTTAAAAGATATATGAAAATGTCATGGAAAAGACATATTTACTTCTATCTCTGACACTGTGGCACTACAATGCAGGCTGTGCATGGTTCCAGACGCAGACAGCTTATCCACTCAGCCGTCTGTGGGCTCACATCTGAAATTCAATTCTAACCCCATAAGCAGTGGGGAAATGCTAAAATTGGGGCAACATGGTCGCAGTCGTTGAGTTCTCAAAAAAGTCTAAGTCCCGCTGTAGCAGTAAGAGGGGCAAATCAATATATGTGTGGGGTTGACATGCTGTGGAAACTGCTGCGTGGGAGGACTTTAGAGTCAAGCTGCTGCTACTGACAACAGATCAGTGAGGACCCACTGGGCTTATATGGGCTCCTTGTAAACATGCCCCTTCAGGTGCCTCGTTTTGAAGATTTCTGTACCAGGCGTGACCATAAGGGAGCATTCTGCAGGACAGACTTATTTGAGGGACTAAAGTATATTTCCCAGCGGGCCTGGGGAGAGTCTAGTAAGACCCAAGGAGCAGCTGCAGAGAATTTCTGAATGAAAAAAAACATTTGGGGCTGCACTGCTTGTCCTGCTGGCATGACCTGAGTTGAATAAGCAGCTTGGATGTGGATGGATGTAAGTAGGTTAGAAAGTATCTGTAAAGACCAGTGTGGCCTTTCAGATCCTTGAGGCAGAGCAGGAAGAGCGAGTATACAATAAATGTTCTTCCAAGATTCAAGGGTCAGAAAAGGAGAGCAAAATAAAAAATGGTAAACAAATTTAAGGGGCACACACTGCCATGTAGCAAAGTGCCCTATGTTGTTGTTTTTTTTAAACATGATGTATCTGTACACTAATGGGACCGTTTTGAAGTGATGATACTATTGGGCCACCCTAGGACCCCTGTTGTCAGCCAGAAAGCCTGTCTCGCTCGTACAGCTTGGTTGTGACTTTGAAGGAAAAAAATATATCCTGACCGTGCATACAAAAATGGTGCCTCCTCATCATTCTTGATCCTGCGACTTTAAAAGTCTGCGCACACCACTGAGGTGAAGCTTTACTCCTCAGACTCAGGAAAGACAATTTCCTTTTGCATTTCTTATTTTTCTCATGTGAAAGTGAGGTGGTTGTCAAGCTATTGCCACTATAAAACCCACCTCATTACAAACAATCAACCCATTAAATGGCACTTTTCTACCAATTTTAAAACCTCTAATAAACCTTTCTGGTTAACTGTAATATTTCTTGTAAAATAGCCGAGGGCATAGTGGTAAAATTCTAAGAGGGGCCATGAAGTTAAATTAAATAGAGAACATTTTCAAGGCCATGAGAGTTCATAAAGTCACATTCCAAATATGTTTTTGTGGAGCTGACCTCAATTTCCTGATTGCATCCATTGTATTACAGATTCTATTTTGTACTCTGGTATTTCACCAACACGTTAAATTCTCTAAGTATTTCCATTAAAAATATCGATCCTATCCATTAAATCCCTGAGTGAGCCATTACTCATCTTTTTTCAGTTGTAACCAGAAACAGCAGCTGGAGTTGGAGCAACTGCACTGTGACTTTGAACATCTCAGGAGTCAGGAGCATCACAAGAGCCGGCAGCTGGAAGAACTGACGTGAGTCTCTGTTTTGTTTTGTCCTGGCCAGCATTCAAACACTTCACCAGATGGAGGCCCGATGGCGAGCTGCCTCTTTTGATTCACGTCTTCAATTTCTCTCCGTCATTTGTCTTCCCTTTATCTATTTTTCTTCCTCTCACTCTGCTGCTCTGTCATCCCATTTACAGTAAAAATGTATCTCCGTGTGGAGTAATACAGTCGTACAGTTTATGGCCAAAATCATCTGGAGGCTAACACTCTTTGCCTCTTTCTCTTTTGGTTTCTTTCTTTCTGTGTAACTCTCTTTGCATCTCCAGTATGAAGTTTTGGAATAGGGTAGCAGCTGGCTGCTAATAGGCCTTTTTCTGGCTGCACTGACCTTTGCAGCGTATTGCGTCAGATGGCAGATGTGAAACGGGGTTAGCCGGGTTCTGTGCTTGCGTTTGTTCTTTATTCATGAATTATTCTGAGAAGAGTGTCGTACTCAATTGGGTAAATTTTTTTATTTTCTATCCGTCTGTCTATCCATAGATTTCTCCATGAGCGACACGAGCAATCGAAGCGGGACCTCAAAGGGCTGGAAGACACTGTTGTAAGTCATTATTTGCTGTCACGATTCACTTGGCTCCCTCAGAGGCCACTGATCCACTAAATACTCTCTAACTGCTTTAACTGCACTATTTCCTCTCTCCCCTCATACTGAAGGCTCGTGAGCTCTACACCCTGCACAACCTCCGCAAGCTCTTCGTTCAAGACCTCACGACTCGCGTTAGAAAAGTAAGCCAGACACAGCACACTTCAAATATTTAATTCACCACATATGACCATTGTAGGCAGAGTACATGTGACGTTACCTAGACTGAATGCAAATGACCTTTTGGTACAACAGTATTTGCAATGTCAGTGATTACAAGTTCTCCACTGTTTCTGTCCACAGAGTGCACAGATGGAGCTTGATGATAGTGGAGGATATATCACCCAGAAACAGAAGATTTCCTTTCTGGAAAACAACCTGGACCAGCTGACAAAAGTTCACAAACAGGTAACAATGAGCAGCCGATATATAAAACTATAAATCATAGTAAAGGAGACAGAAATAACTTTTTACCGGCCCACCATTTCTTGAAAAATGAGGACAAATCATACGGTTTCCCTCGGCTTGTAAATCTGATTATCTCCGTGTCGTGGCACAGCAGTGAGGCAGAAACGTCTTCGCGGGCTAGAATATATATATATATATATATATATATATATATATGAAAGGAACTAAATTAAAATACAGAGCAGTGTGCGCTGTTTGTCATTGTTCTCCTATAGACAAAAGTAACGCGAGCGCCATCAATCATCTTACTACTGCAACTTCACATGAAAGTCTCCTTGAGAACAGAGCAGCAGGAGGTGTTAAACCACGCTGCCTTCAGGGAGAGGAAGCCAGGTACTCGGGTACTCCGATTTGATAAACACAAAAGAATTCATCATGCAGGTGCACACAAACACGCCTTTGTCCTATCTCTAGCTGACGCGCACAATCTCTCAAAGGCAGCCTTGTGTTTTAAAAAGATGACACACACACACACACACACACACACACACACACACACAC
>CALSCE010010723.1:6764618-6830179 GCA_943593645.1 Bovichtus variegatus | reverse complement strand
ACACACACACACACACACACACACACACACACACACACACTTACTTCTCACATCTTTCTTTAATATTACTATATGGACTACAGCAGTGAAGTGTTGATGTGCTAAACGCTCTGCAGACTGGCACCTAAACTCGTGCTGGCAGATTGGTGAGCGCTGCACTGCAGCAGTGTCGGGCAGAAAACCAATCCTAAAGTGGCTGCTGGGAGACTCCATCCCATCCACCACCTGCTGATACTGTGGGAATGGAAGATGAAAGTCATGGTCATAAATCAGCAAACTCCCAGTGGAGAGTGATAAGACTCCCAAAGACAGTGCACTGGGGCTATGTATGAGTTTCCCTGCGCTTATAGATAGAGCACTGACTGTATCCATCTGCACATACTCACAACTGCCATGATTTTGCTGATAACATCACTTGCCTCCCAAGGAAGTCCTGCCTCCGTCTTTTTTTTTCTCTTTAAAATGACTCATGAAACAATAATAGTGCCGCCCAACTTGTTCCCAGAATCCTTTCCCCAGTTGTTATATAACTTGGATAACCAGAGCGTTATTGTTTCCTCTCATAGAGCGTCACAGGATCATTGTCTAAACTCTTGTGTTTGAAAACACGTCGGTGAAGTGCAGGAAACTTCACTCCTACATTTACATCAAGCTACAGTCCGTCTGTCATCACTGAACCTGTTTATTATCTCTGATTCATTTTCCAACATATTTTTCAATTTTCTTGAAATTCATCAAAATTTTCAATTTAAAATATGCTTCACAATAGTTTTCTTTGAATCTGCGTGCTCCTGCTGGAGAAGCAGTACAGAACACAATTAAGAGTTGTTCTTTGGTTTTGGGTTCCTTGGTTATTAGGTTGTCCATTTAAAAATGAAAAGAAGAAAACATTCAGTCATTTTCCTTTTTTAAAGCCGACAAAACCCCCAAAAAACTAAATATTGACTAATTTTTTTGTTTTTCGTTTGTGAAATTAAATGGAATAATTGAATGATCGGATGATACACGGGCTGCTGTCTTTTCCTAGACATTTTTCCCATAAAGTCACTCTTTACACGCACTTTATTTTGCTCTAACTAACCAAAAGGTTCCAGTTGAAGGGAGTAATGTGGTCACTTTGCTACTTCCATTGTTGTACACTTTACCTATTTTTGCAACGTTACTCTTCTTGGCTTAAAAGGTTGAATCACTAACACTGCAAAACAATCTTCCTGTTTAGCTTTTCCAGTGGAAGTACAAATAAATAATAGTAATCACTTTTTCTTCCTCTCCAAATAAGCAAGAGTTGACACAAATCGTACGTAGCGTTGCCAAAGGGACACAAGTTATTCATACATTTTACTCGGAACAGAAAACCTATTCGAGATTATCTTTTTTTTATTTTAGAGGATATGTAACATGGTCACTGAAATGTACAGTCAATCGCTGGGCTTATGTGTTCTTGTGTGTGTGCCAGCTGGTGCGTGACAATGCAGATCTTCGCTGTGAGCTTCCAAAACTGGAAAAACGTCTTCGCTCTACAGCTGAGCGAGTTAAGGCGCTGGAGGGTGCGCTGAAGGAGGCGAAGGAAGGCGCCATGAAGGACCGCCACCGCTACCAGCAGGAGGTGGAGCGTATCAAGGATGTGATGAGGTTTCGCAATCCCTTCCGCCGGCCCCATGCTGCACAGATAGGTACCACATGCACGTCGCTCACAGACTCGGATATTTCAAAATAATTGAACAGCCATCAGCAGTGATCTCCACACTGTATTACATGTGTCATTTCAGTAAAAGCTATGTAATCGGATAAAATGTAATCTGTAGGTAGGCAGTGATCCTTTGCATCCATCCATTAATATCTGATCTGTGGGTATTACTATGCAATATTCCAATGTTGCCATTACATTGCTGTTTAGGACATTAATCGCTTTCTTATAATTCTCACAACTGCATTTCATTGTCTCAGAACTTGTACTCTGTGCAATGACAATAAAGCTGAATCTAATCTAATTCAGTCCACAATCAAAACACACACACACACACACACACACACACACACACACACACCGGATTTAATGTCTACAAGCCCTTCCATTTAGGTTTATATGGTCATATTATAGTTTTTCTCAATTGCTCAAGTACATATTGTTGAGTACTTCTCAAAAGTGCAATTGCAATTCTCTCCAGCACTCTTCTGCTTAGGTTACACATATAAACGCTCTTCTCTGTCTGGTCACACCATTTCATCTGCTTCTGATCTGATATTTGCACTTGCAGTGCGCTGTGAGGAAAATCTTTTATCATGGTGCAACCATCCCTTTCATGTCTCTGCTGTGTGGTTTCCTCACAGGCAACATCCATTGTTGGATTTTGCATCATCTATAAGCTTCCTCACCAGAACACCACATAGGTGCGAGACAAGTTTTCAGCACCTATTTTGTTCCATATTCAGGAACCGGGAGTACCAGAGGCTCATGCTCACCTCTGTGGAACACATGCTTATGTTTAAAAACTGTTAGAAACTACACTCAACAACATGTGTTATATGCCTTAAATTGTGACAATATTTATGATCATACCAAAATGCTGAAATACTTGAATAGTGGCTGATGGTTGGCTGGATTATTTTCCTAAGGATTTACACAATGAGCTCTTTTGAGAGAAATACAATTTATTAGAAAAGCAGTGTAATCCATTTTAATCACCATGACTTACTTCATCACTGTGTCTATTGCAGATAATTGCAATCATGCCTTTGAATTCTGTGTGAAAGAAATGAGAGGCGCCTATGCTGCTGTGAGAAAATGAGCTATTGATTTGAGTGTTTTTATAATTATTCATATCATACTAAAGCAACTCAAATTCACTGATATTTTGGTGTACATTAAAGTCCAACTGAAATCACATTCATTCATTTCTTTTTGTAGTCAAAAAAAGTGGCAATGCGTTTTTTTTAATGCATTGTTTTACGAATTTCTTATTATTAAAAGGAAGAAAAAAGGTCTTTGCTCCTTTTGTGTCGGTGTCTGTGTTTGATTGACAGCCGCTGGCAGGCTGCCAGAGTGTCGGTGTTGCACTGTAGTGAATGATAGACGAGTAAACAAATTAGCCTGCGTGTCATGGGCGGACAGCGTGTTGTTAGTGGTGCAGGACAAGATGTTTGTTCATGTTTGTAGGTTAGAACAGAAAGAGACTGTAGAAGGAAAGCTAATGTGTGGCTCTTGTGTTGTGTAACAGGCTGAACGAACGCTGACGCTGCTGCTTTTTTTTGCAAGATTTGATTGGCTTTATGGAAACAGGGTCTCCATCTAGAGCTGCAACGAGTAGCCGACTAATCCATTAGTCGATCGACAGAAAAATAATTGCCAACTATTTTGATAATCGATTAATCATTAGTCATTTTTTATGCAAAAATGGCAGAAAATGCCATGTTTAGCCTCAAATATGGAGATTTCCTGCTTTTCTCTGTTTTATATTATATTAAACTGAATATCTTTGGGTTTTGAACTCACAAAACAAGACATTTAAAGACAAGCGGATGTCTTTAAACGATTAATCGATTAATTCCGAAAAGACTCGATAGTGAAAATAATCATTAGTTGCAGCCCTATCCCAATTTAATACACAGATACTGTAACTATCATGAAACCAAAAAATAGAAAGTATTAATTTCTCCCTTTTTGGTTTCTGGTTTCGTATCAAAGGAGAACACAAAAGTGATCATAAAAGTGATTAATGGAGAACAAATGTATATTTTTATTTGTCTTGTGTTTGTGTTGTGTTAATGTTTTTGAATTCCCACTTTTTATTGTATAAATATTTTTTGATTGTGTATCCTCAGGGCACCTTTGTGAAAGAGAGCTTTGCTCTCATTTTTTCCCCCCTGATTTAATAAAGATTATCTATATTCTGTAGCTGCCAGTTTCAGTTGGACTTTAATATATTCTCAGTGCTCAAGTCACATTAAAATGTAATACTTTGTGCTGCAGATGGCAGTTTAGCACAATCCCTTGAGGGCAGTATAAATATGATGTTTGTGTCTTCTCTGGATGAATGGATCAATCAATAAATCAATTCTGTTTAATCGCCAACAGCCAAGCCTGTGCGTGCTGGCCACTCGTGCTCTCCCACCAACCCCTTCTTCATCCGAGGCTACAGCGATCACCCCGTTGCCTTCTCCAAAGCTGATTCCCACAACAGCTCAACACCAGAGAGTGAGCCCAGGTTACCTGAGGCCAACTCCAACCAGAACAGTCCCACCAAACACCTCGACTCGCACGACAACGACGCCCAGGAGAACGACGCTCAGGACAACATGTGAGCAAGCTGCATGTGTTGGACGTTCTGATTTCACATCATGGAGTAATATACTGCAGGCGATTATATGTACATGTCCTCGTACATAAGAGTTTGGACCACTAAACTCAAGGTCCATATACTAGTTTTTTTTTCCAGAGCTTTCAACAGCAGTGAATTCAGAAACGCTCTAGAAACGGCTAGAAAGTGGATATTGAGTCAAGATTATTGTGTCACTATTGACTACTATTTCCAATAGTTTTCATGCTGAGAGCAAAGTTAATTCATGTTTTCTACTAGAACCATATAGTATCTGTAAATAATCTGTGTTCTGAATATATAGTACGCTGCTTTTAAATGGCCTTAACACTACAGCTTTTTCAAGTTTATCATGTTTATAGTTTCTAGTGTGCGTACAACACAAGCATTTTGTTTTAATCTGGTTTTACAAAGGAGATTCGCACATCCAACTATCTCAGATACAGGTGTGTTGGAAAGTGTCAATTGAGTCTTGAGAAAAAAAGATCCCGCACACCGCTCCTGCTCAGCATCCACTTTATTAATCGTGCTGACGTCAGTCCCTCTCCTTCGTCAAGAGTGTTTTACACAGTTCTTACACCATTGATCCTAAATAGATAATGCTCCTCCCGCTCTGTGGACAGGAGTGTCTCATGTGACAATCTGCCACATTATGTTCCACATACAATAAAAAAAAAGAAAGAAACAGACGCAGGTCAGACACCACAACACATATTTAAGTCTATTTACAAGAATATATACAGTAATCGCACATCTGATTAATGAAAACATCGGCCTTGCAGCTTTCACAAGTCATTTAAAGTTATGTAATCATTTGCACTACTTTGTACCATACAGCAAGTAGGTCACCTTCTCATCGTACAATCCTTGGGGGGGACAGAGTTTGCAAATTAAATATTCAATATACTTCTCTTTTATTAAGTATTTCATCAATGTTGCCACTTCTCTCTGGCAGTCAGTTAATCTGTTTTGACATTGATTTATTATGTAGTGGCTGAGTAAGCACTTGGGTACACTTATACTTTCAATTTGTTATTTTTACTTTTATTCAACTCGAAGACCAGAGTGATCCAGAGATCGAGATTTTGAAACTCAAATCCCACAGTCACACATTAAACATCTCTTCCTCCTGTTTGTAGGCTTCCAGCCGAACCAGCGAGCCAAGCAGACAAGAACACCGCAGAGATGCTCGATTCAGAAAATGGTGAGTCCCGCTCAGATGGCGCCTGTTGAAATAACGAGAAATATTATGATGGAGATCAGCGGGGGTAAATTCCCTTCTTATCAGTGGTTGCCATTTTGCTATTATACCAGTATGTTTGAATGTTGATTTATATACTTAGTTTACAGTGACTGCCTTGCTGCTCAATTCAGCCCGCTGTTTCTCTTTTTCCGTTTGGCTTTCATCTTCTCGTAATAGACTCGTAGTCAGCACTCTTAACTGTAATTCAGAGCCATTGGCGTGTGAGGAGAAGGGTTTCGGTATAGGTCACTGTCTGCGGATGAATGTTCTATTTACTTATGGGATGCAGCCTCGGTTGTCAAAAATCCACCAAGAAAATTCTCGTAGTTTATTACAGGATGCTGCTGCTGCTACTTGAGGCTTTTCTGCACCTCAATGTTTGTGCGTGTGTGTCTGCTCTCATCAGCAGCAGACTCTGGAGGAGATAGATTAGCCTTGCAGTGTCATTACTCAGCGAGACACATACAGTAGCTGGCCAGACAGGCTGAGTGCCCACCTCAGCCTCTGACCCAGAGATGACAGTTGTAGAGTTGTGTAACAACAACAGGCCTTCAATTTTCCAGGAGTGTCAATAAAAGTCAGAGCCGATGTATCAATTTGCTGCGACGGTACCTGGCTTTTATTAAATAAGAGATATCAGTGATGTCATCCAGTGAACACTTAAACAGTTCAATCAGGCTGATTACATGTTTTGCTTCCCATGATCCAGAGGGTTTTCAACGCTGCCAACAAGAACATACTGAGAAAAACGCTGATATTTGTCTTTTTTTGCCATAAAAATACCCGTGCTTAATCCCGTCAGCTGCTTAGATGCTATGAGTCGTCTTAGTTGTGTAAATATTTGTACTGTCAAGGATATAATTAGCGTGCTTTTTAAAAAAAAAAAAAAAATGTATTCAGTTTTATTTCTTTTTCAACCTTTTATTTAGTATTTTCCCCCAAAATGAAGATATGGCATTTTTTTAAATGAACGTGCTTTTGCTCTGTGATGTAAGTCAAACTCAGAGGGATATTTCCTTCTGGTCCCTCACTAGTTATTTTCACTCTGGGATATAATTCCACTCAGTGTCATGCATTTCAATAAGAGCTTATGGGAAGGTATAACTCAAAGCCACATAGCTCTGCAAGGCCTGTACACCAAATGTCTTTTGAGTCTGTTGAGGTGTAGCTATGACAGTTCCTGTTAGGATGAGATTTTTATTAAGAGCAAAACCTTTTTTCAAAGAGATTAAATTGAGCAGCTTTATAATCCAGTCAGGCATGAGGCTTGTTGATAACAGCCAACTCATCAAATTGAAGCACGCCCATTTAGTAAACGTTCTTCTATGAATAACAATGAATAAATGCACATAGTCTTCTCAATTTATGGAGATTGAGAAACAGCTGAAATGTCTAGATATGTCTCGGTTTCAATATGCCGTGTCACTTAATAGGTCAAGTGAATATTTTGTGAGATTAATCCCTGTCAGGGTAGTTCAGGGAAGGCACAGGGAATGGCCTCTAAAGATTGTAGTTCTGCAGCAGCTGCAGCAGAAGGACTTTGTCATAGCACTCGTCATTAAAACACCTGGAATATGAATGCAGATAAAACACAGAATGTAACTATGATCCAGGAACTACAAATAAAGCCATCATTCAAGTGCTGTTCTGTGGCACTGATGTACCTGTAAGGACATTTGGTATGGGGCTTGTGCTTTTCTGCAACAAAGTTCTCGGGGTGGGGAGGACTTTCTCTTTTAAAAACGTGTAGCTCTTTGTTATTGTTGTTATTATCTGTGTTGGTAACACTGTAGTAGAGTAAGACTGTCCTCGTCAGATAAATAACATAATTGGTTGTTTGTTTGAACAGTGTAAAATGACTCATGTTTCCATTTTCCTGACAAGCCATGCAAATAATAAACCTCCAGAATAACAACAGCATTGGTCATTTGGTGACACAGCTTGAAATGACCTATGTTTATGTTTAGTAGCATATGTTCTCATAACACTGAGAAAAAAAAACATGACCACGATCTGTTCATCGCCATAACCGCACGTTTCAGCTGCCTGAAATGATAAAATTGGCTGCTGCTGTTTCGTTTCCTACCTGATTGGGTTAAGAAGTGATTGATTGTTTTAAAGCGACTAAAAGACACTATATTCAGTCATTTATGTATGAGGACTTAAGTGTCTGAGAACCAATAAATTGTGCCGCTGCTTGTTCAAAGCCTTCTCGCTCCGAGGCCGTTGAGCTGTTTCAGTTAAACCCATATGTGACAAATCCACTTCTTCCCTAAAATAACACATCACTAACCCTCTCACCGTGCACCTGCCTGCCTCCTTATGCACCTCTTTCTGTCCACAGGAAACACCACAGATATGAATGACAACAGGTAAGACTGCTGCACCCTCTCTGATTACTGCAACACACCCACTGCTATCTGTTGCTGTCTCACTGCAGGCTTCCATGTTGTCAGTGTCGGGCAGAAACCTCTAAAATGTAACTTGCGGAACATTTTAAAGAAACAGATTCATTTTTACGATTCATGTTATTACAGCTTGGCTTCGACTGAACGTCCTGAAATATGTACTTTTTAATAGGAGATAATCAGCTGTCAATTTCAGAATTGATGTAATACCTCGAGCATGTTGATAGTCAGCTATGGGCATGGAACATGTTGAAGTATGGCACTGCCACATTCACCTTGCATGCACTGATCTCCCCTGTGTTTTAAAGCCAACCACTGTAACTTCACTGATTTGCTTCCCTCACTGCTGTGTCTCTCTGCTCCATCGCTGCCCCCTTGATGCTCTCACCGCTAATGTGGCTCCTGCTGCTGCTGATGCTGCGGATGAATCTGGTGATGGCGCTGCGGCCGCCTGTGATTCTGGTGTGTTGGATAGCATGTCTCTGAATGTGAATTCTGTGTCCAGAACTGACGTCTGTGACAATCACGACCCAGCCAAACTCTACAGCCTGCAGCCGGAGGCCGCAGCCAGCTAATAGTCCTGAGCGGGTAAGAACAGAGAAAAACAGAAACTCTTCGGTGTGTCTGCTACAGAACACAGGGTAATGAATCACGGTCATAAAGGAGTCATTCAACTTACAAACCTCACAAGTAACCAAACAACCAATTAACAATCATAGTTTTGATGAACATATCCATAATAGTTTTGACGTAGAATCTGAAACATCTGTTCTGTAAGTATTACATAGAAAACATAAAGAATAAATAAATAAATAACCATATGTTCTGAAAGCCCGAGTGCTTTCGAATAGTTGAGGTAAACTTTGTGACTTTGAGTAAAGTTGCACTTTTTTTCCCCATAAGAATTGCATAGGATGTTTTTTGCAATGCGTTTCAACGCTACACATTTATTGTCTAAAAATATTGCCTCAAATGGCAACATTGAATGTCAGTGATTACATACAAAATGTACCTACACGTGTTACGTAGTTGTTTCATGTGAATGTAAATCCTGAGAACCGTGGGCCCGTTCCACTAAAGCCATTTACAAGCGGTGCTTACACGAACATCAAAGGATGGCAACTGCAATCCTCACACGGGATTGTGGCTTGGAAATTGAAGATACATACAGCGTTTGAGTCCTACACGACTCCTGTATGCCAAATGCGTGGATTCAAAATGAACAAGAAAGAAAACAATCATAATGTTAGAAGTTGCTGCTTGTATGTTGAAACGGGCTCCTCGGGATATTCAGTCAATGTGATGTCAACCAAAAGTACGGCAGAGTGGGAAGAAAGGAATTGTGTAGCAACTATTTTTATACTGCTAGTTCTAGTTTAAAAGACTTATATATTTATCATTTTTGCTCTATTTTAAATGTTATTTTCTTGCTGTATCGGCTTGATTCATAGCAGTGGTTGAATGTGCAGCGTTTGCTTTGGATGTGTGCTTTGAAGGTTGTCACTGAATGAAAAACAGCTGCTCATCAAACATTACCTGAATAAATGCAGATTGAAACAGGATTTATACATGGAATAATATAAGTTATTTTCTTATCTATACTCTTTCAGCAATTAATTGATCTAGGGTATATTAACGCACTATTAGCATAGATATATTGGGTTTGTGCTAGAACTTGTCTCATGAAACATCACTGTGACTTCAGAGGTTATGTGGTCTCGGCCCTCAGGTGCTTTGCAGTGTTTTTGTTTCATGTGGCCTCCTATTCTATAAATATCTAACAGTCACTGACTGCACTGTGAGACACTTGAAGCACAAACAACAAACAGCATCTGTCTCGGATCAGCGCTCTTTTATTTTTTTGGAATCACTTCATAAATCCCAGCCAAGGTTTAAAGATTATAAAAAAAAAAAAGAAATTCTCTGGGAAAGACTCATATGACAAAGGGGAATTAAATTTAAACCGCCTATGGGTTTTTACTTCATCCCACTACTTTTGATGTCGCTGACTTTATTCGGTCGCCTTTTTCATGTTAATATTAACAAGTTAATAATATTCAACACTACCTGTCACCGGGACGACAGTGAAATCATTGAGGAACTTCACACTTCATTTGCAGAACTACATAGTGCTCTAATTTAATTCAAACCCTAATCATTCGCTATTTAAAAACTAGTATTCTTGTAATGTGCTGACACTCTTTATAACACTCAATCTGCAGACTGCTTTATAAGTGCCATATGGTGAAATATAGCTCTATAAACTGCCGTGAAGTTTTCTGCAGAGCAAGTTTTGCACAGCGCTGGTTTTACATCCTATGAAGTCTAAATATGGACCCAGAATGTTCCGTGCAGAACTTGCTCTCAGTGAAGAACCCAGAAATAAGATGATTGTAAACGTGTTCCTTCTGGCAATGTTAGCGTGACTCACTGGCTGCTGTCTCCCTCTCTCGGTTTCTCTCAAATGTTTTCTGACTGTTGCTCTTACTTTCTGTTTCCCTGTTTGTCTCTCTTTCTCTCCAGGTGGGTGTTTTTTTTCTGAGGCCTCCTCTGTAAATCTGCATGCAGCTGATCACTGTCCTCCCATCTTCTCCTTCCCTTCTTCTCCTCACCTGCTGTAAACAGACCTCTGTCTCTCCTGTGTCCCCTTTCCTTCCCCTGCTTGCTCCTCTTCAATCCTCCTCCTTCCTGTACAATGATGTGGGGTATATGTGGGTATCAGTAAGATCCATGGCGAGCGCTGCAGCTCAAATGCCTGACTTGTGAGCTTACACCAGAAAATATTGCTGCACCCGTTCCCCTATGAAAAGGGACCACAAATAGTAGAGAAGGTGCAGTGCTGTAGGTAACCAGTAGGGTGTGCTGTTTGTCTCAGTGAGGGTATCACAGTGGACATAAAACCAGTACAAGTGTAAGCTGAGGTTAGACTTTATCATTATTACTATTATTAAACATACGTATAGATAAAAAAAAAACTCCAAGTTTAACGAGATTAAAACAGTGAACCTCGAGCTCACATTAATAATGTTTACACTTTTGACTGCATGTTGATTTTTGATGTTGGTCTTCAGCTTTTTTTGGGAAATACATGAAATGGGAAGAGAGCAAGTGAGGCAACATTACCATGAAATGTTTCAGTCTAAAATGACTGTAAGTCAATGTATAGGGGGGTTTGGTCTTAAAAATATTTTTTGTTTAAAAGATAAGGCTGGTATTATTCAATGTTTTTGTTTCTGTCAGCAAATCTCATGAAAAGACCAAAACCAACAATGCTTTCCCCGCCTGCCTGTGGCTCTGTGTCAAGACATCTAAAGACAAACATCTTTTAAAAGCAGTCCTTGAATTTATTGTTTCATTTATACTAAAAACCTCAGTCATTTCCTGAAAACAACTAGGCACTGTAGTTTTTACCAAGCACTACTAAAACAAAGTACATAGAGCATTTGTTGGGGACTATTTTTAGCTGTGAATTAATACACATTTGGTGTTCTAGTGAGGTTTTACGGCCGCAGGATGGTGTATGTGGGATTGACTCAAAATAAACTGCAGTGCACATATTCATGGTAATGAAGAAACATGTCACCAATGCAACAGTGTGACTCATTGGTGTGTTTTCTGGAAGCAATGAAGGTCCTTGGCACTGAGGAATAAGCTTCTATATATCAGGCTTTAGATACTTTCATTGTTGGTTTTTGTCTTTTCATGGCATTGGCTGACGATAAGAAAAATGTACAATATGTCCGGACGTCTCCTTGAAAATGAATCGTTAGGCAGTTTCAATCCAAACTGAAAGCAGTATTGCTCATTTGTGACAATTTTCCTTACATCCCCAAAACATCAGGCTAATTACAATACTGTACGATTTTTTTTTAGAAACTGTATCAGTTGTCATAGTGACAAATATAGTCCATAATATTTTGTGACATGTAGGTAGACCAATACACACTTAACTAGGATACACATACGCACACCTGCCGCAGCTGAAACGAGGCCAAGCCTTAATTTAGACAATAGACAATTTCACACTTTTGACCTTTTTTACTCAAATCAAACAAAGGAAAATTTAGTTTATACTGTATATACAGTACAGTCGTCAACTCCTCAAGACACTTCAAGACTCGACAGTTTTGTATTTTGGTACCCTTTGAGGATATATTTCAGATACTAGCATTCCATATTACAAAGTTTTTATCTTGTGAGATTAAGAAAAATTGTCAACCAAATAATCCCTATCGCCCTATCAGTGGCAAATTTTAGATCACACTTTTCGTGAAGAACTTTTCAATCTTGAAGCTTGAAGGCTCTGGTAGCGGCGTTATCTCACCAAGCACAGGAAGAACCATGGTGGTGAAGGAAGTGTGTTGGAACATTGTTTAAAATAAAACATTCAAATGGTCGTACACTTCTCTGGTTTGAAACAGTCTGAAAAGCAACTTTGTCTGATCCACGAGTACATTTTAAAACACATGATTCCTGATTGTTTATAAAAGACTGAGTGTGTCGTAGTAGAGAGACTTTGAAACTGTAAATCATCCCTACAAAAAACTGCCTGTCAGGGATCGTCTGTGAGATATTCAGTCAATGTCATGTCAACCAAAAGTATGGCAGAGTGGAAAAAAAAAAAGAATTGTGTAGCAACTATTTTTATACTGCTAGTTGTAGGTTAAAAGACTATCAGAGACTACCATTTTTGCTCTCTTTTAAATGTTATTTATTTGCTATATCTTCTTAATTTATAGCAGTTGTTGAATGTGAAGCGTTTGCTTTTGTTTTGATGTGTGCTTTGAAGGTTTTGTCATTGAATGAAAATGCCGTTCCAATATGAATTTGTTTAAGTGATTACTTATTCTACGGTTCTTTATGAACCACCTCAGATTGAAACCAAAGCCCTGATTGTAGTTAGTCAGTTAAAGAGGCGGTCTATCGATGTAGACATAAACTAAGGTTCACTCTAGGTTATCTGCTGTTACAGCCCTCGTCTTATGCCTCTCTCTCTCACACACACGCGCACACACACACACACACACACACAGATATAGTGCCTCATCATCCAAAAGAGGTGTTTAACCTTTGACCCCAAAATATATTACATATCTGGTGTTACTTGGGTGCGGTCTCAGTTAACTGAGAAGATAAGTTGATTGACAGTCCACACACACACTAATGCTCATATCTAACTCTCTCGTTAACTTCCTGATGAACCTCAGGCAGGTCAGTGTGACATGTGTGTGTGTGTGTGCGTGTGTGTGTTTTAGATTTTAGACGCTTTAGATTACAGCCTGCAAATTTAGTGTAATCAATTTATAATACTAATGGAATACATACTAATTTACAGACAGGAGACCAACAGACTTTGTGTATATGTTGCTATGTCAGGGAAAGAAGCTGAATTTCGTCAAACTATCAAACTATAAAACTACTTTTATTATAAGTGTTAATATAACATATGATATATAGACTTTCATAGTGCACACACCTGAAAAAGGGGAATAGCTCAGCTCACTGTACCTTTTTACTAAATGTTGTCTAAAAAAACTTACAAATAAGTTTGTTTCTAAGTGAAAATGTATGCATTTGGCTCCACTATGTTTTTTTTTTATAGTTAGAAAAAAATATGTTTTCCCTGATTGTCTCTCTTGAACATAAAGTTGTTACCCCCTTTATACTTTAACATCTTCTTCCCCTGAACTTCCTTCCCCAGATTTGTCCCGTATAGTTACCCAGTAAGCATTTACTAAAAAATGAAACGTAAACTGTACTGACACCCTGTACATACTAACCAGTTATGTTACATAAATTGTGGGCTGTAATCTCAAGCGTTACCGGCAGACCCTCTCTTTTCATTATATCGAGACTGCATATAGTAAATGCATGAAGCACTTTATCACATCATTTTCTTTATGCTGTATCTCTTTGTTCCCCTTCACAAGGGGGAAAGGTCAAAAAGGACGTTGAACTGAAGAAACTTTACCCTATCGTCAAAGTTTAGTTTGTTTGCATAACCTATAGAAACCATGCGTTGAATGTGAATGCCCCTTTGTTTTTTTTGTCAATTTCCTGTTAAACACTGAAAACCACAAAGCAAACAACTGTTCCCCTGACATGCCCTGTGGTTGTATACTGAGCTGTAAGTGTTTGGATGATTGTAGAATTTATTTTCAGTCTTATTGTTCTGTTTGTCTCACAGTAATTGTAACCTAACTGAAAATGTTCTGGCAAGGTAAATAATATGTGATACTGTAGCCTAAATATGCAGAAATATAACTATGACAAGAACGGTAGGGTGGTTAAAAAAAAAAAAAAAGAAAACAGATGCAAAATGTGTTTTGTTTGTACATGTGTGCGTTGGTTGGTTCGTTTAAAGCGTGTGATTTAGTGCATGCAGTACTTTCTTCTGTAGCTGCTGAGAAACTACTGTTATCTCATGAAACTTCTTTCAATAAAGATGATCCTGTGTACATATGACAATTATACTGTCTTACTCCACTGCTCTAGTTTTGTGAAATTGTTTACCCCTTAAGCACTTTTAAAAAGAAAAAAAAAAAGGAACATTGAGTAGATGTTAAAGATGTAAAAAAAAAAAAAAATACTGAAACAAAAATTTGCTTAAGACTTATATCTATAGCTTTAAGATATTGGGGAGGGTCCAGCTTTTGTATCAATGAAATATGAGCCCCCCCTCTCCTGGAGTCACTACAACAGAAAAACACATCCAAATGGTACAAAATCCATATCCATTTTTAGGTATTTAGTAATTACTATACGAGGATAATCTCAGTAAGATAGACATTGATGTGCTGGAACTTCTTTTTTTCCTTTTGTGTTCTTCTCTGGTGATAGTAATTCGTAGGCTTTGAATTACTGTGAGAAGGAGAAAAACATGAGCCAACAGTGAGACACCGACTTCAACCAAAACAATATGATTAGTTGAGCAACGTGGGACCCAGTTTGTTCAAATTACACAGTTAAGTTACAAAGTTAAACACAACAAACACAAGGACACACAACAAACTGATTGTACAAACAGTTAGTTTGACACTTTTTTTTTCACGCGGGCACAGAAAAATGTTTCGTCCTTCAGCAGATGATTTTGAAAACAGTCCTCTGGTGTCAAAATATGCACATTATTCTGCACAGCGAAGGTGAAACATCCAAGTGAAGTGGATTTTGAAGTGAAAGCAGCTAGATTTTGTTATTTTGCCTTTGACTCAGTACTTGCAGAAAACCTTTCACCTGGATGTGAAAACAGACATTAGCTATGCCGAGTAGAAAGTGCATCAAAATCAATAATTAAATACATGCCATGAATAAATCTTGCGATAACATTTCTTCTGTGAATAGATGAGACATCAGGACAAACTCCACTGTTCTGCTGCATGACCTCATACATCCAGAGGAAGTGAAGGGGGGGCGACCTGCCCTCCCCGGGGCCAGGAGCCAAAAGGGCAAAGTGCAAAATAGAAGTTGAGGACAGGAAAGGACTTCGATCACAAGAACTGTGACACAGACTTACTTAAAAACACTTCAGCAACCCTCTCTCAGCAGGAACCATCCATTCGAGCGCTGCCTGAGCCAGAGGCTGGAAGACTGAGTGAGTATAAATCTGACTCCATGACAGATGCTGGATGGACGTCTGCCTGACGTGTATCCGACAAAAACAAAAATACAAAATGGAGTGAACTCTGACTGCTGAACATTCTAAGTAGTTTTATATTTTCTGTAAATGTAGATCCCAGGCTAACAGAAAGGGATACAACAAAAGTTGCCTACTTATTGATCATTGGTTTTTAGTTTTCTGATCACTTTAAAAGCATTTTTCTCTCAAGGGAAGTTGTGACCTAATCTATTGATGTTTGTGAACGATATACAATAATGAAATATTAACTTTACAGTAATTCTTCTTATAGATCATAAACCACTTAATCTCAAAACCAAATCTGATTCTCAATCCTCAGTTGAGCTCAATCCAATGGTAATGCTCATCCACCGCATTCATTGCTATTCAATTAATACTTCAATACAACTGACATCTTAATACCATAATGTGTTAAAATTGTCCTTTCTTCGACCATCTTACTGACTTAATTTGTCTCACGGTAGCTTTAATTTCTCTGGAAATCCATCTGAAATAGTTCTATTAGTCATGAACAATGATAGTTGAACACGTTGTGGTTAGGGAGACACTTTTTAAGGATATTATGCCATCAGGCTAATGTACCAATCTAAGCTCAATATTCATATCACAGTCTGCTGCAGGATCATCAATGAAAACCCCAGCCCAGCGTTTTTAAGACTCCCTGAAGGTATCACTGCCCTTATCTTACTGTAGCTTTTACCACATGTAACTGCCAAAGGAGGTGGAGATTAGACATAAACCCAAATGCAATTGCCTGTGGGTGATGACTCGACACCCATGTTGTGTTTTTCCAATAAGATTGATTCATTAACATTAAAGGCATTGTCGAATATATTCTATTTTCTCTTTCTAAAAAAAAAAAAAAAAAAGGCAATTTGATGGAATTGTTACTTGGCGTTGTTGAAATCAGCAGATTCATTATTTCATTCATTCCCATCACAATCAGCAACTGAGTGTAAATCAGAATTGTATTTAGTGGCTCATTCATCAAAGGCAAATGAGAGCAAAGTCAGACGAGCTGCAAGTGGGCGAGAATAAAACCGAACAAGCCAATAAATCTGATTTGTTAAGTGTGTTTCCTCACCCTCAACTTTCCCATCAACGTGCATAAATACTGCATAAAGGTTGAACTGCTCAAAAACATGTTTGTCTTCATCTCTTTCTCTGCCGTCTCATCATCTGCAGGCACATAATGTATAATCTGTGCCAAGCTCATCTGCTGTGTTGACATTTTTTTCTGAGGAATGATCAAACAGCATGGATTAGAAAATGAGGTCACTCTGTGTGTTTTACCTCTTCGTCAGTCTTCCGTGCAGCTTATCTACAGAGTGTGAACTTCCACTCGGGACAGGTAGACCGGCTTTATCATTTGTTTACGTTGTTTAGCTCGAGCTGGTGATAACACTGTTGTCATGGAAAAGCACTGTAGGTCACTACAGTCCAAAACCCCTGACCCACTATATGTTCCTGCATTCAGAACGTATGCAGTTAGTGCACCTTTTTCAGTTTGGTATTCACATGAGAAAGCTCACCTCAAGACTGAGGCTCATCCGGAATATTAATGCTTTTTGGCATGAGGCAACCTGCCAGCAATGGGCCTGTGACCTCATTTAAATCTCTTAATTTATAGCTGGAGATTCTCGACTCGACAAGCTTCAAAGGGTAAATTCACAGTAAATCACATAGGGTAAAAACTGTTGCTGCACTCCATAGGCTCCATGGGCTCCACGAGCAGGTTGCACATGTGTCCTGGGATGTCAGAGCTCTTTAAGGGGTAAAAACACCTGATTTTAAAATAACTTTTTGGGGTGAATCAATCCGCAGAGGGCAATCCACCGTGTTTCAGTGATCCACTACAGATGTACCTCAGATAATAACCACAAACTGAGCCATGTGGATCCAAACTGTTCTGTGTGAGGTCAATGTGGTCGCCTGGGGTTGATCTGTTCTCTCATCCTTATCAGACGAACAAGCAACAGGCTAAATGTGGAAAATACGAACCTGGCAGCATTAATCAGCCTCATTTCACAATGTGAAAACAAGTGCAGAACTCTCGTTATCATGTATTCTGTGTTTGAGACAAACCATCAACGTTTATATTCACAGGGCTGTCCACCTGAGTCCCAGTAGAAAGTCCTAAGTGCTGCGGCGCCATACGG
This sequence comes from Bovichtus variegatus, assembly GCA_943593645.1. Taxonomy (NCBI): domain Eukaryota; kingdom Metazoa; phylum Chordata; class Actinopteri; order Perciformes; family Bovichtidae; genus Bovichtus; species Bovichtus variegatus. The sequence continues at coordinate 6,812,417 of CALSCE010010723.1, read as the reverse complement.
TGGTAACCATGACAACGGCCGAGCCATCTGACGGACTGTATCACCGAAACATAAAGGCCCATCAATCAGATAAGATCTGCAGTCATGGTATGGTCAATAACATATTTACATACTCGTCCATTTATATAGAATGTTTAAATGTCTTTCTTTGCATGATTGTGTTACATAGTAATTTTAATTTTAATATATAGAGTATTTATTTTGGATATGTAGCAGCAAAAAAACAAGAACATTTACTGTAGAATTCCACAGTACAGAAAGATTACATACTTTTCAATATGTTTGGGGATTTGTGAAATTATAATAAAGCCCACAAAACCAAGTTAAAAATGCTTTTCTTATATTGCTATCTGCGTGACTATTGCCGATTATGTGCAGTGTGGGATTCCAATTTAACTTTCCTACTTAGTTTTGCACTTAATATTAGTTCAGGTGCAATATGTACAATATAATGCACCGGTTAATCTTCTGCAATGCTCTTCTTCTCTCTGCAGACCATAATAATGTAGAACAGGAAGATCTAAGGCAGTGGCAGAAAGATGCACAGGTAACCAGTGTTGGGAAAGTTACTTTTGAAATGTAATAGATTACTAGATATAGAATTGTAATAGGTAATGTAACTATTTTAATTACTTCATCAAAGTAATGACATTTATTACATTTGATTATGATTATTTTCAAACAAATGTTTTAAACTGGACAATAAAGCTGAGGCAGTGTAAACCTCACACACTGATTACTATCAAACATTTATTAAAGGTTATTCAGTATAACTTGAATAAAGATTGGAACAGAGCAACATAATAAATAATAAGTGTTTTACCAAAACAAATGTATTTGGCTGTAAGCCTTCGTAATCACCAACATTTTCATTAGTAGCTATAATTTTATTAAATTTTTTCAATTATAACTGTAACTGATGACTGTAATTACATTTATTTAGTAATCTCTGTTACATGTAACTAGTTACTACACAATGCTTTCTCTCTATCTTACTCATCTGGAAAGAGAAAATACAGAAGCTGTGCAGAGTACACGGCATACAGCATGAAGTGATATTTAAAAAGTGCAAAATACGGGATGCAACTTGCACCGTAGTTGGTGTGAACGCATAGAGGAGGCGTTAAGTTGAGAAAGCTAAAAGTGTTTTGTCTCCTGTGTGTCGTCCTGCAGAAGGTGAAGGTGAAAGTCCTGGAGCAGGTCCAGGATCAGCTCAGTGATTTACTTGACAAAGCTCTGAATGAGTCGGTCCGGTCTTTTACTCAAATACTTCCAGGAGTTAATGGAAAGCCGACGAACAAATCCTCATCCAGGTGAGGAGCACGAGGAGGCAACTTTTACGAGCGCACATATTATTCCTCGTTGATCTAGGAGATGTATGCATCCTCTCATTAACTGCAGTGAAACACGTGTGTCCATTTTTCTGTCGTTTGTTTTAGAGCTCAGAGAATGGATGACGGCAAAGTGTTTATGGACAGGCCGTCACTGTTGGAGTAAGTATGAAAGACTTGCAGTCTATTTCTAATGTAGAAAAAACACAAACACGTGAACTTAAATATAGAGCTGAAACTAACAATTATTTTCATTTTTGATACATCTTACATTCTTGATTAATCATTTGGTCTATAAATATCAGAAAATAGGAAGAAATAACCATCACAATTTCCTAAAGCCCAAGGTGACCCCTTCAAAAGTCTTGTTTTGTATGACCAACAGTCCAAAACCCAAATATATTCAACATGGGAACATTTGAATTTGATCTGCATTCGTGTGTTTTATATGAATAAACCTCTAACATGTATGCAGCACAGCAGAAATGCGACTTAAAGCTATTTTACAGCCGGTTCTCCTCCTCTTCATCAGTGAACTGTTTGAGATCAACCACATCAGGACCATCTACCACATGTTCATCGCCGTACTCCTCATCTTCTGTCTGAGCACGCTGGCTGTCGACTACATCGACCAGGGCAGGTCAGTGTGACATGTGCGTGTGCGTGCGTGCGTGTGTGTTTACAACGACACTTCTCAAACTCCATGACCCTGAAGTAAATCTAATAGAAACTCAAAAACCCCAAAGCCTTTAAAAAGTCCTTATCTTCTTTTTCTTTTCTTATTGTGTCCCTCCCTCCTTCCTGCCTCTCTGCCCATTTGGCAGCAGAAAGATAGAGCAATCAATCCCTTTGAGTATTTCTGCTGTTGCTTCGGGCAGCTCAGTAATGATTCGGTTGCAGACGCAAGATTGTGAGTTTAATTCTTATGCTTCTCCAGCTGGAAACTAGACTGTGTGCAAAGTATTCGATACATCCATCCACAGTTAACATTTGAATTGAACAAATCTTCCTAATTCTTCTTCCTAATAATAATTTGCCCCTTACCTTCATTTAATGATTATAGGTTGTCATTTTTTATGCAATCTCAGGTTTGTCTTGGAGTTCGACCTGCTGTTCTTCGCCTTTGGAAAGCTGGGGACGGTCATCTGGGCCTGGGGGGTGATGTTTCTCTACACCCTGCTCGTTCCCTACCTCACCACGGTGTTTTGGGGATCTTGGTACCACAGCGTCTCCTCTAAGTTGGGGCTGTCTCTCGCCACGGGCCTGGTCCTGTCTGCAGTGCAGACCTACGTACTGGGCATGTTCCCCATCCACGTGGTTGTACACTACCAGCTGCCACCCGCCTCCCGGTTTATTGTGATACTGGAACAGGTGAGTGTGTGTTTGAGGAATAAATGTCATATTTATTGAGAACAGGGTGCAAAAGTTTTGGAATGTACTGAGTGAAAGTGCCATCCACATTAGAGCCGGACTGATGCTTCAGCATGTGTTAGAGATGTAACATGTTGAGATGTATGTCGGCAGATTCGTAAAAAGAAAATGCAGAAACAGAAATGCCCAAAATACGTTATAAACCATGTCTCCATCACATTAGTCCATCAGAGTTCCCCGAACGGTTTATTTATTTTATTCTTTTTACTTATCTGGGACATATCTGGGTCACAATTCTTCATTACCAAATTTAAGGGAAAAAATGTTTGTTTATGTAATCTGTAAATATTGGCCCATATATCGTTATATCAAATATTGATATCAGTATTGGTCTGAAAAGTCTAGTCCACACTAAAGAAAATAACGACAGTATGTGCAGGAAACCTTTAAAACTTAGATTTCCTCTTAGTGTCAAACTCTACTTCTTTCATAATAAAGATATGTTATTCAGTGTGTCAGACAAATACCAGGATGGGGGATTATTTATTGTATATACTTGATGAAGCGAAGCCTCCGAGACAGTTCAGGCAGCCCAAATCGATTCTGGTGCTACATTCACGTGGCATAATCCTCCCACTGCAACATATATCCACCGCGCCCTTTCACTCACAGCGCTGCACTCAAGCCATCAGTGCTCTCTTCACTCTTTCGCTCTGTTGCTTGCTGCGACTGTCGCAGACATTTCAAAAGCCCCACCTCCACCTGCAGCATCCGCCTGAAGGCTCTGAGTCGACCTTCCCTCTCGGGGGAAGTTTGTCATATAGCGGCGAGGACGGAGCCTACATTTTAAATTGACCATTTCATATTTCTATAGTTATATTTGGAGGAAAAAAGCTCTGCTCTTTTAGGACACTCTCAAAGAATCTGAGCAGCATCGAGGACTCTGCTGGAAGAACTAGACGCCCTTTAACACGTACAGAAATGGTACAGAAGCAGGGAAAACACACTTGGTGGTTAGAGCTTAGCAAGACAGCAATGGCAAGCTTAAATCACACAAGCAGGAGGGTTGGGTGGTTGGAGGGAGCTGTGGCAGTAAGCACAGCTAACATGAGGGACCCACAGAAAAGAAGCGGGAGCAGCAGGCCAACTAGTGCACGTGTATGAATGTGAGTGGATGCTGCCAGTCAGCTGGTAGCCAAAACAATCATGCATTAATAAGTCAATAATAGACGAGCATGAGCAAAACAGCTGACATGAGCACTTCAATTTGTGATTTCACAGAAGCAGCAGGTCAGTTTTTGCAGAAAATGCACACATTTTGTAGGTTGTTTAAAGGTTGATTGGAGTTCCAAATAGTGTCACGTCTTGTGAACTGCTGCTCGGCGTAACATTTAATTTTAAGATGCAACGACCTGTGCGAGAAGCACCCTGGACTTTAGATAAAATGATCTTCATAGTCCAAATGATCCAAATGATCCAAATGATCCACGCAGCCGTCAGGGGGAACATTGCGATAAGAAAAGCCTGCTGCAGGAGATGCGAGAGATGGGAGACTTCCAGCTGGAAAGTCACCAAAAGAGAGAGTCGATCTCATGTGCAGCCATTGTTTGAACATCACGGATGCACAGTGTAATACCTCCTCATCCTCTCTATCACACCGGCCCTGGTCTCCCAAAACCGTCTTAGTCCTATGATCATTTTAGCTCCATCGGATGGAGTGAGATAATCCCAGTGCTTAGATGCTTTTGTGAAACCCGGTCCTTATCCTCATCTGACCTGGGACCTGGTCATTCTGATGCTCTCCATCCCGTATATAAACTGTTTTATATTGATTTTTGATGCATAATTGATTTACTTTACTAAAATAGTGGTTCCCCGCTGTGTGCAGATTGCAATGTGCCTCATGTCGTGCAAGTTCCCTTTTTGTGGTTCTTCCTAATTATTAACTACAGAAGTGAGCTAAATAATGCATCATTGAGGCCATAAAGATGTAGCTGTTCCCTTCAGGCACCTTGTCAATGCATGCAATAAAGACAGACAGTGAAGCTGTTAGTATTGATGCATTGTGTCTCACTTCAAATAATAACTATCAATTTTCCTCAGATTCGATTCCTGATGAAGAGCTACTCATTCATAAGAGAAACCGCTCCTGCTATTATGAAGAATACACCAAAGCAAGGTAGTGTGCTGTATTGTATTGATGTCAGGTGTATTTACTCCTCAGGCAGTGTCATTACTCACAGTGACACTCGCAGACATCGGGGGAAAAATGACTTAAACAGACCTCAGTAGGTTACCACCTAATGATTCATGCTGAAGTTAAAACTAACAATGAATACACACACATGCAATAAATAACCTCGAGTGTGAGCCGTCCCATGAGATCCCATTGTAAAAGTTTTATAGTGGTGAAAAATCGTTCTTTGACTGTAAAACTTATAGTAGACATGAATACTCACTGCAGTAAAATGCCTACAGGAGAAAACCGTACAGTCCTGAATAAAATGGTAAAAAACGGAGAGAAAACAGCTTTGTAGAAGTGTCCATGGCTTAAATGTGGTTTTGGAATGAGTGTATTTTAACACCGATTTTTACAAGTTCTGTTAAATGAAATGTTCCCAAAACAGCAGTTTTATCATTTTTTAAATGTCATTAGTAAAAAGTTGGAGGTTGACTGAAGTACAGGTAATTTTCAGCTAAAAAGATTAGAGGCTTTAAGGCAGACAATTTGACTTAATGGCTTAACGATTTTGTGATAAACTCACTGTACTTTCATTTTAAAGGGAGCCATTTGTTAGCAGGTCCTGCTTTTAAGGCACTGTAAAGCTTTAGTGTTCACAAATGGAGCTGTTAATGGCCAATATTCCTCATAATGAAACAAGAAAAATGAAATAAGAAGCATATTTCTGAACCACAGACCTTAAATCAGATATTTTTTTTATCTCTTTTTAAATCATTCAAGACAACGCGTGACTGGTAAAAGATATTTTACTGACAGATTTTAGGACTCAAAACTGGACCCCTCCACTTTGCTGGTCATACTAACTAAACTTTCTTTGCTTTTCAGGAGAAAGTCCCAGAATCCCAACATTTTCCAGCTATCTGTACTTCCTCTTCTGTCCAACACTCATCTACAGGGAATCGTATCCTCGGTGAGACATATTGTTCCTTTGACTTGGATCCTGTTTGCTTATCCTTCATTATTTTTATTTTAATGAGTAATTATAAAGTAACGAGTGAACGATCACAGCTCATTTCAAATCGTATAACACACTGTAAGGAAAGCAAAGTGACAGGTAACACAGTATAAATGCACACTATGCATTAGGGCACACTAACACACATAAAAACGTGGTTGTCTAATCGTTTAGTTGATTTAACAGATCTGTTAAACTTGAGTTTCTCCTCAAAGAATCATGCAAAAGTTCCACTTTAAATCGTGTTTGCCAGAGATGTGACAACAGGTTTCTGGGAAATTAGTCCTTCAGCATGAAAACATAATTAAAAAAATGTCTAATCGACAAAAAAAGTCTTAATTGACTAAGTACAAAGTGACCAAATGTGAGGGGGCTGCCCTTCTGTGCATAATTCCCTGTATACATTTGTAGTGACATCCTGTCTCTTCTTCGCAGGAATACCCACATAAGATGGAAGTATGTCGGCATCACACTTGGTATGGTAAGATGACATTTTATTTGGGCTGTTGAAAGTTCATTTTCAGTCCAGTTTTCTCCTGCTGATTCTCAAGTGTGCTCTATATTTCATTTCCTTTTCCTTGTAACGCTACATATTCAGATCTTAGGATGCCTGTTCTACGGATACTTCATCCTGGTCCGGCTTTGTGTGCCTTTATTCAAAACTGAGACCAACCAGCCTTTCAGTAAACGCACAATGGTTCTGGCTGTGTTCAACTCAATATTACCAGGTAATGTGCTTTCTACTTTCTACTTTACATGGAGCTTGTTCTGGAATATGAGTCAGGCAATGTAAGAAGGAAGTCATGTCATAAGTTCCTCTTCATTTGTAACATCCCTCGTGCTTACAACCTCTATTGTCTCTTATCTGTATGAGTCAACGCTGGTTAGTGTATCACTCCATGTGGAAATAGAGGAAACAAGTCTAGTGTTTGGATGTCAGTGATGGGATTAAATATGCTATTATGCAATGAAATACAGGTACCAAAGCCTGGCATGTTTATTACTCTCTTTAAGTGAATAGCTTTTTGAGTGAGTAGTGATTCAAGAGCAGTGTCAAGTTACAATTCTTCTGAGAAAGCTGGGAGCAATGCCCAGAATGAAGGTGTCCCTCAAACTCTCCCTCTCTCTCTCTCTCTCTCTCTCTCTCTCTCTCTCTCTCTCTCTCTCTCTCTCTCTCTCTCTCTCTCTCTCTCTCTCTCTCTCTCTCTCTCTCTCTCAGGTATAATGTTCCTTCTCTTGTGCTTCTTTGCCTTCCTCCACTGCTGGCTCAACCTCTTCGGGGAGCTGCTGCGTTTCGCTGACAGAATGTTTTACAAGGTGTGTGGCATGGCTGGTTTTGTGTGGCATCATCCCTCCTGTGAACACATTATTTTCAGATATGCTTGCTTTTTCCAGATGGGGAAATTTGGGTTAATGACGAGGGAGATTACAGCAGGGAGGGCTGACGGTCCCAAAGCAGTTTTAACTTCTCCATCATTATTTTCTGTTGATAGACTGCAGTTTGCTCTTGAACAAGGCGTTACTTAGTTTTGTGCTCGAGTGTTTTGGACTAATGTGTTCCTGTGATTAAATGTAAACTGGCAGTATGATTTATATATTTGTGAGGCGGGGACACAGCTTTATTGATTGGAAGTTAGAAAAGAAGAATCTGTGTGGTGCCTAAAACCTGAAATGAAGATGCAACTTACACCAGAATTGATTGAGTCCAAACTTCTCAAACTCTAGTTAAGTTTTCAGGCCATATTTCATTTTTAGAAAATCATGCAGGTTTGACTCTCACCAGTTTAAAGTGATCCTTCTGTGTTGATTTCCCAGGACTGGTGGAACTCGACGTCTTTCGCCAACTATTACCGTACCTGGAATATCGTGGTTCACGATTGGCTCTATTACTACGGATACAGAGATTTCCTCTGGGTGAGCAGAGAGCCAGCACAGCAACCTACAGATACATAGACTAGACCATATGAAACAAAACAATAATGTAATGTCCCAATGGGGTTTTGTGTGTATTTCCAAAGCAGGATGTCACATGATGAAGTGCTTATAGTAGTTTAACACTCATCCTGTAATTCTAGTGACACAAATTCTCTGCTGAAGCAGCCTGACCCCTAACCCAAACCCTTTCTTTCTCTGATCCCTACAGCTGTCGCAAAGGAAATTCCGAACAGCTGCCATGCTCTCCGTGTTCATCGTCTCCGCTGTCGTCCATGAGTACGCCTTGTCCATGGGCTTCGGCTTCTTCTATCCCGTCATGTTCTGTCTCTTTGCCGTCTTCGGAGGTGAGGGCAATACTCATTATTTAAGGAACAATCTTCGACATAAACATAAATGATTGGTGCTCTGACCTGGCTGCTGGAGGAAAGCATTTGATAACATAAATACCTTTGAAAATAAAGTAAAAATAATAAGATGGAGAAAGAAGGAGAGTGAAAAATATGCAATGTCAAATTCATTACCGTTGCTGAAATCAGTGAAAACACTGCGTCTGAATTCAATAGCTTGTTAAAAAAAATATGTAAATTTCCCCTTTAACATTCTGTGCAGCACCTTCAAGACTTTAAAGATAAAATCAGTAATTATTCACTCTAACACACATTTAGTAGCTTTTTTCAACGGACGACTCTCCTATTGTCCATTGTGTCCTTTTCCTCTGGCGCTCAATAAGTAGTCATCTGACAAAATGTTTTATTTTTCCACTTTTCATGCTCTTACTGCATGTCCCTGTCCCTACTAGCTCAAATCTGGGCCAGTTACTATTCAACTACAAATAACCTTTACACAAAATCAGCAACATTCCCTCTTGTCGTCCTCTCTTAGTGGTGTTCAACTTTACCATGAACGACAAGCGACAGCAGCCCGTGTTCAACGTCATCATGTGGGCGTGTCTCTTCCTCGGTCAGGGTGTCCAGGTGTGTCTGTACTGCCAGGAGTGGTACGCTCAGATACACTGCCCTCGGACAGGGGTATGTACTCCACCTACATGTGTACTGCAAGTGTAGTACTGGAAGGGTTCAGAAGAGCGATGCTGTAATAGGACTTGTGCTTGTTAAATTCATTTTTTTTCATATCTGGATGATGTTGATTTTACTCTTTAATTACAGCTTTACATTTTGTGAAGCAATTCAAACATCGCTATATTTTATAGTGACAAAAACGTTCATCAAAAACATGATTTTTCATGGTTTTCTTGGAAACAGAAGCAGGGATTTGTGTGAAATAAAATAAACTAGCGGTAGGATCACACCAGCCAGGACATCAAATCGGGCCAGGGGCGTAAAATTCTAAAATCCTTTCCTACTTCTTCCTTGGCCTTTGCTCGGACCTCACCCATCTTTTTTTTTTAACTCTGTCTTCTTTTTGAACTCAACCCCTCTACATCTGTAAAGTTTAGTGACTGCATCCTGCAGGGTTGGGACACTATGGCATTGACAAAATCTATCCACAGACATATAAACACCTGGAAAACACAGACACAGACTCACAAGGTGAAAACAATACCAGCCACATGTTGTCGCGGCTGGTAATAAAACCTGACAGAAAGCACGATTTATGACCCTTTTTTTCCAACAGAAGATATGAAGAATTATGTTATTATACTGTGAGATTATTCTGAGAGAAGTATTATGGTGTTTAAAGGCCTGAACAACCATCCCACTTCACTGTGATTAGGCTCAGTGAGAAGCTGCATGATTAAGAAACATCAAAAACCTATCCTTTAAATAAAAAGAGCTACCGATACATAAACAGATACAACACGACTGCATGTATAAGGATTTGTTTGTAGTGTGTTACAATGCAATGAAGTCATTAGAAAGCACTTTGACTCCAGTGCCTGAGATACATTAATAGAAAATAGGCCAGCAGGGGAATACACTTGAAATAGGTACTAAATGTACTAGAAATACAAATAGAGTAAAATACTAGAAAAAAGTAATATACTGCAGTAAGTCAGATTTATGTGGTTACTGGCATCTGTATGACGTCCAATGTCAAAGTACAAGTCACATAATGTATTTATGCTTTCACTGTTTCATAATCCTGGCTTTGTCGTGTGTTCTTATCTCCAGTCATTCATGAGCATCTGTTATTATACAAAGTATGTACGTACATGTAGACACGCGTATAAATTGCAGAAACTTGTTTTTAAAGAGACTGCACATCCTCATTTACACACGCAAGCCCGTGTAGGAGAGCCACATGTGTACAGGTACTTTTGTAAAGATCTGCCATGTTTTAACCCTTGAAAAGCCCCCCTTCAAACCCCAAGCGTTTGATGAAGTCACAGATGTGAAGGATTTGCCCGACAGATGGGCAGAGATGTACTTAACATACTTATTCCACTATGAACTACCAGCCAAGGCATCCAAAGCCAGTGGCGTCATTCACACACACACACAATGGCTTAACACAGATAACTACTGTCCAAAAATAGACTTGACATCCGTTAAATGAGATTATTAAGTGATGATAAATGGATGTTAAATGATACAGATGAAATGTATAAAAGGATTAACAGATAATGTTACCATATTTAGACCGATTCTTCTGCTCTGTCTCAACAGAATAGCTTCTGGGAGCTGGTGACGCCTCGATCGTGGTCCTGCAACTACCAGAGATGATCCTGCCTTTCTGCTGAGCCGGAGGGATAAATGATGAAAGGACAGAGGTCTGAAAACATGATGGACTGAACACAGGCAAGAGCAAGGAACTTGAACGATATGTACATATGTAAGGTTTTCTAGAGATTTCTTTTGGTCAAGATGCAACTGTCAAATGTATCTTTATGTCGTTATTCATGTGCGACGTTATCCATAAGTCTGTCACTTCTGAGTCATTCCTAGTTATTTTTGTACTGATAGTATTAAATACTGTTTAATAATTCAGGCTGTGTAAAACGTTCATTGAACATTATTGCAAATTGTATCGTGTGCTGATGGAAGAATGTACTGTAAGCAAACTGTTGCACATTCATAAAATGTGCAAAGTTTTGATGAAATGTGTCCATTTTCTGTTTAAGGATCAAACAAACAAGATACGATTTGTTCATTTGTGAGCTTTAGATGTGCTGTCAGGCAGATTCTTGACCTTTGGACAGAGACAGGCGAGCTGTTTCCCCCTGTTACCAGTCTTAATGCTAAGCTAGGCTAATCACCTCCCCGGCTACAAAATAGTCAACAGGGGGAAAATATAAGCTAGCTAAGATAAGATGGCTTATATAGTTAAAAGCTATTTTAGTTTCTTAACCTCCCTGAAAGATTACATGTTGTAATGACAAGCCCTCGGGAACTTGTGTAGTAAAGCTGGACATGGTTGTAGAAAGAATAGAATAAATCAGTGACCTCTTCAAAGGCACCTGGCCTCCAGGGTGTGTTGCATGTTTAATTCTGCCTCGGGAGACATTCAGCTAGCAGGGATTGGTTGGGAGAGCAGGTACGTCAACAAACCAATCACAGGCAGCGCAGCGTCTTATCAGTCTGCCACAAAGCCTGTGTTTGTCTGCCTGCCACATCCCTCTGAAGTCATACAGGAAGAAGAGGATTAACATTGGTACAGTGTTTGCATTAGTGATGTAATGCTCTGTAAACTGATATACTGTAATACCATGGCAGCTCAGGAAGGAACAGGTAGTTTTAGAGGCAGCGTCAATATTAGAATAAAATATATTTATGTTTACATGTTTGACATGTTCCATCAAATGTTATGCTTGAAAATGAAATCATCCGTTTCTTGGATGTCTTTTTTTTTTTTTTTTTATACATTCTTTTATCTCTGGCTTTCTTTTGGACATTTAAAAGGGAACTGTCACATGTTAGATTTCTTTGATGGATTCAGTTAATGCGACACATTGCTGATCCAATTGGAAATGACATCATTGCTGGATGAATACAATTGGGGGGGGGGGCAGAAATAAAAACACATTTTGGCCACTGACATAAATCGCCATATAAACTTGTTTTAGAAAAATGCCCAGCAGAACAACATTGGAAGTGAACTAAAACAGTAAAGTTGCAGGCCGTAAAAACTAAACAATGAGCGGAAAGATGTTAAAACGATCTGTAGAGCCGAGAGTATCGTTATTGCAGCTTTAATTTAGCTTTGCAAATGGAACTGAATCAAAAATGTTTAGTCGGTCAGTGTACCGGTGTCAGAGAGGGAGATATGTTCATTTGTTAACCGCTGTGAGCTGCAGCTGTGATGCATTGTAAATGACATAAGTGGATCAATTACACAATTAATTAATTAAATGAAAGCTGGCATATGGGATATTGAGCATGTAATGCAGCCAGTATAAATAAGATTTATGTTAAACCATCAGGCTCTCCCTCTACATGACTTTGGCTCTGAGTGTAGGGGCAGTTTAAACCAGTGTTTTAATCCTGGATGAGATAATGTTTTATACTTTTTGTGTTATTTTATCAGGAATTTCTCAACCCAGCATGAGCTATGTACAATATATTCATTAAGACCTGAACAGTTAAATGATTAGTTGGATTGCATGACTACATCTTATTCTGTAAAAATGTAAAGACAAATGTTCTGCCCTGTTTACCTCTAAAACCGCATCCCAAAGTGCTGATGGGTTAACTTGAGCTGAAATACAAACCTCTGCTTGGCTGGTTCTAACTTGGAAACTGCAGCAACCACAGAAAACTTTTGTTTTTTCATACTATATTGATGGAAAATACTAGCACATGAACAGTTTTTCAGACTGATTTGATTATTCCCCTTCACACAGAACGTCCTGCATAAACCCCTCCACTGTCTCCAGTGACTGCTAATATGAACATTTCCAGGTTATCTTCTGAAAACAGACTTTTGTCATAGTAGAAAATAAAAGGAATAAATAAAACCAGAGGAACGTTATAAATCCAGAGTGGTTTATTGGTTTATTTACTGGCAGGTTCGCCAAAGCACCATAAGAAACAAACTGAGTTATAACCCGCCTTTATATATTTCGATGGCAGCAAGATGCATTCAGGAACAGTGGTATTAAAAGCATGAGTAAACAGTCCAAACAAAACATAACACCTTCACAAAAGGGTTTAATATATCCTCAAACAAAAGCACAGCTTAGACAGCAGCTTTCACACTTTGCACGCTATGTGCTACACTTTATACAGCTGGCTGTATTTCTCTGGGAATAAAGATTGAAATGAATGGATTGCGAGCCACACCGACTCTGTGGCAGAGAGAGGGGGAAGGGCAGTAGGACACAAACTGCAGCCATAAACAGGGATTAGAGATGAACACGCAGATATTTTCATCTGAAATACCAGCCAGCCACCACTGTGCCGCTGCGCTGTGCGTGCACGTGAATCTTTGTGTATGTGTGCAAAAGTGTGTAATCGTGTGGTGGGTGGGTATGTGGGGGAACAAATCAGCTTTGAGTAGTTGATCTGGAACAAAGTGGCTCAGGAAGCAAGCAGAGCTGCGAGTTTTATTTCCTAATGTCCGTGAATATCGTCTATAAATCAGGGGGTTTAGAGCGCACAGGTTAGGGTGGACAGGCAGATTTAGAGACAGAGACAGACAGTAAAGACAGACTGAGACCTTAAAGTATAGCTCAGTGCAAACGCATTTAGAAAAAGCAGGAAAAAAAATGACCCGGAGTAATTTCACTGAAGAGCCACAAGTACCTTCTTCCTCCTTTCCACGAACATGCATCTAACTTTAAGTGATCACACAATGTGGGCAAGCTCGCACGACCAAACTTTTCATAAGTGTTACTTTGGACAGGAAGAGGAGGATGGATTTCACGAATTAGAAGTGTGCAGACACAGTAAATCTGTCCAACAGATTTCTGCGGGCTAGCAGCAGGGGCTACAGTCATAATAAGTCTTGGCTGCAGAAATGTCGGCCTGAACCGCATGATGACTACGATGTCGGCGATAGTGAGACTTGACTCAACTATCTGGTCATACGAATCTGCTGCTTAGGGAGATTTTCACCACGGCAACAAGTAACCTAAACAGTGCGAAACAACACAACAGCTTTTTCTGTTTCTCGGTGTAACAAACGGTGACTTATTTTTCACAGTACTGTTTTTCTGTCTCGGTCGCAAGAGCAAAAAGAAGAAGAAAAAAAAATAAAACACAAAGCATTCACTCAAGTGCAGCAAAGAAGTGACTTTTCAGCTGGAAGAAAATCAAGTAAAAGAAGGATACCGAGGGGCTTTGGTCCCAGTCCCATTTGTGTCCAAGCGCTTCAAAAGAGCAGAACAGACTGCAGCAGAATGTTAAACACAGGTGCTTTGCCAAAGACAGCGTAGCCTTACTCGCATTAAGAACAATATAACTGCTAAACTCCATACAATATTTACATGTTTTAGCTCAGTGCATAATGGATATCTCTTCCATTTCTATTTGTCAAATCTATACATGTCCGTATAGAAAAACTCACTTCAGCGTGAAGCGTCACAGGCCAAGAATGCTTGTGTTTAGAATTGATACTCAATTGGTCTTGGCATCAGAAAACCCCCAGCCAGCGCTTTCCTTATTAAGTAACAGACAGAGACTTTGTTTACATGCAGAGGGCAGCAGGCGGTGGAAGGCCCGTGCTCATATCAAGTTTCTGGAGGCTGAACTGCTCCCATCAGCATTCATGTGACTGTCAGTGGCAGTGCTAGAGGCTTAACCATGCACAGACATTTGGAATAGAATAAAATAAAACAAAGCATGCAGTTTGAGGAAAGGAACAACTGGAACAATATCATGGATTTGTGAAAACACAGAATATTCTTTGTGTGAAAATAGAACCGTTACTCAATGTAGGGTGAGCTACATAACCAGCATTATAGAAAAAACCTGACAAGCTGAAAACCATGAAGGACTTTTATACTATGGAACTATGACTTCTGAGAGGGCAGTTTGTTTGGCTTTCCATTAGAAACCATACTTTTACAGTATCCAAGAGATTCCTCACATCGGAGAGACTCGACACAAACCTGCAGCACCTACTTTACTTTGTCATAAAAACCTTGCGTATCTTGTGTATTTTTACCCTTCTGAATTTGGAACAGAATGTCAAGCCGGGACAAAGGGATCATTAAAGAAGTTGGGTTAAGCTAACATACAAATGGTTTTTCCTAAAAATTATAAGTCTTTGCCCAGAAGGGGTCATTGGATGGTGGCTTCAAAAATCTAAATTATTACGCCTGCTGATGCAGCAATAACTAAAATATGTTCGGAGAAGGTTTAGATATAAAAATACAAGAGAATATAAAACAGAATCTTTTGGCATTGATTGTTAAACAGGTAGGTCAAAACACAAAATAAAACCATCTAACGGGGTCATTTTTCACTTCATTCTCAGCTAGAAGTTATTTCTCAGCCATTTCATCCATTTTCTTCTGTGCATCACCGCTTTGCGCGTCTTCACGAACATTCAGACTTCAGACAGGCGGCAACAGCGGGTTTACTTATTTCGGAGCGCGCTGCCTCGCCAGTCGCTTCATGAAGCAGCAGGTTACCGTTGAGATGATGACGATGCCCACAAACAAGGCAGAGGAGACTCCGACAACCAGAGGGATGAGGAGGAGGTCAGCAGCTGGGGGAAGATAATAGAAGAGAGAAGGGTGGCGTGATGTGAAATCCCATTTGTGAAAAGGCAAAAAAAAAAAAAAATCATTATTTTAACAGTGTTATAACCCACTTTCAGAAGAGAAAAAGGATTTTTCTTTTTTGTATGCGACGTGTAATGAAGTAGAAAAAAAAGTGACCTTTAGGAATAAAATTGATTTGTTTGGTTGAAAACAATAGACTTTTTATATAGTAGTTCTAACATTCAGGCAGCACACATATCGACCAAAAGCAATTTAATGGACCGTCCTGCTGGATAAACTAAAAGCAGTTCAGGAATCTAGTGCCGGAAACTCAACGTAGGATCCACACCCAGAACAGAGAGATGGTCGACCCATGGTCACCCCATGATTAATGTAAAGATGAACATTTCACTGCTGTGCTTCTGACAAATATTCTATAGACATTTATACAAATTCATTCTGGGTACTTTGACTGTACCTGGATGGGACTAAGATGCATAAAAATACAAGTGTATCATAGATGCACTGAAGATGTAGCAGATACACGTGTGGCCAGATTCATGTTTAATCTCCTCTGGCTGACCCCTATGTGAGTCCTCACCAGCTTCATGAAAGATATGTTTCAGCCACACAATTTTCCTTTAAATGCCTTTATACAGACACTAACAAACTAAAAAATGTAAACTTGAAAGTAGAACTAAAAAGAAATCAGTCAATGAATTGATCAACAGAATTAATTGGCAACTTTTTTGATAAATCGATTAAATGTTTTCAGTCATTTTACAAGCAAAAATGCCAAAGATCTTTTTAGCTTCTTAAATAATAATAAATTAAAGATTCATTTAAATTGAATATCTTTGGGTGAGTTTGATATTTAAATGCCACCTTGGGCTCTAGGAAATCATAAAAAAAAAAAACCCCTTTTCACCAGGTTTTGACATTTTTAGATGAAACAACAATCGAGAAAATCCTCGGGTCAAATCGATAATGAAACAAAAATGAGTTAATTGCAGCCCGAGGTCCTTGAGTTTAGAATCCAATAGAATTAAATTACTGCTACATGGGACAAGAACAACTGACATAAAGTGCATAAATACATATTTAAGATGTAAATACAGGGGAACTATGCCCTGCTATCTGCTAGGGAAGGATGTAGATAATAATCTATCTACTTAAAATGTGCAGACACTTCAAGGTCAAGAGTAAATGTTTGAAATGTGCACTTGATGTTTACAGAGGCTTCACCTCCAGCTTGCAATCTAAGGTCAGTGGTAGAAGAAGTATTCAAATCATTTACTTGAGTAAAAGTAATAATACCGCAGTACAAAAATCCTCCATCACAAGTAAAAGTCCATCATCCAAAATGTCACTATTAGCAGCAAAATGTACATAAAGTAAAAGTTTTCATAATGCAGAGTTGCTACTGTCAGTGTCACATTATTGGATCGTTATTATTGACGTATTTATATGTCAGTACTTTAATGTTGAGGTCAAGGTGGAGCTAATTTCAATTACTACGTTAAATGAGACTAGATATCGTCTTACACTGGATCTGTAATCCGTTACATTTATCCACGATCACTATGATTAATACAAAAGCAAAGCCTGGGAGACTCTTACCTCTGGCATACAGGTAAACAGTAACTGCGTTTGACTCTGCTTTGGCCCCCGTGTTGTACCAGCCTCCATGCGGGTCCTGACCCCACGCCTGGGCATGACACGCGTACATGCCCTGATCATCCATTGTAGCTGTGTGGACCCTCAGTCTGTAGCTGCCAACTGACAGGCGGTCGATGCTAACATCGCTACCGTTGGTGTAGATCTCTGCAATGCCGTTGTACATGAGGGCGGCTACCAGCGTGGGTTTCTCCTCCACAGGGGGGTCTGGCAGAGTGACATCAGATGCCGGGCTCGGTTCCTTCTTGATTACTCGTTCAGGGATCGGCCACCGCAGCCACTGCACCTGTGCCTGGGCGGGACCTGTGGTCGTCACGGTGGCGTTGCAGATCAGGGTGATGGTGCTGCCTCTTTTTAACAGGGGGCCTCGAGAGAGCCGAGCCACAGCTTCAACCAGCACATCTGTGGAGGAAAGTGGTGCATTAAAAGAATAAATATAGGGGTAATCTGCGGTCAATCAGATATTAGAAATCATGATCCTAATGAGGTGATCTGAGTTAGCCCGTTTAGCCAGCATTTTAGCAGTTTCTGAAAAATATGTAGAGGATCAAACCACAGATTCCAGTGTTTGCAGTCTACCATTGAGCACAGGAATACTACACTAACTTATTATTTATGCCCGATGTTCTATTTTCAGTAAAACCAAGACAGGGGAATCACTGCTGGAGATAAAGGCTGTGTTTCACTGAAGACGCGAGGAGCGCCTCTCACCTTTGCTCTTGAGGTTGACGGTGACTCCCTCAGACCTCTGGGTGAGTGTTGCAGGAGTAGACGGGTCAGGGTTTGTTCTTCCGGCGTACACACTCACCACACACCGGTACACCCCAGAGTCTAAGGGCTGGGCTGAGAACAGCTTCAGAGAATACCTCCCTCCCGCCACTTTCTCCATAGAGCCCCCGCTAGCGCGGCTGAGGTCGTCCCCCCAGCTCACAACACCGTCTGGGCTCATCCGGGCCACCTCCACCTTAACATTAAATACAACGTGTGAGATTGTAAATTGAAATGTTATTTATTTCAGGCAATTTCCTAGAAACTGTTAATGTTTAATATTATTGCAGACTGTTTTCTGAAGCATGCCAGGTTGATGATGCCGATGAAAAGCTAACGTCATGAAACGCACAATGTTTATTTTTGACTGCTGCTGCTGTTTGAATGCCAACTGTGTCAATAATCAGAATTTTGCCTGCAGCACTTGAACACACTACACCTGAAAATATTTCAAATCTATCTGCAATTTCAGCTGAATAACCATGCAAAAGTAACTTTGAATGAAAGTAAATTTGACTTAATGGCGACTGTGATGGATTACCCATCCACGCCTGCAATTAAATTAATTGACAATTAATCTATCATTAATAAATGAATATTTTAGTCTGTGAAAGCAGGCACATTTCAATTCCCTGCAAACTGATTCACATGCTGCACTGAAATAGAAAAAACTAGACGTAAAAAAGGTTCAAACACAGGTATGAAAAAGTACATGCTTTGCTTATTGCTGTAAATAAACTTAAATGCGAACTCTAAAAGCATTTGTAAAATAACTCATGCATTCACTTACATACTTGAAAGAAAAAAAGGTATACTTATACCTCAGTTATCCTCTGCGTTGTTCTACTACCGTATATACACAATCGCACAGACTGAGCAATAAAATCTAATATAAAGGAGTAAGCAGAATCAGTACCTCGACTCCCCCGCTCCCGGCTACATCGCTGCTTACTGATCCCCTCTTCATCCACTGAACCAGCAGGCCCGAGTCTACTTCAGACGGCAGCCCCAACACCTCACAGGTCAGGATGAGAGGGGAACCGACCTGCAGGGTCACCTCCCCTCTGGGCGAGGAGGTTATACTCAGAGACTCCGCTGGTGAATTGAAGAGGAAGAGGAAGACAGCTTAGTAAGAGTGAAAGTGCTGGAAATCCTCTGTGGTGGAGACCCTCAAACACGCAATTAGACTGTGACAGTAAAAGTCTTTACGGAAAGCGATAAACTGTGAGTATCATTTCTGCAGGAAAGCTAGAGGGGCCTCTCTAGTACATTGGATTACCACCCCAACCAGAAAGCAAAAATGTAAAAAATTGTTATTACAGCATATGACAAAATGAAACGGAAAAAGAAAAAGAAAAAATGATTAGGACAATTATATTTTCTGTGTATACTGAATTGGATTTTCCAGATCAGTGGACCTCGAAGAGCGTCGTAAAATAAAACCGAGGGCTCTTGTGGTGATTAAAAGGATGGAAGACTTTACACTTTCCTCTAATCTTTGGGGGGGTTTTTTGTCGTGTAAATTACTGGAAATTCAAGCCTCTAAAAGTGATTCAAATTAACAATGATCACGCTTTGGTGAACTTTTCACAATCTGTAGATGAAGTATAAGCAATCAGCGATGAGCAGTCACAAGTAAACATTTCTTTGTTTTACACTCTAGCTCCACCTTTGAGAAGATAAAGAACTATGTAGAAATACAGTACAGGATTCTCTGTAATCATTTTTATTATACAGTATCTCACTTTCCTTGACCTTGTACTGTAGTTTTCTATTGAGACTTGCCTGTTTATGAAAATACCGTGTTGTATTCAGAGAAACAAATAAAGCACAACGGCAACTTTGTTTCGTTTAAGCTTTCATATTGTAAGTACTAATAACCTGGAATAAATGAAACCGACAGAGTGTAAACGCTGATCCATTGTGTGAGCGAAGTCTCGTTCAACCGCAACACTTCTCTTAACAAAGATCTGCTCAATAATAGGCACATTATTTATGTGAACAAAAGGAGACGGGTCACACTATTGTATTAGTCAGACAACAGGTGCTTGTCTGCGATTGTCGGAAAAAAACAATAGAAGCATTGAAGAGATTCAACGATTCAACTTGTTATAGCTAAGGAGAAAGGTTTTGACCTGATTAACTTTTATCTCTAATACGTAGTTACTTAGTACTAACAAGTTGTTTGTGCCTCTCATCAGCAACATAAGTTAAGAAAAAAGAACAATTATACAAAATGTGGTTAGAATAATTCAACATTAAACTTTCACCGTATTTTCCAGAATATGCATTTACATTATGTATTTATCGGGCTGTGCTCCCTATCCAAGATGTTAAACATTTTTTTAAGAAGGACAGAGCTGCTCTGACAGTTATGGACACATCAGTCTGACAGAAAGACATCATCCTATTTGCGGGCTACAAGAGGCCAAGGTGGGAGGAAAGATTAGTTAATCCTTTAGATTTACACAAGCTCTTTAGAATTTAAATTGAGCCAAGCGGCAGAGCAGCAGGCAGTTATTCAGCTGCCCGGCCAGCCAGCTATCGGCCTATCAAATCCAGCAGGATAATCAGCGAGCTGAGCGTCAGTCAGGCGGCTTGACAGCAGACACCCTGAACACAAAGTAAGTCGAATTTTGAGAGCTTCAGGTTCTCATATGTGAGAATGTGCCGTTTGTCTTACATACATTAGTAAATAGTAAGTGTGCAACGATCCATCGATCTGGATCGATGCAATGATCAACGATCCAATATCGTCAATGCAACGTGAAAACATCGATACACATCATCTTTAATATTCTTTTATTTTAAAGAATAGATTGTTTTTCATTTATATGTCTGGAAGAGCCCAGTAATAGAATTGTCAAATCACAATATAGTTGCTTTTTGTGAGTTGATATAAATGTAGCCGGTTGTGTTGAATGGGCTTATGATATCGGCTCATATCAAACGCAGGCCCCTGAATTTAATCAAAATCAAAAAATTGTATCGTGGCCGACTTTATAATATCACCACATATCGTATCTTTGTCCACAGAATCGATATATCGCATCAGGATGAAACCTGTGATTTACACCTCGAGTAAATAGTACGTCACCTCAGGCTCTAAGATAATGCGATGGGCATCCTTCATGGTTTCATAGACCAAAAGAATGAGAATAGAAAATAATAGGCAGATTAATCGATAACCTGAATGATCATTTGCTGCAGCTCTAATAGTAAGATGTCCACCCATCCACCAAGAAAGGGAAGAAAACCCAGCTGCATCCATGCAGCTCATTAGAAAGCCCAATACTTCACTCAGCCAACAAACAACATCTAGTCACACATTTAATCAGCCCTTCCACCTATCCAGTCAGTAAAACGCTCAGCCAGCCGCCAGCTAGACTTTCAGTTGAACTGTAAGTAACACAAACATTCAGGGCTTCACTCTGGATATCTGGTAAGAGTCCAATGTACTCAACAGCACTACACGTCCAGCCGACTGACGCCACTGAGAGAGCGAAAGAGTTCTGAACTGACAAGTGGAAATCAAACTTCAGCCGTTTTGCTTTTATTGTGTCGGGTTTATTCTGTAACCGGAGCGGCCAACTTTCTATTATAATATCTTCTTTCCTCCGAAGGTGCTATTAATAACTTCATCTTTCAATGTGTGCATGTTGTTTGAACAATGATCAATGAACAGAATGATTGTGTGACTGCTTGCCAACGCTGGCACAGTTTCTTACTGACCTAGTTGCTGAACGGTCAAGTTGCCAATATCCAGCATCCTTCGTGCGATCTTCTGCCAGGATCGATCGGGGTCCAGAATCCACTGCGAGGCCTCACAGAAGTACGAGCCGGTGTCGTCTGGCTGCACAGCTCTCATCTTCATCACGTACACGCCCACTCCAGCCTCCCCGTTCCTCTTCTCCAGCGTGATCTCTCCATCGTCGTAGCGCTTCTTGTACAAATGTCCGGGGACAACCCCCAGCAGTTTGTCAATGGAGATAATCTCCCTAATGGTGCTGACTTCTCCTCCCGCCTCGGCTCCCAAGCCCTCTCCAATGTTACGCTTCCCAAACGTGATGGACAGATGGGTGAGCTGCTCCGATTGGATGGCGCCTGAGCATGTCAGCGTTAATTTGGCCCCCTCTGGCACGGGCTGGCCGGTGAGTGAGCGGGAATAGCTGACTTGGAGTGTGTCAGGGATCACTGCAGGCGTGTGAAGAGACACAGACAGACAATTACATTGCAGCAAGAGGCTGCAGGAGCCAGGTGGGAGGAAAAAAATAAGCCACATTTCTATAGCCTGTGTGCCGTTTAGTTGTTTCTATGTTTGGAACACTAAGGCACATCTTGAAATGGGGTTGCTGGGAGTGACAGGACGTTTACAACCCTTAGCTTTGGGCACTAGCTTTGCCAAAGAAAGGGGGATTAGTTGGCTATTATGAAGATAGCCCACTTCAGCTGCAAAACTAACACCCAGCATCCTACAAACATAAACTCAGTGGCACACAAAGCAGGCGATGAATCGAAACATAACTCGTAACAATGTGGATGGTCTAAAAATGCCACAATATTGTGCGTAGCTTCAGCAGATGGATCTTCGTAGAAAGAAAGAAAAACAGAAAGAAACGACTCCAGATGGCAAGAGTAAATAACAGCTTAGACATGAGGAATGTCATCATACAACAAGTTAAACACTTAGTATGATTAATAAATGTCATCCATCTGGCTGATGTAGTGCATAGTTGCTGATAAAAAAACATTTTCTCACACAGAAGCCCCCATGGAGAAACTAGAACGCAGTTTACTAGTTTCCATTATGCGTCACAACTAAACTATTTTTTTCAAAATAATCAAACTAAATAATAAGTTTCAAACCAAAAAGCAGTAGAAGAGCTCATGTGATGCACAGGCAAAATGAGCAAAATTCAGATTTAACTCAGTAACTATCTGATCAAAGAATAAGTAAGTAGATTATACATCTGATCAGACATCCAATGCCAAGTTCTGATGTTTGACATATTTCAATACTCATACACATTTCCTTCTGTACCAAAACATTATCCAAGGCCAGCACTCATTGCTAAAGCTGGAGGCCGTGTTTTTAATTATTTTGTTTTTGTCAGACGTCTAAGATGCATTGCAATCATCAGGGTTATGTTTTATACATCCATTTTATTCATTTATTTCACAAAGGATAATATATTTATCGCATCTCTCTTTTCATATTAATCTAATAGCACTTTGACTGTTAAAATTCAAATCAAATCGACTTTGTCCTTCTGATATCATCTTCATTATTGATCCCTGATTACTTTCTTCATCTATTTTAGATTTGTGAACTCTATAATGTATGTTCACTGTGCTGATGCTGTCTTGGCTCTCATGTAAAAGAGATTTCTAGTCTCAGAGAGGCCACTCTCCTTATTTTTTTTTATATTCAACATAGCCCATAAAAAGACCAAAACCAACAATGAATTGATCTTACTAACAAGTATGATTAAGGATTTACCGGTATGAAATGGTCCTATCATATATACATAGCACTTACCTTTGACAGGCACTTTGGCGCTGTAGTTCCCCTGGTACGTGCTGTCCGTGCTGGGCGTGTAGCACTCGTACTTCCCCTGGTCTTCAGCCCGGAGCCTCTGGATTACCAAGCGAACTTTGTCGCCCGAGTCCCTCTCCACCCTCACCTCGCCGTTCTTCACCCGGGGCTGGAACGGGGCATATGGGAAGCCCTTGTCCCTGGTGGACACAATTCCCATCTGCCTCCCAGCAGCATCATCCCTGTACAGGAACCACTCAAAGTCCTGCGTACGTGGGCCTTCGTACCCTGACACAGCACATGGCAGG
Source organism: Bovichtus variegatus (assembly GCA_943593645.1). Taxonomy (NCBI): domain Eukaryota; kingdom Metazoa; phylum Chordata; class Actinopteri; order Perciformes; family Bovichtidae; genus Bovichtus; species Bovichtus variegatus. The sequence continues at coordinate 6,788,688 of CALSCE010010723.1, read as the reverse complement.
GAGAGGGGGAATCCCGCAACGCGGTACAGGGTCCCAGCCGGAAGAGTTACGTCACGACACACAGCATACTGGAGCACTGTGAAAGACAAATAGAGAGACAGCAAGAATGTAAAAATACTGTGACGAACAGAGAGCAAAGATTGGAAACTGTAATAATGTCAGTTTCTGTGGGTCACAGTTTCGCCTCGCAGCATGTTTGGTACATGGAATCACAAATCAATATCCTGAGCTGATGACTGACTAACAGTGAATCAATACATTAAATGGCTCAGGAGGAAAAACACTAGAGCTGGGCCTGGGCCAACTTCCTCTGAATACAACACCACATTTAATAAATGAAATACAATAGTCTTAGTGGCTTTCTTAGCCCATGCTATGAGGATTTGTGGTTAATTTAAAAAGAAACAGTTGACAAAAAAAACAGAATAACACTAGTTTGTTCTGGCACAGTGCTACAGTGAGCTAGTTTCAGTAACATTCCCTGAAACTGGCTGTATCTCGCTCCACTACAGTGAAAGTGGCATTGAAAAAGTGCAAATACTATGAGCAAACACTATTTTCATTATCAATTAAAATGGCAATTATATTCTCAAACAACCCATTAATCTGTTTATAACAAATGTAATGTTTCGGAGCTCAAAGCAGAAACAACTGAAGGTCATTGATCACTCTGAAACTGAGGGAAATTACTTCACTCAGACCAATAAGGAAAAAATAAAACTCTCCCCACCACCTTACTGTTTAATAGAAACATGGTAACACTGGAGAATTTCAGAGTTCTGGTTATGAGTGAATTATTCAGTGAGAGTGCCTCAGGGGTTTCAAGCTTCCAGGTTCAAGCGTCATTGTGTTTCACGCAGTCTCACTGTCTGGCTGCATACCCAACTTCCCCTGGAACCCCACTGAAATAGTTATATGCTCAGACCAAGATGCTATTTAAATAAAACCCACAGGCACCGAAACTTCTCCTGCCATATACTATTCTCTCGTGATAAGGGTACTTACGCAAAGCAATTCCTCTTTTGAAATACGGAAGCTGAGAGGAGTAATAGAAGATATCATCAAGCACAGTTTTCGACTGGTTCTACAGACTTGATTTCTTAAGAGATTTGTATCATTTTTTTTAATTTAAATGTAATAAATGTAACAGCTAGAGAACCCAAATAGCTCACACGAGTTGATATATTTGTTTAATATTAAGTTATTTAAATGGACAGACAAATGTCAGACAGCTCATCTCCTGGATAAGTTGTTCCATATTGTCAGAAGAAGAAAAAAAAGTTGATAAAAAAGGTGCACATCTTAAATGGTGGCTGCCTACCAAGTGATTTAAATGAACAAGTGGTGCTGAAAATTCTGTAATAAACTCATCATTTCAAAATGCTAAAAAGATGTGATCATCTGACAACAGTCAACAAACATACACCCACAACCTGACGCTGAACAAAGGATCAGCACCAGCAAACACAACTTTTAACCCTCACCCAAAGCTGATAAAACTACCTGACCAACTAGAAATACTAGACGGGTGCGTTTTGGCACTCCCTGTGTCTGCGTGTGTGTCAGACCTAAAAACAACTGCCGCGTTCTCACAGGCTTTGCCACGTCCCGATAACAACACGCCCATAGATAATGACATGGGAGACTAGTGGGAGGCTTAAGCGGATCACGTCCTAATTAACATTGGACTCGGGCTGATAGGGCTGGGGGACACCAGCTCGTGACCATGCTCAATACTGTCTGGAGTAGTTACTGTGCAACATACAACACGAGGGAGCCCCAATGCTCTTATCAAGGCCCCACAAAGAGATGCATGTTGGACCTAGTCTATTTGGTTATTAAATAAGATTCATATAATGATTAATATTGTGTTATCTGATATGTTGTCCTTTTGTCTAACCTGTAAAATCAAACAATGGATAAATATCTCAAATGTGAAGTACAAAGTTAAAAACAGAAGATGTCCCCCATTGGCAGGCATATACACACATTTCAGCTTGTGTGGGCTGTGTGTCCTATTTTCACCCTGAAGTGTTATTTAAACACTGAAGTACCACAGATTTATTTGGTTATGTCGCAATTTTTTCCCCTCTGCAAAGAGCATCTACAAAAAGGCAAGAAATCTTCCTCATGATTAATAAGTACAGCCGACCTTTTCAGCATCTTTGTGACTCTAACTTGAATATTCAACAATCACAACTTTATTGCAGAGTTAAAATCGGTGAAGTAACATAAAACAAAAGCAGAAACACACTGAGGAGATAAAAGAAGTAATGAAAGCATGAAATGACCATAGTTACAATAACAATTAAGGCATTAAAAAGGGTCAAATAAATTAATAGGTACAACTAGTGGTTCTGTAGGATCGGTATTAGTGGCATAAAACAACCGTGACGTTTACCAGTGTAAATACTATCACAAAAGTCCAACTTTTGAACTTCATGGATGCCACCACGAGCACCTGTTTCTGACACAACCAGCTCCACACACATCAAACAGCCTGTCAGTGGATTGTGTTTGACAGACTGTCCCGTCTGTCACATCTGCATCTGGATTGTAGGAAATAAATTGCAGACCGCAGGAATGTGATAAAGTGTCCCATATAAGTAGCGGTTACAATTTTTATTTATTTTTTAAAAAAAGGGCCATTTCATGAGAATAAAGCTACGTGCTGCATATGATATGGAAATGAATAGTCTGGTTGGTGTGCATGAATAAACAATCATGCAAATGCAGCTTCGTGTGACAGATGGCGAGGAGGTTTTAGTCATAGTGTGCAGAGCAATCAGGTACAACGCAGACTGCACTCACCCCCGTGTAGAAATACGAATAATGCTGCTTTCACCGAAGCCATCATGGTCCTCGTCTGTCCCCCCGACGTCCAGATGGATTATGTTGATTTAGATTCCTCTCTCCGTGTTCCTCTGCGCGTTTATCGCCGATCATACTTCATCCCGCCGCGGAGGACAACTGTCTTCCAAAAATAAAACAAAAAACGAAACAACAGATATGATCGGATTATTGTGAAGATAAATGATGATGTGCAACAATGCAGCAACACACCGAGTACACACACACAGAGGAGTGAGTTAGCGCCGTCAGCTAACTGCCAGGCGGATGAATATGATGAGATGTGTAAACGTGCAAACGCTGCGAATGTAATCACCTTTGTTATGCACCGTCGCATCTCCGCCAACACGTCGTCTGCTGCATAATATCCCGCTTTGGTTTTAGATTATACCGCCTCGACAGACATGCCGCCCAGCCCAGCCATGGAGGGTTGGCATCACAGGGGGTTGGAGCGTGTGTGTGTGTGTGTGTGTGTGATCGTGTCTGTGTGTGTGGAGGAGGGGGAGTGGTTGGCACAGAAAGGGGAGGAGCATGCAGGCATACATGCATGCAGAAAAAAAAAGGCCCCGAGAGAAGTAGTCAATCTGGGGCATTGGTTAAGAAAGCGACGGTGACATTTTGAACCAACTATAATAGTGTGGTAAAGAGGTTAAACTAGCAACGTCGAGCCGCGAGGGGGCGCCATCGCAAAACACATAGCCTGTAGTAAAGTCAGGAAAGTGACTTTATGCTTGTCTTACTTACAGACATGTAAAGAAAACATAGAAATACAGTGCCCCCGGAGCCGTAGTGCTTTAGACATACAACATACATGTAAAAAAGTAAAAGTCCAGCATTCAAAACCCTACTTAAGATAAAGTAAAGAAGTATTATCTGCAAAATGTACACATTTTTCTGCAGAAAAGGAGAATTAGCGGGCACACCTGGTGTTAATTATCTGTAGTTTGACACCTCTACAGCTGCAGCAAAGTGTCTGTTCTTTTCAGGTCTGCAAATATAATACAAACAATGTAACCTTTTAATAGGTAGGCCAACGATTTGCCATTTTGTCTACGCATTATGAGTAAGAGAACACAAACGACTGAATCCAAGTTTCATCTTCATGTTTAAAAATGCATCATTGCTGCCACATATGAAATGGAAATAGAGACTCTGTAGACAAGTTGGCATTACCATTTTAAAATTGGCAGACAATAACCTACCTAAAAAACAGGCTTTTGCATTGTATCATTATTTTAGCTCAAGTTTAAGGACAGTATTCTACTTTCTGGGTTCTTAATCAAGGTTATTTACCTAAGGTGTTATTTAGGCAGCCGCTCCCTCACCGGGCTTGTTATTGAAATCATAACATATTTTTGAAAGTACAGAAGATTGTTGGGAATGAGGAAGCCTTTTTAACCACCAACTCTGAATCTCATTTACAGCTTTGGAGTCCACTATGTTCCCTACACTATGTTGTACTGCTGATTATAACCTTTCTCTCTATCCATGTCTATTCTGTCGATGGGCGACACTGCATATTTCTAGAATCCCTGTAGGACAGAAATTGTCAATCCGTTTAGCAAAGGCTTGACCTAGTCACACTTGTGTATGTGTTTGAGACTCGATTACAACACACCCGTCGTGAATGTTATCAGCAACACTTGTGATTTTCCTTGTTTCCTTCTTGTGATTGCTGAGAAAAAGACACATTGCTCACAGTTAGCTCTGTGTATAAACACGTGTGTACTATTTTTGTATTTGTGTGGGTTTATATTGTTTGTGTGTTTTGGAGTGTATATGTATGCCATCACGCATTCATGTAAATTACTGAATGCATTTGTTTATTTTTCTTATATTTGTGTGTATGTTTTCGTGCACATGCCTCATGTGTCTTTATGCATCTGAGCATGTGTTGGTGTGTTTGCAAACTTGCTCATACTTGTGTGTCATGCATGAATCATGTACATAAAAAATTGAGTGAGCGACAATTTTATTCAACCACAAGATGGCGACAACCAATTGCCGTACTGAGAGCTCCAGCCATCTACACCAAGGCTGTATATGTAACTTAAAAATAATAAAGATAAGAAAATAAAAAGAGTCACAGATGTGTTGTCTGTCTGTATTGCCATTAGAATGATAATATATAAGGATACCGATACATAATGAATACAACTTTTCGTGAAAGTATACTATCCTTATATATCGATATCCAACTTCCACAATTTTGTGTTCCTAGCTCCTAAACCCTGAATCATTCAAACAGTATGTGAGGTTTCTACAACAACAATGTTCACGAGCTGACAGTGATGTAAAACAGCGATAAAACCCAACTAACATTTCTGTGGCCTGCGAAGGCTGCTCTGCTACATTCCCGCTTTCACTGTCTCCTTGTTTATATTTCCCTTAAAGAAAAGGCAATAAATGAGTCTAATCAGTAATTTAACTATTTTTCCACACTTGAAGTGGAGTTAGGAGAAACATTAAAGCCTAGAGCAGAAAAATGGGGAAACATTACAGCCATCGGAACACACCTCATTAGTGGTACCAGTTGTCCTCCATCTATAGTTTCCTTTCCTCTCCTCCTCACTCCTGTCCTCACTTTAGGATACATGGAAACACGGATGACTTCACAGTGTGGCTCGGCAGCGAGAGGGAGGAAGTCATTAGGGTATTCTGGGTTAACAAGGCGGCGAGCGGGATGTGCAGACTTCAGCAGGAGCCTACAGCAGCACTGAGGGATGGCACTCATGCAGAGTAAACTTCCTCAGTCTTATGGCTTCCAATGTGTCGCAATTTTTTAATCAAATTGGACAGTTGGAGCATGATGTAGTCTGATCCACTTCCAGGGAAATAAAACTCTAAAAGCTTCACTCTGTTTTTTTGTGCACATGTCTCTGTATTAGTTATGACAGGCAATATCAATCCCAAACTATTGAAGTTTTTTTCCTCTAGTTGTTTTATTCCAACATTAAATTCTTCTATTGCTTATCAAATGGAAAGTATCACTTTTATATCTCCAGTCAGAAAGAATCTTCGTACATTTGAAGTACTATACTTAAAAAAACTATTTTGAGGTATGTGTATTTTACTTAAGTATTTTCATTTTCTCCTTTATATTTCTATTGTGCTTTAATATTGTACTTTTTAGTCCACTGCCTTTCTTTGACATTTATACTACTACTATAATCGTCTAAAATACAATGCATTGTTATACAGTACATTGAGCTAGTCTATAAAATAGGTCGAATTAGCTTAACTTCGACCAACTACAGCTTCAAAATGCTGCTTACACATTAATAAGAAGAAGATGAAAAATGTGTCATTATACATAGTATTTTCATTCATTGTTAATATTAATGCTTTGACATTTTTTTAAATGCACAGCTTTATATCTGATGAAGGTTTTTCCCACTTTTTTACATTGGGGTAATACTACATTTACTTAAAGCTGCATTATTTCTTCTTTCAGCCACTTGGGGGCAGCAGCAGCAGCTGAAACCACCTTATCTTTCTATTATTATCTTTTAAAGTTGTTGTGGCAAACATTTGAGCAAATAATTGTCTATTTACACATCCAGCAGACATATTTGGTTGTGTCTTTCTGGCCACCCAACAACTATAAGTCCACTATTCACTTTCTCTTTAGCTGCATAGATTTGGTTCCCAACAACTCCTGAGGGGAATATCTGTGTCTCTAGCTCGCTAGTTTTTATACTTTTCTTTATCAGCTTGTTGCTAATTTTGTCTGTTTACCATTTAGTGCTCAGCAGGCAGCTAAAATTCAGTTTATCACAGATTTGTTGTTGCTGAAAACAGCTGCCTACTGCTGCTGGAAATGAAGTTGACGAGAGCAGAGCCGGGGAACTGTAGAGCCGGGTGGTAATTCTCTTTTGTCACTACGAGTGAAACCTTTCACATCAGACAAAGTCATTTGATCCATTGTTTGTAGGAGGATATCAATTAGAGAAGCTTTAAGTAAAGGATCTAAATCCCTCTTCCTCAATTGCATCAACAACAAGATCCTGCACCATGATGAATGATATTTATTACTTCTTCCTTACAGTTTTCGTTCTTGTTCTCACCTTCTTCTTTGTGCACTCACTCCCACTCTGTCTCTTTTAAGGCCACTACAGACTAAACTGTGACCTTGGAGACTGTCTCTAATTACTTTGTACTGCAGTCACTGCAGTCGGGCAAACACCCCTGTCATCGGAGGGACCTCACAATGACTGTCAAGAGGATCCTTTCACTGTGTGTGGCATCGGTTCACACTGTAGTACAGACATAGATTGGCCCTTTGTGTTCATTCATCTTGCTCTGAAATTATTTTCATTGGCACCGGCAGACGCAGCTTCTGTCTCTTGGCGTCTCATGTCAGCTATGGTTTTTTGAGTATGACTTGGTCTATATGCTTCCTTGGTACATTTCCCTCACATGTAGATACAGTACATACAAACACATCCTGGATACTGTATGTACACATGTTCTATAAATGGGCTCCGTTTGTTCCCCAGTTCTGTCAGCAGTTTTATCACCGTGATGTCGGTGGTGATGGAAGGACGACTGCTAGACAAAACAAAGAGAGGGAGAAGGGACATGTTCTCGTACAGCTAATTTACTGCTGACAGGATATTAATAATTTCTCTGAGAGGGCCTTTGGTTTTGTAGATTTCCTCTCCTACATTACAAAATGCAACAACAATGTTTAGCTAAGCGTTTGACCGCATCATTTGACTTCTTTTGGTCACTGTCAGGGGCTGGAAATGTGTGAGGTTGATCAGTCAGTTTTTCTTGGAACACATGACTTTTCACTTTTTCAAACATCTCTTAAAAGAAATGTAAAAACAGAAGAGCAGTGAGAACATATTTAGAACATATATGCAAGACTCCGTGAGGGTAAAACCAGATGTAATGCCATACCCTTATGAACTATGTTTTCACAGTTTTATGCTCAGCTACATGATGGACATATAAACCAAAAACAGGACAGAGGAGGAGCTTTATTGCCCACAAAAATAAAAAAGTACCGAGCAGCTTACCCCATTTACATTTATTCCTCAAACATAACACATAGCAAAAAGTAACATCTATTTTACAGACAGGGTGTTTTTTTTTTTTTTTTGTCATTGGGAAGGAATTTTGTGGATTCTACAGAAATAAAATGAAGCATATGCATGTTGCATGATCACAACAAATACCTCCGTCTATGCACGCGTGTTTGTGCATGTGTGTAGGAAGTTGGTTTCTAGCAGCTATGTAGAATAAAATGTTAGAAGTGGTCTCCCATGGTGTAATTTGCATGGACTGGAGGATAGTTTTAGCTGGCTGCCACGCCACAGACAAGCAGGCCAACAGATAGACAAATAGAAAGTCTAATGGGCAATTTGGCGGACACGGAGAGAGAAAGACACACAGAGAGGAGAGGAGAGGAGAGGAGAGGAGAGGAGGGGAGAGGAGAGGAGAGGAGAGGAGAGGAGAGGAGAAGAGGAGAGGAGAGGAGAGGAGCGATGGGAGGGCATGAGGAGGCCAAGAGAGAAGAGGCAAGGTCTGCTAAGGGGGGAATTGGAAACATATGCAGTGGTCTGACTGCTGGTCTTCCCCCCTCTGCCTCATCCAGACAACCACACACAACAAAGACGGGACATGGGCCAGAAATGGTGTGAGGCTGAGTGCGAAGGTGATGATACATGGGCAGAGTTTTGAAGCAGACTGGCAGTATTTTATGGAAGAAAGATGGCAACTAGCAGACGCTAAACAAATGCAGATGACACAATGGACCAAAAGTATTGTATGAAAGTAATAACTGTGGTTTTGCATTGTTTATTGTGTATACATTTTCAAGTGTGGTATATTGTTTAATGAGAATAAAACCAAACAAAACCAAATAATTATTGTATGGAGGAGAATAACGGCTGTTGGCATTTGTATGTTGCACAAAAAGAGGGAGTCTGAGGCTGTATATGTAACAACTGTACGTGTAGTAACTACACGTTTATTTCCACTATGAGAAATATTCTTTTGGACATCAGTCACATATTGATAGAATGGCATTGGATTCATTAGCTGTAACGAATTCATTTGGTGAGTCAGCTGAATAACAAAATGAAGCTCTTGGCTGTTGTTTGTGAAATGTGCTCTGCGGGCTGATGTCGGTACCAAGTCTGTGTTGTCTGCCAGAGATGGTTCCCTAAAGAAAGACGCAGCAGACTGGACCGTGAGTCTTTGTTGAGTGGTGAGTCACTAGTTATTTCTCTACAACAACAATCTAACCGCATCTAAGCGTGAACATTACACATCACATTTTGATTCACTTAGATCACAACTCATCATTTCAGGCCCACAGTGGTGGTGAACAAACGCTGTACACAGCCATGGTAGAAACTAGAATTGAAATATCTGAGATTTGGGGCTGTGCAGTAGCTCGTCAGTTTATTATCTCATGCAGTTCAACTAAACAGCATCCAGACATAAAACCAGGTTATTTATTGCAATATAAGAAGCAATGATGTGTGAGGGGCATTGAGAAGCTTTGGTGGTATGTATGTCATTGTTTCTTAGACTTTCTGGGACAGTTGGATGTGACTTCTAAAGCATCAGGATATTGTGCATACTGTATGTGCAATGTAATGAATATTCTAATAACACATGTTCTGCTGTTACAACCTGTTGTTAGTTTAAGTTGTGCAGTAGCAGTAACTGAGTATGAATTATACAATTTGTGAACACAAGAAATCTACAAAAATGTCTGAGTAAAGTAGGAATGTGTAAGTCTACGTGAGGCTTTGTACGACGTTTCATTTATTAAAGGTGAAAATATGCGCCAGTCTTTGTCTCCAAACATCTACAAAGTTTGGAATCTATGTGTAAGTCTAATATTTACAGATGCAGATAAATACTGTTAATTACTGTGTATGTACTTGTATTTATTGTTATTTCATAATCATGTAATATTTTGCACACAAAAATCCCTTTTCTGGAATTTAATAGTTATTGATGGTTTATCCCTATTATTTATTTATTTTTATATACCAATAAAGTTTTTCTCAATCCTATAGCAGTTAGAATTTATAATACTATAATATTTAATCAGTTAGATGTTTTCACTGATTTCCTGTACATTTTAATGAAGTCATTTTTGAATTTTAATGACCAAAAACTCTGTTACCATCTGGAATAGAATCAAAAGTGGTTCCTTTGTACCACTGACATACTGCATTCATGTAAATTATTGAGGCATTTTTCTTGCTTCACTACAGTAAAACAGAACCGAAGACGGAAATGATAAATTATTCATGTACGCTTAAGCAAAATTATGGCAACGCGTGTTTACAAGCACATGTTTGTACATGTAGCAGCTTGCAAGTTGCCCACCTGTGTACAGCCTTTGCTTATGCGTGTGCAGTATGTGCACTTGCACAAGTGTGCGGCTGGAGTTCGTGCAGTGATTAAAGTCAGGGTCCGCAGCGAGAGAGTGAGAGAGTGTATGTATCATCAGTGCGGTGATGGTGGTGGTGGTTAGAGGGGGAGGAGAAGGAGGGGGTCGGACACAGAGAGACAGACGCCAGCCTTGGTTTGGAGCTGAGCCTGAGGAGGGACTGTGGCTGATGGAGAGCGGAGGGACTGGGGAACGAGGGAGAAAGGGAGAAGAGGGGGAGAACATTTTGGGGATAGAAAGGCTGAAACATAGATGAATGGTAGAAGAAGCTGTTTTAGCGATGAATGAGCTGAATGAGCTGAACGAGCGGAGAGAGGCAGCAGCAAATAAGAGAGAAATGAGAATACTGAAGTGTGGAGAGGCTGGGGGAAGGAGGAAGGAAGGAGGAGAAAAAGGAAAAAGAGAAGGAAAGGGGGTTGGTTGTGTCATATGAGTTTGCCCGTGGAGGGATGCAGAGGCTGGGGGGGGGGGGGGGGGAGGAGGGGGGGGGGGGGGAGAGGGGGCTCATTAACCAGTGCGAGATTGGAGCCTCAGTGGCTTGCTCGCATTCAACCACACTCGGCCTTTGATGAGGGCTGGATCCTCAAGCTCAATCAGTCCCACATGAGTCCAACTGAGAGAGAGAGGGAGACAGCGAGGCCAGAAAGACTGGGAGAGAGAGACAGAGGGGGTGGTAGGGATGGAGAGACTGAAGGAGGGATGGAAGACAGGAAAGGACTGAAGAGACAGGAAACGGTGGACGGTATAGAACAGGAGGAGATGAGGGGGAGTGACAGCCCAGGGGGAAGAAAAGAGCAATAAAGGAAGCAAACGTCAGGATATGGATAAACGGGTGATCACTAAGAGCCACAGAGAACTGGATTTAGGACTTTTCCTTTTGAAAAAACAAACAACTGTCTGGAATGAAATTGTTTTCATAATACAAAAATATTTTAGTGGATACAGGAGTCACTGTGAGGGAGGAGTCATGAACGGAAAACACAGGGAAGTTTGTGACTGTGCATATATTTGCGTCAGCCAGTGGACTGGATGTTTGCATATCTCCGTGTCTTTTCCTGTGAGTTAAATGCAATACGAGTTTCACTATTCTATTTGATTGTAGTAGGCGTGAAGGAAACCTCTCTTAAGTCTGGCCTCTGCATGTGTGTTCATGCATAATTGTGTAGCATGTATGCATGCATACCACGTGTTGTGTTTAATGTGTGTATTCATTAGCTGGTAGCTGAGGCAGCTCAATGCACAGCACTTTAAGAAAACAGGATGGGCAAAACACCAAAGAAATTAAGAAAGAATAGAATAAAATGCAAATTAAAAACAACACAAGCAATTGAGAAACACATTCTGTATGTGGGATAAAGAAACATGCCTGAAATACAGAAACGCGTTTTCTGACCTGACTCCCCCATCAGGAGGACAACGTTATTTGTCTGCACCTCGCTGTTGAAAAACGCATTTGTTTTATAATGTGACACAATGGTGAAGATTTGGTTTAGGTACAAAAACCACTTGGTTGGATTCAGGGAAAGATCATGGTTTGGGTTCAAATAAGCACTATTGGTTGGAAACAGGAAGTGAACAGTAGTCTGCTGTGTTAAAGTGCAATGATTTATTATTCTATAAGACCGCCACCTTCCTTCTTTCCTTCATCATTATTATTATGGTGGCGTTGTTATTATGTGACACGGCTGAAAAAAAACAGTAAGTGGAGAAAGTGGTCCTTGAGTTGACCTTGCAGTGTTTTTATATTTGCTTGAGTTTTTTTTGGTTTTGTGTCGTCAAATTTGTCAATGTCTTTCTCAATTTGATAACTTTTACTTGTTTTCTATGTGTTGCAAAATGGTGAAGATGATTTCTTTATTTGGTTGTGCCACTGTATTTGTGGGTGTTTTGTAAGCTACCTGGTGTGTGTGTGTGTGTGCGTGTGTGTGTGCTTTTGAGAAGCAGACAGACAGAGACAGTGTGTCTGTGTGTGAAACGCATGTGTGTGTACGTGAGCGTGTGGCTGGTCATGTGACTGGCATGTGGCATAGCGTCACTGCCGTTGATGAATGTGGCAGCATTTAGTGGTTCTCCTGAAGCTCAGGTCTCTCTTTTCCTTTCTCCTTTGCTCTCTCAACACCACATCAGCACCAGAGTGCCACAGGATCATTACCCAATTACCGTGTCTCTACCAGAGGCAGAATTAAACTTACCGCCCCATCTGCCTCCTTCCTTCTCTTCTCTTCCATACAGCGTTACGCAGGAACCAATTAATCGCAGGAGCCATGAGGGTCACAATTAGTAAGTGTTTAACTAAATCAAAACATGTCCTTCTCACTGATCCTCTGTTAGTTAGTCGTGCTGCCAGTGCATGTGTGCATTGACTTACATAATGAAAGGCTATTACACTGGCTCAATTATATTGTCTTGTTGAGAAAAAACGGTGAGACAATAAAATCCTCAAGGAACGAGCTCATCCAAAGTGATCCAAAATCTGTTTGATATGATGACCTGCTTCTTTAGAGGCAGAGAGGAGGGATATAATTGCATCCATGGTATAAAAGTGGATGATGTTATCTGGATGATAACCTAAAGGCTGGATGTTACTCTATACTCTCCGGTTGAATCCCCTCTACCACTTGGCAGATGTATAGAACTGAGGTTACTTTATTGGTTTCCCTAATTGGTGCCAGTTTCCATTTTCATTTCCAAAAATTACAGCGGCGTAGCGTTCTGTTCATACTCTTCATACTGCGTACATCCATGCTGTGTGTGTGTGCGTGTGTGTGTGTGTGTGTGTGTGTCAGAGAGAGAGAGACAGAAATAAAGAGAGGGGGAGGGTGAAAAACAAAACAGAGATAGAGGGAGCTGAAAGACACTCTGCCCTGCTGCATGTGTAAACGTATGCAGTAACTCTGAGATGACTGTTTGTGCTTTGTTCTGTTTATGTGTGTATAATGAGTCATCAGTGATTGGCCAAGTTGATGTGGTCAGCAATGGAGGCAGAGGGAACACTTTACAGTAAGTGCATCAATGGAAAAGAACCTCTCTGGGAGGGGGAGAGGAGGGAGGGGGGCGGCCAGGCAGAGCACAAGAGCACATCATTCGTCCAATTGTAGGAGTAAATTACACAAAAATACACAAAACTCACCACAGTTGAGCACAAAAAGCCACCGTGACGGAGGAGCAGAGAAAAAGAATACTTTGGATTTGGATAAACACACGTGCAGGGGCTGCAGGATAAGTAAACAAGGCAAAGAAATTCTTGGCTGGGACGAATGCATCAGTGGAGACAGTGAAGTTGAGAAGGAGGTAAAACTGCATTAAACTCTACTGTGTGATCCACAAGGTCACAGAAAAAGAACGTGTTCTGGTTTACAGGAACATGTAATTTCTGCTCGCTAATACAATAATATAATGTCTTAGCCCTGACTGTTAATCAAATGTCTTCAGGTTACACACACACACACACTCACACACTCTGGCTGGGAGGGGCTGATCAGGGAGGATACACTGCCCTACTGCTACACCCACTGTGACCCATTATTCAGCAGCTCTTCCCCGTAAATGTGATAATTATATGCTTGCCCATTCACAGTACAGCACAAATATACAAACCATGCTGCTTCTGTTTATTCTCCCTGTAATTCCTCTTTTATTTCCTCCAACACTTAGTTAATCCGTTATAAACCAACATTGTTACATCATTAAGCTGTTTCCTATGCACACTGTTATATGGTGGCTTGTGAGTGGTCTACTTTTTTACAAAAAGCAAAAGACAGCAGAATAAAGAATATGAAGCTATTGTGAATTATAGCCAAAAATATACTTAGCTTTTGGTACACGTTTGTTCATCTGGTCTTGCCTTCTAATCAATGTGCGTGTTGAAGTATGCATAGCATGCTTGTGTGAGTGTGTAGGTGCATCCATGTCTCAGTGTGCGTGTGTTTTGTGCGTGTGTTTTGTGCGTGTGCGCTGGCAGGCCAAAGCGCCATTGTGCAGCGGCGACCACAGGGCCTCCTTCTCCCCCAACCCGCCACAACAAAGAGCAATTAAACGCCGCTGCCTTGCCAGCTGAGGAGCCAACCGCCAGCCACACTTCCACAAACAGGCAGATCTGTTTAAAACCAAAGGGGAGAAGCAATAAAAGCCAACCTACCGAGAGTAACCCCCTCCGATCCCCGTCCACTGATTCAAACCAGAAGGTGACTGGCTGGCTTCACCCTATCACTCACTATCACCGTTCAGGCGGCATTACCATCAGATGTGCAGTTTTACATGCAAAATTCAACCAGTGCAATGATGTATTACACATGGTCGGTGCATATCGTGCATATACACAGGCCAGGGCGTTAAAAATCAACACGACCAGCAACTGGAAGCTTTGATACGATGAGTTAAAACATAATAAGACATGCCAAAACTTCATTCGAAATGTCAGTTTTCTTTGTATTACAGGGCTTTAAGATGTAAAAAAAAAAAAAAAAAAAGAGCTCAGATGGACAGTGTTCTTCAGGGTTTGTTGCTGTATGTTTCTTTCAATGACAGGCTACTCCTCTACAGGATGCGTACATGGAATTGCACTGTGTTTGTTTGACCTGCCAAAGATCCCTTTGAGGATTAAAGCCTTTTCTTCACCACATTAAAACAGTGGAAATGGTAGCACATAGCGTACCAGCTCATTTCATTCTCTCATTTTTTGGCGTCAGTCTTTCCCAGGAACCTACTACTGACTTCACATACTGTCTGTGTTTGTTTTTACTTCAAATGTTGCATTGGGGGAAACAGTTTTCAGATATTGTTGCTAAAAGTAGCGATACCACAGTTTAAGTAAAAATACTCAATACAAGTGAAAGTCCTGCTTTCAAAATGTTACTCAAGTAAAAGTAGGTTACAGTAGAATCAACAACATGCAGTGTTAATAATAAAGTGTTAAATTATTATATATTGGATTATCATGACTTATGCACACAGTTTTTTAATGTCTGCTGCGCTCATTTATTTACTGTCTGGTTAACTAGTTTAACGTACAGCAATGCACCAGATTTTAAAAGTAACTGGTGAGTATACTGTAGCTGCCAGACAAATGTAAAAAGTATTTCCCTCTGAACTGTGGTGGAGCATAAAATAGAAAGAAGTAAAGTAAAAGTACCTCAAAAGGATGCACAGTACATGAGTAAATGTATTTAGCTACATTCCACCACTTCCATGTTGCAATTGTACAAACAAATGGCATCAATAAGGTTCCACAACACTAATTCAAACCTTTGAAAAAGCTTCTTTTTTTTAGCTTTTTATAATGCTATACAATTTTTATTTTTTTGTCCTTAATTCTTAAGAACATCACAATTTTTTTTCATAAAGTAGCAAAGTTAGAACAACATATACATGGAGTAGAATAATTAAATAAAAATAAATCAAGACCTGGCCGTGTTTGTCAGGTTTTCATAAAGCTCCAGTTCAGACATCCAAATCTTGATGGACTATTCTCTTTTTTTTCTCCGCACATTTTTCTGTTGTCTTACTTCTCTGTGACCCCAGCAGAGGGCAGGAGCGCAGGAACCTGCCATGAAGCATCTGCGGAGCCTGTCCTGGTCCTGGCCTAGCCCGGCTCGGCCTGGGTTCAGCGTGGGCCGCATCGCGGTGTCTCTGGTCAGGCAGCCTGGAGCCCTTGGGCGCTGGCAAGGGGTGCGGGCGTCCGGGAGGGGCCCCCTCAAAAGCCATCTACGAGGGGCCACACCCACACGGCCATTACGGTGGAGGCTGTTCTGGGCTTCTCCCGAGGCCGCCCGCTTGCCATTTTTAGAGCAGCAACAGAGCAGACCACATGCTGTGGCTTCAGGCAAGTGGGGGAAGGAAGGTTTCTTCTTTATTTTCGGTCAAAGCGCCATGGGCTTTGGGAGAATTTGTACATTTGCACTCCAGTAGACTCAGCCAGGGTGGAGAAATTGTTCATCTCTTGGATTGCATTTCACATCTTTCTTCCTGATTAAAGTTTTGTCCCAACTTTTGTTCAGCAACAGGATGCTTTTCGTCCGAGCGAACTAAACTTGCACAACCCAGTTACCTTTAATCTCTCTGTTTTCAGTCGTGTGGTTTGGTCTCCCAATCATGAAAGACTAGATGAATTGCAAGTATTAAACTTAGTTCCAAGATCTTGTGAAATATGTGTAGTTTGGTTGATTCAGTCCTGCACAGTCTCAGTGTTTTTCAGGAGAGCGTGTGGGTGAAGCGTTGGGTGGTCTAAAAGAGAGAAGACTTGAGCTTCCTCTTGCACACATATGGTGCGGCTTGGCCTTTTTGTTTTGATTTCAGGGGTTTTAGGTTATAAGTAATAAAGTCCCCTTTAGGTACGGCCTGCTTATTTTACCTACCTATAATGTCATTCTATTTCTGTATTGTGTGCCCTGCCCGTTCCTCTCACCGTTTCTATGAGTTCTTACAGCCTTTTTCCAGCTCCAGCCTGGTGCACATTCAAGCCCTGGACATTTGCACCTATCAAGCACCGGTTTTGATAGTTTTGAACCCTGCTTTAATCCACAACCCCTCTACTTTTAACCCTGTTTTGATCCTCATCTCTCTTCTTGATCAGTATCACCAGGAAGTCCCCACATCAGTCTCCTCTCCAGAAGAGGAAACACAAGTCAAGAACACTTCACTTCTGTTCCACACAATCACTCAATAGTCAGGGACATCTGATACTCTTGGTCACCCGTCTCCAACATAGAGACGAACGCACTCTCTTGACCCACTTGAAGATACTCTACTGCAGCGCAATATGTCTCTCATAAATAAACAGTCCTCCAGACCACATCGTTATGGCACTAAGACACCAAATGTAAAGCTTTGAAAGATCCTCTGTTAGAAGCAAAGGAGATCAAGAGATGGAGGCTTTGTCTTGTGAGTCGCGGACCACGAAGCTGAAGTCGATCTCAAGAGGAAAACAAAACTTTACAAAACTTTTTACAGACAGAAACACTCACAGTTAAAGTTGTGCTACAGGCCCTCACTGTGTTTGTCTTTTGTAAGATTCATTAAGTAAGGCCTGGAAAAGCATAAGCAGTAGTGGTAGTATTCAGATCCTTTACTCAAAAAAGTAACACTATAACAATCTAAAAAATACTATATTGCAAGTAAAAGTCCTGCATTTAAAATCCTACTTAAATAAAAGTACAGAAGTATTATTCTCAAGATGTCTCTTTGGTTGAACTCATAGACATCTGACCCAACTGTCCCCAATGGTTTTGTAAGGGTCAGAAGCCAAAAGGGTTGGTTTGAACTTTAACACGGTATTTTATTTTATAAGCTTATATATTTTTTTAATGTAAAATTCTCATCTGAAAAACAACTATAGTAGTCACTGCAGCTGTCAGATAAATGCTTGTGGAGTAGAAAGTACAATATTTGCCTCTGAAATGTAGTTGTTATAAAGTATAGGAAAATGGAAGTAATGCTTAAGTACCTCAAATTGTACTTAAGCACAATGCTTGAGTATGTATTATTATTCTATTTAAGCATTTAAGTTACATTAAAGTTTTTATGTAAGACCGTCGGCTTAAATAATTACAGTAAACCATTAACTATTTCTACATAAAACTAAGGAGAATGTCATGTCAGCGGGTTTTAAGATGAATTTCTTTTTTAATTAACAGACAGAAAAAAAACATCCAAAAGTGAGGAGGCTTTAACAAATACAGAGTAAAATGATGGCTATTTCAGTGAAATAAGCACATCCAAGAGAGGAGTTCATTAAATCAAGGAAGTTAGACGGAAGTTATTTCCAGGGCGAGGAGACCAGAGATGACTGCTGGTGGCACACACAAGACACATGGAACAGATCACACGAAGCATGGAGTCGGATTTGCCTGTACGAAATAAAGTAACCCAAAAAAGAAAACCTCAATTTACTCCCTTTAAAAAACCCCACCAAGGAGTAATGAGCTCCCACCCAAACCTCAACACCAGCTGCTGTCAGGGTCTGGGGGCACTGACTAAATATGTATAAACCAGTGGGGGGACATGGGAAGGTGGTGGGCTGCCCTGTGGGGCGCAGCTCTGTACCTTCTGATATGACAGTGTTCAAAGAAATCAATAAGAGTCAACATGTGATGGGAAAAGCAGCCAATTGAAACGGGCTTTACTGATAACGATGAAACACGTGGAAGTGTGAAAGCGCACATGTACAGTTCCATGGACTTTAACTCAGACAAGTTATTTCTGCCTCCCTGGACTCAACCACACATGGCTTAATCAACTAAAATCAGTATTTATGTGGTGGTGTTTTCTTATGTGACTTTGTTTGCACATGTAGCCCACCATCCTCAATCATCTTTACGGGGGTTTGTAATGATTTTTTTTTTTTTTAATAATAGCTGTTCAAGGCAAGGCTCAAGCCATTCAGATCAAGTCTAGAGTCAAGTGTTGTCTGACTTTTAACTATAGCTGTTTCAAATGGCCACATCGAAGTAATCGCACGAATGGGAATAACATCGAACACATTTGGATAATCTTTCTTCATAGGCACTTGTGGCGTTTCTTATTTGTACACACACACAGTGGTGGAAGTAGTTGCTTAAAGAATGAATACAAAGGGAGTTTGAGAGATAATTGTAAATCATGCCAACTTTCTAACCTCTGCAATCCCAGCCAATCGCTGCATGAAGTAGGCATGCTTGTTGACTGTCAGCTTCGGAAAGTTACAAAAATTCAGAGATTTGTGAAGGAGGGTTAGGGTTTTCAGATATGTTGGATAATCTAACAAGCACTTTGTTTGAAACATACTGAAAACTAGCAATGGGAGGTTCTGAGGCACTGATTAAATGTATCCAGTATTTTGAGTATTTCGTGTTTTTGTGTATTTGCCACTTGCTTAAGACAAGTTCAAGTTTGTCACACAGTTACCAATTGAGTAACTCTTGTAAGTCCATTTATATGACTGGCAGTGAGTTTAGTAACGTAAGTTTTGTAAGTGTCTGACATTACAGTGTGAGCATATTAACTGCTATTTAGTGCAGGCAGTACGTACCAGTGCAGAACAGTTACACATCAAACTCCCAAAACTATCAGTAGAAAACAATTGTTTGTTCGTTTATGGCCAGCACTTGCAGCACTTACAGTAAGTCCTTGAGTATTTTAAGTCCAGGTCAAGTCACAAGTCTTTAGAGGCAAAAAGTCTTTCAGGTCTGAACACTGACCATAACAATTATCCTTTGAAAGCTGTGTTACGTAATAATTACTTTAACGCAACTGAGACCAATAATGCACAGGACCAATAAATAAATATATAGTTTTTAATGTCTTTAAAGTCTCAAGTCAAATCAAGTATTTAGGGAACCAAGTCTCAAGTAAGTCCAAGTGTGAAGTCTTCATGTTTGTGACTTGAGTTTGAGTATCGTGTATAGCTCGGCCATTTACAACCAATGTTTTTTCCATCAAAGAAGCAAACCACACATTAACCATCAAATCAGTTGAAATGAAATCCTAGAAGAGCGTATCACATTTAAAAAAATGTTTTTTGCTAAAATGCAGTATAGATACGATGACACACTGCATGTATGTCGCCCCCCAGTCAACCTACAGTGTCCAGTGAAAAGCGTAGTACTCCTCAAAGTCCCTCTCATTTCACAAAGTATGTATAAAGAGATATTGAAAGAGACTGTCATTGCGCCATCCTGAGCAATTGCATGCATGACGCCTGTTGGGGTCATTAGGTGGCCGCAGGTCTCCTCGACAGACGCGGAGATTACAGGCCAGATGTCGGCTTGTATACAGCAAGAAGGCGGTGGACTGGGATTTGTTTGGGAGTAGATGGACTTCTGTGTTTCTGGAGATGATACTTGCATGTAATACCCTGTACAGCAACATTTGTGATTCCAAAGTGGGATAATAACTCTGGCATTCTGCGAACAGTAAAAAATTCTTCATAGAAAAAGGCAATTAATGTTTGTGGGACTGTTTCTAACACGTGTGGTGACTGGGACATCACAGCGAGACGGGAATTAACTAAGCTGGGGGGTTGGGATGTCAGACTGAAATTGTGTTGCTCTTAAAAACAATATTCAAAGTACTAAGCAGCAGGAAGCATTTAGCTTCTTAGCATTTGCATTAATATAGGGAAAGGATTACTTTCTCCTCATTGCTACATGTGATTACCAACATGTCTGGTGACTGAATATGTTCTGTCCGCTGGTTGAAATGCAGCCTGTTGGTGGTTGAATTACTCAAAACCACCAACATGCCCCAAAGCAGAGACAGACCACTCGAGCTGGGCTGGTCATTTTATTAAAAGCATGTTGTCGCTTTTTATGTCAGACTCAAAAAGGCATAAGTGACTAACATGTGATGCCACAATCATCAGCATCAACAGCAGTGCAAATGAACATGATATTCACTGGTGCGTTGTATAACCCACCACCCTGTCTCTTTCTCCGTCTCGCAGTCTTTCTGACTTCTATACGTCTCCCTCTTTCTCTCTTCTCCCCCACTTCTCTCGCTCTCTCATTTTCCGTTGACAAGCTCTCTGAATCTTTGACCACACAGCCTGGAAAAATAGCACGGAGTCATGCTGCAAGGCAAGTCTATCCCTGACCCTGATTCCCTCTCACCACATTTCCATCAGCAGCGAAGTAAAACACATCTAATCATTTCAATTTTCCCCCTCCGTCGCAGTATTATTAACATTGTTAATTTTCTGAGGGTTGCAGCCCAGAGGGGAATGTCAAGGGAAATGCATTATGGCGAGATATTCCATTGATCCACCATTATACACACTTACTTGGTTGCTGTAATGGCCTAATGATACCAAGAGACCAATTTAATACCAATGTAAAAAACAGAAGGCCATTCACTCCCAAAAGAAGGATGCTTTAAAAACCAATGTATAGACAGGGCCTAACATCTAAGGAGTCCCACAGCTTTGTTTCATGCTTGTTTGTGCTGCTGCTGTGCTTTGGTGTTACCACCAAGACGAACTATCTGGAAAACCTTTCACTACTATTTCAAGAAAGATGCCTGCTGGATGAACTTCCTTGTACGAAATTGTACAAAACAAAGCCACTGGGAGGACAGCATGCCTGCAGTGCTTGAAAGACTTCTGTGAATTCCTACTCAAGTTAGTACTGATATTTAACTTACTTTATGAGTTTACAAAAAATAGTAGTCAGTCAGTGTTTTCCAGCATATAAGTAGATAAAGTGAAATAAAATAGCTCTAACTCTATTTTGTAATAAACTTAACTGAGACACCATGATTTTGAACGGTTAAGAGGGAAAAACTTAAAACTAGGTCGCTTTAGGTGGGAAACTCTAAAATAAAAACAAAACAAAGTCAAGTGAAATTACTTTTCTCTTGTTTTCCGGCTGACTTTTGAATGTCAGCTGCCACACAGTTGACTTGTTTCTCAGGCAAACAATTGTCCTGTGCAATAAATTGGATTTCACCGGTTGTGAAACACACTTTAGTAGAAATACTCAAAACATACTGGTACACACAAAGTCTTTTACAGCAGGGGTCCGCGGCCCGGTGGTTGGGGCCGGGCCGCACAGAAAGAACAAAACGTTTTTGTTTTTTTGTGTTGGTAATATTTATTGTACACATTTTGTAAAATGTTTATATATTATATGATATATATTATAATATAGTAATAATATAAATAAAGTGCATAATATAAAATGTAATAATAACATTTACATTATATATGTAATAATTAAATGATATGTTTTGCACTTGTGTGTTTTGTTAGGCCCTGAAAAGGTTGGGGTCAGCTGATTTACAGTAGCAGGTAGGACTGGATATTGTTTGATATGTTCTGATACCGGTGCCAGTGTAATATCTGAGTTTTGATACCAATACTAAAATCATACTCTTTTGAAGACAATAACTGGGAGATTATAAAAAAATCAATTCCAATTTAGTTTAACAGAATACTCAAAACTTTCTTAACACAAAGCAGCTGTACAAGAACTTACAAACGTACCATAATTTAATACAGTCTAAAATGAGCAAAGTGATGGTTATATCAGGAAATGTCTGATCAAAGAACAACTCAACAAGAGTAAGAATCTGACCAAGCATTCAGGGATCTGCCTCCGCATGCTTCATCGCCTTCGTCGTCTTATTCCCTTTCACACGCTGGAGCGTTTGGCACACAAGAGCTTTCGCCACAACGTTTTTCCTTCCTGTGAGGACAACAGCAAAAGGTGAACTTTAAGTTGAGAGAAGGAGTAGACTCTATATACTCTGTTGGCAAACAAACTGCACACTCACTGCCATCACTTCAACCAAACTTGTTTCTCAGACTGGTGCTGGAGCTGAGCAACCAGAAGAAGAATGTCTGCCAGTGGGATGGTTTGCACGGGAAAGTTGACCACTGGTGAACATGGTGGATACGGCTCTATTGCTTCCTGCTTTTTAAGTGACATGTTTTCTGAAAACATGCCATCGAGAAAATGTGCAAGAAGTTAAAGCCAAGTGCTTTGAAATACATTATAATTTCTATTCAAAAGGATTAGGTATGTGGTGTCAGGTGTAGCCAAGGTTCAAACTGTCCCATATCAGAGAACATGCCATGAAAAAAGAGGCTTTGTTTGGTCAATGGGCAGGCATTGAAGCTTATTAAGAAGCTGAATAAAACAAGTTTAATGTTGTCCGTAAAGTCCACTCACTAAGTATCAAACACACTGATCAAGTCCAAAACAAAGAAACTAGTATATCTGGTTCCTTGAGCTCCCAGCACTGAGACACAGTTCAGATATCTGAGATGTTTACCCAGAATCCTTTAAAAGCGACAGGCCTACACGGTTAGAAAAAGGTGCAACATGCTTGCTTGAGTTGTATAGTATGTATGTCATCATAGTTAGACCAGAATAGACTAGAAAGCATAGAAAACCACTATGAAGTTAATAAAAACGTAATGATTTTTGTTAATTCAGCGATCACATGCCACTTGTTGCATTCAACTCGTGGCTAATGAGCTAGCGACACTACAAAAACCTGGAACTACTAATACAACTGATAGCTGTCATATGGACAATAACTATCTATACGAAACATATAATCAGCCCTGGGGAACATAATCGTGCCCACCCAACGCCCCAGGGTTCATCAAGCTTGCAGTGCCTACTGTACCTACCCAAAGACTTAAACCACAGAGCAGAAAATAGTAAATAGAGCAGAGAAAGCTTTTTGAAGAGGCTGTTAAGAGCTTAACGCATTCTCTAATTATAGATCTCACTTGCTCTCTTTTGAAGAGAACTGTAAATGGGAACACGCCAAAGTTTTTAGATTACTACAAGTCTTGTAAAAATGAGAAAAAGCAATCCATTGCAGACCACTCTTGCGGCAGTCTAAGAGCTTTATACCTCCCCTCTCATTTCACTTAAATGTAAAACATAAAGCATTGATGAACGCTAAGAAGAAAAGGAACACTTCACTTAAAGATTTACACCAGTAACACACCATGTGTCAAATGAGAGGGGAGGGAAATGCCTAAGAAAGTGTAAAAAGATTGCCACGTATAGCACATCAGGTATCTGGATGTAGATAGATAGATAGATAGATAGATAGATAGATAGATAGATAGATAGATAGATAGATA
This sequence comes from Bovichtus variegatus, assembly GCA_943593645.1. NCBI lineage: Eukaryota > Metazoa > Chordata > Actinopteri > Perciformes > Bovichtidae > Bovichtus > Bovichtus variegatus. The sequence goes on along the minus strand of CALSCE010010723.1, from coordinate 6,764,845 downwards.
GATAGATAGATAGATAGATAGATAGATAGATAGATAGATAGATAGATAGATAGATAGATGGATAGATGGATGGATGGATGGATGGATGGATGGATGGATGGATGGATGGATGGATGGATGGATGGATGGATGGATGGATAGATAGATAGATAGATAGATAGATAGATAGATAGACAGACAGACAGACAGACAGACAGAGAGAGAGAGAGAGAGACAGAGAGAGAGAG
>CALSCE010010723.1:6738343-6754618 GCA_943593645.1 Bovichtus variegatus | reverse complement strand
CACACACACACACAGGCCTACATGCATGCACACATACGTTCACACACATTACCACCACAATATATAAATAAATAAAGTAGAGTAATAACGTTCTCTTGATCTGTGGCCAAGAATAGAGTTGGAGAAAATCCTTTTCAAACGGTGTTTTCAGAAGCATAGAGGGAGGAGCGTAAATGTCTGACACTGCATGTTGCCTGAGCGGGCGGCATGTCTCGGACCGACTCCCACAGACGAGAGAGAGCATTACCAACGTGTTTGACAAACAAGAAATAGTTCCCATGTGATGTGACAGGAACAGAGTGACTGTGAAAAATAAACAAGGTCAAACGTTTAAACTTGTTATTAGATTTGAGTGTCGGCTCCATCATACATGGATGGTGTTGATTCTATAAAAAAACCATAAAAAATTCACATGTTAAGCAATTTAGCAACTCTGAGTGTGTGGTCTGTGAATGAGAACATGTATATGAGGTGTTTGGGAAGTGCTAAATGAACGAATGTGCATGCCAGTCTCTTTCTGCGTGCGTGTATTCATGCATGGGTAGACACACATACACATCCATAATGAGTTTCTGATCATTACAAAGCAATTCCTTCAGACAGAAATCCTTTAAACAGCCTTGGTTTTTGGGCTCCATGCGATCCCCCTTCTGTCTCCTCTCTCCTCAACAGCCACCAACCACTGCTGCTGCCAAAAATAACACAGGAGCGCCACTCGAACCCGCGCCTTACCACAGCACAGCTTGGCCGCAAGAGAGGGATCAAAACACACACAAAAAAGGAAACACATCATATTGTGGAAGGAGGGAAAAAGAGCATTCATACAGCTCCATGCTTGAAGATATCTACTGATGATTTTGGCAACCAAAGAACCACACAGACTAATGCGCCAGGCCAAGACAGGGAAAAGGAAAGTGTGTTTGTGGATGTGTGTGTCAATGTGTGCATACATTTTGGATGTACTGTGACTGCTAAGACTGTATTCATTTCTGATCTCATTCAACCACAAGCTCAATAAAAACACTTAGATTATCACGTTATAGGTCAATAACTTTGGACGTTCAACTCACAAATCAAAGGCCCAGCGAACAAGGCGAGTTAACGCTCAATGTATGGATAATGAGTAGGAGGGGTAACTCTAGTCACAGATAAATCATAGTGCTTTGATTGTAGGTTTGGGAGTTCAAATTGGAAGACGACTTTACTCATTGTCATGACCGGTTCACTTTGTGTTACACTTGGCAAGATGTGCTTATCCACACTGACACGCTGCTGCCAGTGAATGAAGCCATCGAATCCAAGCTCTATTTCAACGGCGGCCAGCAGGGGTTTACGAGCAAACCGTCATGGGATTAATTGTTGAGCCACAGAAATAAAAGGAAGTGATGGAAAGGTGGAAAATGTACTGAAATATTTTATGGAAGTGCTGCTATATTAGTTGGGCAGGAGGTTCTGAACTTTGGGTCCAAAGGATTTTAAGGGTCTGCGCGACTGCTCTGGGTGTATTCACCAAGGCAAAGGGATCCAATCTAAGCAAAGAAACTCCACCAAAATTAAAGTTGTCTGTCCTCAAGCTTTTTCTATTTATACTATGAATAAATGCAACATTCCAACTCCTCCACACACAACACACTAAAGTGGAAAGTGTGGTCACGCCATGTAGGCTATATATATACTTTTCAACAGATTCTTACTTGCTTATTCTTATTTAATTGTGTATTATTTTGTTTGCACACTGCTTTGACTAGTGGCCGACTGTTGATGAGACCTGGAGCTTTCTATTTCATTTTATTGCAATTTTTAAATCGCCTTGTTTTATTGAATTGTCTTATCATCATCTTGATTTTTGACATGTAAGACACTTTTGTTATATTTTTGTTTTTATAAAGAAACGGTGTATAAGTTTGTTATTATAGATATGATTATCTTTGTAAGTTCTTTTTACAAGACACACCACAGCTAGTCTGGGTCCAAACACTTATTATGAGCTTTATGATGATCAGAAAACTAAAGTTGTGGAACTTCCGGTGTTTCCGTGTTAGTCCATAGTCGACACGACAGGTGCCCGAAGTACTCACGTTAACTAACCCTACAGAGAAGCGTGTCCGATGGGGAACAAGTGACTGACTGTCGCCCTCTTCTGGTGCCTTTTAGTTATAACTAATTATTTCACTGAGAGTCAGAATGCAGAAAGTTGTCGACCCCAAACAAATGCTCATTCATTGCTGTAGCCTACAATTAAGAGAACCGTCCGGCTCAACCACGCAGAAAACATTTGAAATGATGGTATAATGACTTGCTCACACGCAGAACAACACGATGCAGAAACAACTAACATTCACTCAGGTACAGTTGTTACTGACACTTACTTAAATACTTCCAATTGCTGGTACTTTTTCATCCAATGCAGTTGTCTTGACAGCAGCCGTTTGAAGATGCATCAGCTAGCTTGGTGGCTAGCTAACGTTAGCTGCAAAGAAATAACGTTATACTCATAAAGTAAGTAAGTAAAGTTTGTTTGGAATTCAGCACTGACTTAATAATATAAAACCGTGAATGGTATCATTTGCCAAAATAGTTTTTCCTTTGGTACTGTCTTTACATTAATTAAGTTAATTTAGCTGTAATAGCTAGATACGTGCATGCTATAATGTATGTTTTATACATTCATGATTATGACTTGGTTCTACTTTTATAATGCACATTTTTAAATGGACGACTTCTACTTTTGATTAAATGTTTGTACTTGTTTTCTTCCACTGCAAACTAAAAATCCCGTATGTTTAGTCTAAGTGACTATTCACCTGTTTCTGTTGTGATGAAACAAGGGTATTTTTAACCTTAGCCTCGCACACTATCTATGAAAAACTACAACCATGTCGGTGTCTCCCGGTGTCCAAAACAAACCAACCCAAAGCATCCACGGACCAATGAGAATCCGAGTTTCGTGGGACTCCGTTATACGTCATATCTGTGCTCCTGAAGGACCCGCCCGCTGCATTCTGTCGGAGCGGAGGGGTCTGCTCTTCACATGTCGTTGCTTCATCATCTGTCTGGGAAAATACCGTCTAATGAAAGCAAGTGTCTGTTTTGGTGGGGGGGATTAACCATCCGATACCGATCGGCTCTGTCTGCGTGAAATAGGGAATGAACGACGAGACAGCACCGGACAGCTGGAAGAGAAACTCCGGGTGCTCCAGGTGTGACGCTAAGCTAGCATAGCACAGTTGCAAACGGGGGGTGGTGGGGGCCGTCTGACAAATAGATCCTTTTTATTAACCGATTTTCTGAGTGTCTGTCACAGCAAAGCTACTCATTTTAATTCTGACTAACACACCGACATTTAGTTAACATGACCGTTACTAAGCTAGTTCCAAAATAAGGTGTGTGATTGAAAGAGATCCAGTTGCCAACCTGCGTTTATTGTTATTGATTCAACTTCTTTCTAGACATATGACCCATTTTGGTCATTAATTAAATCACTACTTATTTGTGTACCACTGATTTGCTAGTTGGATCTAGAGACCATGCTATTAGTGCATACAGCCCAAGTTACATCAATAGTTATACACTTTATTGATATGGCACTTTGTAACGGTCTGTAAATAGTGTACACAGTGCCGTATAGAGAACAAGCACAACCTTGCAGTAAGCTGTTCTGATTATAGTTTATAGCTAAAACTAAAGCAGCCAAGTGCTTGCTATGTAGCCTACCTGTGTTGATAAAAGTAATTCAAACACCTGTCAGTCTCGCGACACAATTCAGCACAACAAACTGCAGCCTCCAAAATAACCTGTTGAATCAGCACCTCTCAAAAACAGAACATTATAACCCTCATAAAGGTAGTATTTATTACAGGACTGTTGTATTAGACTGCATACGTTTTTAGCTACAGTAGGTGTACCTAAGAAACTGGCATTTGAGCGTATGTGCCACCATGTAGGTCTGACTCAACATACTTGTAAAATTGCATCCTCCGGTCGTGCTTTTTAAGCTGTTTCTATGGCCAATTATTTTCTAATAGGATTGTTTTTCCGTATTTTGTTATATACATTTTGTATAAATTAACTAATCAGGCAACATTATAATTAGTCTGACTTCACCTAAAACCAGTCCTCATGAACGCTAGTCATGCTGATGTTTTGGATTTTATTGGCTTAAGAATTACCGTTGGGATGCTGAGATTTCCGTTGCCGCCGTTTTAGTTTATGGTTACTTTCAGTGAGTTTTATCGATTCGAGTAAGCTGGACATTGTTTCTGGATAGGCTGCACCGTCGAAGCATTTTGAAAAGGAAATGTTTCATATTGGCTTGGATATCTCAAAAATCTTTTGGAATTTGGGTGAATGAATCTTCAGTTAGGCTAGCCTCAGTTCAATGCAGTAATGACAGCATTCAACAGAAAGAATGTGAAATCATCAGGACGAGAACACATTTCTGAATTAAACAATCATGCTACAAAATGTTTCTTGAAAGGTATGATTGACACAATTTTCTAAAGCCCTTTGTCAATTACTTAACAGTTGTTTAACAGTCCTCATGCTGCCTCTTTCTTTTATTTAGTATTGAGCAAATGCTGGCTGTGAATCCCGGAAAGACGCCGATCAGTCTGCTGCAGGAGTATGGAACGCGGATAGGCAAGACCCCAGTGTATGACCTGCTGAAGGCCGAGGGACAGGCCCACCAGCCCAATTTCACGTTCCGCGTCTCCGTCGGAGAGATCAGCTGCACCGGCCAAGGGCCCAGCAAGAAGGCAGCCAAGCATAAAGCAGCCGAGGCTGCTCTGAAGATGCTCAAGGGAGGTCTTGGAGGTCCCGTCGGAGTTGGTGTTGGAGTAGACGGGTTTATTGGGGTTGAAGTGTCTACTGATGGAGAGAGGTCAGTTTCTTATTTAGTTTTTTAATTTCTTTACACTGTCTCTAAAGCTAAAATGATACATAGACAGCCACATTTTGGAAAAACAACATCTCGGTATTCTCTCTGTACATCTGTACATGTAAGAATTAAGGAAGTGTAAGTTAGAGGGCTGTGGGGTTTCAATACTTCTTTTTTTGTGTTTGTTTTATGTCATCTTCTGTGCAGCTCCCAGGCAGAGATGAAGACTTCAAGCAGTTCACAGCAGTCTGAATGTAACCCTGTAGGAGCTCTGCAGGTGAACCCACAAATATAACTCCTGTAGTTTAAGGTTTTATTGTTTGACAGTTCATTGTTTACCTTATAGTTGCATGCCTTTCTGTTTTTATAAGTATCCGTCTGTGTACGTCTCTGCCAGGAATTGGTGGTGCAGAAAGGATGGCGTTTGCCAGAGTACACAGTCACCCAGGAGTCTGGTCCGGCACACCGCAAGGAGTTCACCATGACCTGCAGAGTCGAGAGATTTGTGGAAATCGGTAAAATGCACAATGTTTCATTCTTGGAGATTGTTCTGTGTGTATTTAGAGGTTTTGTCTCATAGATCAAATCCACTTTTTGCAATATTTAGATTTGTGTTTACATGCCACACGTACGCTGTCCTCATAAATGCCATGAAGCTGGTCGTCAGTGATGAAACATTTAGGCACTAATGCTACTAACGAAATAATATTCGAAGAAAATCATATGTGCTGCCTTTTACAGGGCCAAGTAATTTCTGACCTTCATTGACCTATACTTGTAACACATGAATTACAAAAGCATTAACAGTCCTCTGGCACAGCTTACAGCTGCCTCCTTATAGATAGAAATATTTACAGCAATATATATATTAAGCTAGCTATATTAGAGCAGATATCAAGTAAAGTCTTCGTTTGCTTATGCTTATCAAAGTCTTACTGAATGAATATCAGTAAGCCATTCTCATCAATGGTCATTACTTGTGCAACATTACTCAACATTACTCAGTCTCTTGTTCCTCTCCAGGAAGTGGAACCTCCAAGAAGCTAGCAAAGAGAAACGCAGCAGCTAAGATGTTATCACGTATACACGACGTCCCAGTCGACCTGAGGACCAGCAACGAAGCTGACGTCGAGGAGGACACGTTCAACATGGTGAGAAACACACGGAAATAAGCTTCCTTTGTGCACCTGTTGACAAAGCTTGAGTGTGCACAACGGTGGATAACATGCAAATATTGTATTTGCATTGCATTGTGCTTAACAATGTTAGCCATTTACAATTGTTTGTCCTTCAAATGTTATGCAGAATACCATACGATATGCATCCCATCACCCTTTTGCTTGCTCATAAATCTTAATGGTGTTTATAAACTACTATGAACTTCACCCCTCCTGCACACACAGCACATGGGGAGCAGAGCTGAGACGGGCAAAAGCAAAGGCTTCAGCTGCACGTGGGACTCTTTGCGTAACTCTGCTGGAGAGAAGATCCTCCAGCTCCGCAGCCACCCTCTGGGCATGCCCACTGACTCCAACTTCTGCTCTTTGCTTAATGACCTGTCTATGGAGCAGCGCTTTGACGTCAGTTACCTGGATCTAGGTGAGTTCATAAACGATGAAAATGATATTCACTTCTGCCGAGAACGACAGTGTGACCTCAGTGGGAGAGTTTAACATTGAAAGGTTAAAAATAAATGTCTATGGACATCATTGACTACTTGTCTGCATGCATGAAGAGCTGCATGTTAGTAAGAAGCATGTAAATCTACTGAATTAGTTGAGCTAACACTGTGCATATGATAAACCTTATTAGGGTGCATATTTTTGGTTGATGTGGAAGCCTCTTACTAATTTCACTTCTGGTTTACACTGTCTGCACAAACTAAGACTTCCACAGCATTATCAGTACATCTTGATGGAAGCATGCTGTGTGGTTACTATTACTGTCACCAGACATAGAGGAAGTAGCCTGCTGCTGCATGTTGTCACAGTTTTGTGCTGACGAACCATCTTATCTGTGGACTGCACTTCACAGAAGGAGCAGAACTTTAAGCTGATATTGATATTTATGTGTTATTTGTGCTAAATTTTAGATTAACACACTAGTGTTCAGATAGATAGATAGATAGATAGATACATACATACATACATACATTATACATACATACATACTTTATTGATCCCAAAGGGGAATTTAGATAATTCATCTAATAAACAAAGATCAATAAATTCCAATTTTACAGAGTACTGATACCAAACATTTGCATGTTTTTCTCTTATTTTATAGCATTAAAACGTGTGATGTATACCTGACATTATATTAGCTTATCTTCTACAGAGAATATAATGTGTATGAAATAATCAGTAGTTGTAGTGAAATACTTAATTGTAATATTGAGTATTAAATGTTCAAACTGAGAAAAAGAAAAAGGCTGTAACTGAAGTATAGCTGGTATCTGGGTTACTTTTTTAAAAATTACATTATACCTGTAGTCCCTGACACCTTTATGGTATTGAGAGTATGAAAAAGGGTGATAACTGAAATCCCTAATCAGATTTATACTGGAGAAAACATCTGTTGGTGAAATGCCAATAAAATGTACTAAAGTGCAGCACTAGTGCTCTTATCAGGGAAGGGGATGTGGAGCGTGATTATCATCTATATCGAAGCAGCATTGATGGTAGACAATGTCCGTTTCATAGTCAAAATCTTGCTGAACAAAATCAATGTTAAAAAAAGACTTGTTTTTTCTGTTCTTGTTTCAGAGGAGCGCAGTCTGAGCGGCCTTTGCCAGTGTCTAGTAGAGCTGTCCACGCAGCCAATCACAGTGTGCCATGGCTTTGCTCCGAGCACAGATGCAGCTCGAGCCAATGCAGCCCACAATGCACTGCAGTACCTCAAAATCATGGCTGGGGGGAAGTGATGTCTTGTTCCTCCTCACAGACTCGGACTCACCACCACACGATGCCAGGATAAAATTCCTCTTTGGAAGACGAAGGCACTTTTGTGAAGTTCAAATAACGTGAATTACCTCAAATGTGGAAATATAGACTTTTTCTGTCCCCCAATTAACCTCCGGAACCTTTTTTTTTTTTTTGATCACATGAATTTCTTATCCTTGCCAATGAAGATTTAGTTGCCCAACAACTCGAACCCCTCTGCTTGACATTTTGCATATTTGTCACAAATTATTTTAAAATGTATTTTCAGTTGTCAATTTTTGTTTGCTCGGCCTCCATACGCAGCACTTGTATTTTCCTCAAAATCTAAAGTTTAAAAAGTCTGTATCTGAAATCATAAATGGTGCTCCTGCAGGGAGTTCCCAAATAACTGCAGAGAAATTCTGGTTCAACAGAAAGTGCAAAAGGAGTTTCTAGAAATTGGGCTATGGAATCCCCAATTGCGGGTGCTTCGTTTAAACTCCGATCATTTATGGATGAATGGAAGGAAATAATTCCAGCCACGTTCCGAAACATGGAGAGAAAAGGACTCTGCTGAATACATATCAGAGGATAATTATTTTGAAGACTGACCTGTTTTCTGATGAGCTTGTATGAGAGGATGTGGCTTTTTTTTGTATATTCAATTGAGCCCTAAAATACTGTTGGATGTTGATGTTGGACCTCTAATATTAGAATTTAGAAAAACATGAACTGAATTTTGGAAATCAAAACTTTGTATTCATGTTAGTCTATACATGTCTAGTCTAAAAAAAGATGAGTAGACGCAGATGAATTGCCTTTTTTTTGATGGATGTATTGTCCTCGTCATGTGTGACATTTTGCCCCTTTTTTTATAGACTTCCTTGAAAAAGTTGGGCTCATGTTGATCGCTTGCAGAGCAGTAAGAGAGAAACTACTCGTACTGTGTCTTTTTAATTGTGAGGATCATTAAAAAGAAGGAAAAAAAAAAAGTCCCTCTACAACATTCCAATTAAATTTAAAAAATAGTAATTGGTCCTAGTTACCGTACTCGTGAATGTGCAAACAACATTGTAAAGTGTAATTATCACAGCTTTAGCTTCTTTTAGCACAGTCTTTGCATGAGGAGTAAATCCATTTCAGTGTAAGACAAAGATAATTGAAGTACTGAGTCTTCTGATAAAGCTAGTTACCTCTGATTTTCAATATCATAGACCAGACAAACAAACCTACCACATATTGTTATGTGGAGTTTCAGTGTTTCTTGTGCTCATTATGGTCTTTAAACCCCTGTGATTGTTTTTCTGTCAATGTGACTATGGCTCCTGTGATAATATTTGAAAATTGATGGTGATTTTCTCCAACTACTTGCTGTGTCTTGGTGTAAGGATTCATTACCACCCACCCTGCTGTATTTGTATTGATATACTGCCTTGCACTCAGCTGGAGTAAGTATTGAAAATGGTGAACAGTTTGCACGACATGACAAGATAATGCCCTTTGCACGATGCAGGCTGACCAAGTTTCTGTACATCTCCTCCCACTGGTGTGTTTGATGTTAACCTCATTCTCTGCAAAGGCAGATCTGCATCTTGATGATTCAAATAAGAACATATAAAGTGAGTTTTAGTTGGTGACACCATTGACGTCTATGCTGACATGAATACATTTGAGAGAAGACTTCTTTGTTGTGCTAGGAGAAAATGTTGCCCAGTTTTAAAGAAACAATTAACTCAAATGTGAGCTCCTGGTGAAATTGACTATGTTTCCAATAAAACATTTTTGTACATTTTACTGCCAAGCGTTGTTGTAATAACGTGAACATGTTCAAATTACCATTTGAATTACCATTTAAATGAAATTTGGTCCACAGAATTTCATCAAGACCTTTTGAACAAGGACAGTTTTACTGTTACTTATTTACAACATTCTGTATTCAGTATGAGCACTGGGGAGAAATGTAATGCTTTGCATGTATAGAACTCTTCTTATTGGGAGAAAAAAGCTTCTTCAGTCTCTGAAAGTTTCACATGTGACCAAGACTCTTACAGTACCATGACATCTTAATCTTTGTGGCCTGACTGGAGACCCTTTGTTCGTAAACTAAAATCAGTGCAGTAAAAAGTCCACAGGCGAGAAAATGCTACTTTTTAACGTTGTTTAAATGAAGTTCTGGGTTTTCTGTCAACTGCTATGTGTGTTTGTTGAGAGGCTAACTTCTTCGTCCGCGTAGCCGCTGCTGTCTGACTGCATGCTGTCGCCCCGGGCCACCTCACCTACACAAGGAAGGACACAAACAGTCAGGCAATAACTCCATACACAATACAGCTACAGTCTGACCTGAATACACACACAAAGGCACATACAGTAAGTTCCTGGTGACAGGAACATACTTTCTTTCAGGGTTCCCACACCTTCTTAAACATCAAATTTTATTACTTTTCAGGGACTTTCCAGGCCCAATTCCCTCAAATTTAAGGACCCTACACGGCATAGTTTGAGACACAGATGAAGCTCATGGGGTGAACTTTTATTGATTTGCTGCAGGCTCTGCATCAATTTCCTTTTTTTTCTCCCCTAAAATTCACAAACTTTTATGGATTTCAAGGACCAATGGAAACCATGTCCGTTTCTATATAAATGTGTCTAAACTATTCAGTTCCTTACGTCATGTCTGACCTTGTTACGAGATCTACAATGAACCCAAAGTGAAATATTAAAGTTTAGCAAGAAATTTTGTACATGCACAAATATGATTCTACAAACATTCTGGTGTAAACTCTCTGACTGAAAACACTGTGTTCTTCACACACTTAGAAACGTTTGAACTGTGTATTATTAAATCGTGTTTTTGTTGCCAATGGGGTTCAACAACTGCCAGTCCTCATTGTTAACCTTTCGGATTTGTTGTCCTTCTTTTACCTGTTTGTCTATTTCTGTGTATGTACTATACATTGAGAGTCAAATTCCTTGTACTATGTGTAAACATACAAGGCCAATAAAGGTGATTTGGATCAGTGTATTCGAAACGGCTATTAAAAATGTGGAATTACGACAAGGTCATGTTCCTGTAAAATATAATACATATACCTGTGTTCATATGAAGAAGAAAAAGAATTCACACAAATATAAATATACCTTTGTCATGATGTTTTTCGGACAACGGGGAGCTTTTTGTTCTGGTAGTTTCTGACTGTCCAAAATCTTCCTCTCCTGCACTATGCACCTGTAGAGTCAACAGGTATGAAGTATATATTATATACTGAATGTCTACCATGAAACACACCATTAGGGCTGAACAATGTATTGTTGCGTCATCCACATTACAATATCTGCTTGTGGTAAAATAGTTAAACCCATTTTACTGATAGAATATCAGTGGTTCAGTGGTATCAGTTGTTCATTTTGACATTTCTAATCTAACAAACAGTTCAATCCATCCGATAAACAACATGCTGTCCTTCAGCCTGATCTATTCACATTTTGTTCACTGGTTTTTGCAAGTGTGCTTTGCCTGCAGTGACCAATCAAAATCAATCTGAGAGTGGCCGGTTTTGCACGAAAATGTTTGCATCTCACTTCTAAAGAATGAAAAGGAAGTAACTGTGTGAAAGAAACAAATGGGGGTTAAATAAAAATGCTGTGGAGCAATAACAGGCACTGTGGGGAGAGGTGCTTTGCCCAACAAGAGGCAACTAAATGTATTTATTTGACCATTACCCATAACAACAAAGAGCCATGTATGATGAGCCACATCATCCACTGAAGACAGAGTGTATTTAGGATGCTAGAATAACAGTTTAAACTGGATAATATTTATATGAAATGTCCTGGATTTGGCGTGTTCTTCTGTTAATCATGTCTCTTGAACCCATTTAACTGAAGAGGCCTCTTCTTTTAGAGTAAGTACGTTTTTATTTAGTATAATGATGATCATGGATCATTCAATTGCCATGTTGAGTCAACCAGAAAATGTTTGTCCTATTTTCTGCTAAATCAACCTAATCATTGCTTATGGGATCATTCTTTTCCAGATGGAGTTACAGAAGTAAAATACTACGTCTACTTTACCTGGAGAAATGTTGTAACTTCATCTCTTAGATATTACATTTTATACTATTGTAGACATATTACCTCCTCCAGCTCGAATGAGTTAACCTGTTGCAGGTTATTGGCGTCGCGCCCCAGGCCCCGACGTGTCTGTGGGTCCAGGTACTGGCTTTTCCTCTCGTTAAGTGCCTCCTCACATGTCTGCGCACACATGACAATAGAAGTATGACCAGTATGTGGTGTGTTCGAGGAACAAGGAGAGACGTCGTTCCCTTCCCAGCCAGTCACGGTGACATCTGGGGCCAGTACAGGAAGTGATCTGCATGCATGCTGCAGTCTGGCATCAGGCTCAAGGATAGTGATTTCTATATTGGGTTTTTGTGATCCACGACATGATCTATCTGTGCTTACTGTCTCAGAGGAGATAGGAGGTAAAGTGTTCGTTTTTCGACGAGGTGCCTGTTGACTGCAGAAAGGTGCCTGGTGTACATTTTCGACTATCTGCTGGCAGATTAGATCGAACGTAACCTTGGCAACTGGTTTCAGATCAGCAGTCCTTGTCTCACTTTGGGTAGAACATGAGTCCATCTCTGGCAGACGTGTTTCTGCCCCAGTTTCTCCTGATAGTGATGACGCTACAGATGTTCTTACACTGCGAGTTCCGCTGTCAAGGTCTGTTGGTTTGACGCTGTTTTCATCTGCATCAACATTGTCTGCGTCTTTGCAGCCCTGCGTCTCCTTATGACAGATCTTATTTCCATTTTGAAGAATGTCGCTGTCCTCCACGGTTTGCTGTGTTTGCTCCTCTTTCCCACTGTCACAGGATTCATCACCATCCGTGAGCAGCCTCCCATCCACAGCTGAATTACTCCTATTATATTCCCCCAAATCCAGTTTCTTTGTTGCCCCGCTCTTGACTTTCTCCAGGACTATACCCACAACATCAGGGAGGCTGGAATTTTTTCGGGGTGAGGGCTGCGGAGAAGTGGAGTCTGACCCGCGAGGAGAGCCTGTGTAGAGACACATCTTGGAGACGGTGTCCTTCAGCCTCTCCACCGGAGAGCGGGGCTCGCTGCGGACGCTGCTCCTGAAGCGTTCGATCCTCTCCACGGGAGACGAGGAGAAGGTAAACTCTGGTGTGGCCAGTTTCTGTAGAGGAGTGCGGGACACGTGAGAGTAGAGGGAGTAGAAAGCGTTGGCCATTGCTGTGAGCACTTGCACTTGTCTGAAACGACCTGTGGAAAGAATAAAAATGTCAATTAAAATAGGTAATATGGTCATTTGTTACATCCCAGATTTATTTGACCTCACACCAAACAATATCATAGAGTTCACATGACAAAGAACTCCATAGTCTTACTAGCAAGAGAGAGGCTGGGGTCTTCCTCTCGTATCCGCCGTAGCTGCGAGTCCAGGAAGAGGCGGAAGTTGATGCCCCGAGACAGAGAAGGGAAGGTGAAGAAGCGAGGAGGGATGCGGACAGTGACCTGCGGCTCATCGCAGCCGAAACCCAGCTCGTACAACGTCTCCTCTGCATCCTCCGAACACAACTCCAGGACCTCCGATATACTAGTGTGCATGTGGGAAAAAAAGGAAAGATAAAGTTATTTCCCTGTTAAAAGGTGTTTGTAAAGTCTTTTGAGGTTAATTTGTGATTTTGGCTTCTATTACTACAATTGACTTGAGTTGTATTCAAGCATGTTTAAGGCTTATTAAGAGAGTTACAAAGTGCTTTACAAAATTATGAAACATTGGACCAATAAATACAAAGGAGAACAATAAAAGGAAAAAATACTATCAAATAGAATAAACATATAAATATAAATTAACAGGGAAAGATCAATGTTTAGGAGGAAAATTTGGAAAGCTGTAACTTGTCAAACAGGTCATTTGAGAGCAAAGGTCACACAGAATAATACACTTTTTAAAAGTGTTGAAGCGTCACCTTGAAGTAGTTTTACATGTGGAGGACGAGAGGCAGCTGGAGGCCATGCTGTGGCCCAAGTTCAGAGATGGTAGACATAGTTCCTTACGAGGAGTACTGTGGACAAGATATGAGCGAAGTTATAATGCATTTGACCTACGCATTAGCTGTGGAAGTAATCTTCAGTATTAATCTTAATAATATCGCTGAAGTTTACGCTTCAGAATGTAAACACAGCCTGATCAGCAGAGGAGCAAACACAAAGCCTCCCTTTGTTTTATTTACATTTCCAAAAGCAAAAAATAAAACTGTTCTTCTATAGAAAAAGTCTGTTGAAGATAATTTTTACAACTTTTGGATATTTTCTGAGTTGTCCACTGACCTTGTGAGTCTGCTCGGGCCTTGTTTGAAGGAAGTATGCTGCGCGAGGCTTCATGGTCAGCACAAAGTGAGGAAAAGAAAAACATAACAACAGTCCATTTCTTTAGTGTTGATTTACTAAATTCAGTCGCACGTCAATTATGTATTTATTTATTTTTTCTAGAATTGTTTTTACATAGCCCAATATCACAAATATGTCTTCAAAGAGTCAAATAGTCTTTCAAAACTAAAAAAGTGTCCATATAATGGTTAGAATTTATAATTTAGTCATAAATCAGCATTTACATCTCTGAATAATTTCAATAGAAACAGCCTCAGTATGCAGGGTGTATCCTAGGAGATACATTGAACATGTATGGAGGACTGGAAGTGTAGCTCATATGTCTCTAAATCTGACTAAAACATGTAAAGAATCAAAAACAAATAACATCTCTCCTAAATGAATTGTGTACTTGTGTGGAAAAAAGAGAATTGAGTTAAAGAAAAATACAGAATAACCTCTGTCAGTATAATGATTAAAGCAACATGGATTCATATGAACTAATATTCACTAATTCAATAGCTTGACATTCCTCGTTTTTCTTGTTGTTTCATTCTAACTGCAGCTATTAGATCACATTTGCTACTCACCCAGCTTTAGATGTAATCTCTCCACCATTTAACAACGAAGCTGAAAGAAAAAAGGAACCGTTTTAAAATAGAAAAAGAATAAGTTGATGTCCATTTGAATGTGGGTTTCACACTTTATTTGCAATGTGTTGGTTAAGTTACCCAGACATTTGGATTAACATCACAGCACACCACTGGGCACACACTTTGTGCCTAATCATAAGATCAGAAGCTTTAATACAGCTGCTGAAGTAATGATCAACTTGTGTTCTACAAGGATGTCACTAAATGATGGATTCATTTTTAGGACGTAGGGTGTCATGCTGCAGGTGGTTTGTTTTTACAACTAGACATTTCTTAAACTGAAAGGCACTAAGTGACAAATTGAAGGCAGTATGCAATTCTTTACTCTGCTGTTACACCTTAGTACTTACCTTTTGAAAGGATTTGATGTTTTGACCATGATCAGTTGTAATTATTTGCTCATTTAAATACTGTATGTGTATATGTGTAAGTGTGGTTACATTTCAAATAAAAATAAGAAATGTTTTATCAATCAGCAACTTTTGAGAGGGAACTTTCTACCCTGCACTTCCCCTTCTCAAAAAGATCCTCCTTGGCTGAGGTACAGTACTGCTGCGCAACATTGGACATTTCTCTGACTCAGTACCAAGGGGTCACTCACTGCGTCACTGTGTGTGTGTGTGTGTGTGTGTGTGTGCGTGCGTCTACTTACCATCAGCACCAAGACTGAGCTCATCGTCAAACTTGCTAGGTTTCAGCACAGACTCTAAAGAAAGGACACACAGTCAATGCTGTAAGTTTCACACTATATCCTAATTTAACTGAAGAACAGACAAATTCCTGTTTTTAAAATATTGCATGTATGTGTCATTAGAGGAAAGTCACTATATTACTCAATTACTGTACTTAAGTATAGATTTGAAATACTTGTATTTACGTTTCATGCTACTTTATATATTTCTCTCTCCACTAGAGTTCGGATATGATTTTCTGTGTGCATTTGCCCTTTATTTAATTATCCACTTAATTTTAGTGTTCACTTATTTTATTGCATTCTTTTTACCTTTCTGCTGTGACTCTGTAAATTTCCCCGCTGTGGGACTAATAAAGGATTTCTGATTCTGATTCTGATAAATACAAAACATACAACAAGCTTATCAAATATGTTATAAATTATTACAACCCGACAGTAGGCCTATATAAAATCATTACACCATTAAGCTCCACCTTGACCAGCTTCAACAGTAAAATGCAAATAATAATAATAATAATAATACAATAATACAATGTACAATATATAGCACTCATGGGCCATTAATTCTGAATTACAATTTGAATTATTATTTTAAGTACACTTTACTAATAATACTTTTACTTAAATGACATTTTCAAAGCAGGACTTTTATTTGGATTTATTAGAGTATGTTTTTATTGAAGTAATGCTGTGTGTGTGTGTGTGTGTGTGTGTGTGTGTGTGTGTGTGTGTGTGT
>CALSCE010010723.1:6724987-6738333 GCA_943593645.1 Bovichtus variegatus | reverse complement strand
GTGTGTGTGTGTGTGTGTGTGTGTGTGTGTGTGTGTGTGTGTGTGTGCGTGCGCGAGCGTGCCTGCGTGTGTGGACAGGGTTTAAGACCAAAGAAAAGTGTTTTTTTTCTAAAGGGTGTATTGTTAATCATGACTTTGTTTCAGTTCATACTCACCAAAACTCAGCCGACCGGTCTTCTCTGAGCAGGCCTCCGTCCTGTCAATTACATCCAAATATTAATGCATAATTACACACACAGTGTTATTTGCATGCTTCTTCTGTCAAATAAGTCACAGTATTTGCGTAGATGGCCTCATCTGTAGTGAGATAGCAGCCTAGCTACAGTGCACGCTTGTGACACCGACTCCCTGTTCGGCTCTCAACAAGCTGCTGATGTGTGTCAACTTCCTCTTGTAGACATGCTGAGCAGCATTAAGGTCAACACCTCCCGGCCGATCTGGTCATTTTCATGTCGAGTTCTCAGAATGCCATCTCACTACTCCTTTTACTTTGTTCTTTAGTGTTCGTAGCCTTTAAGAGGCTGGCACTGTGTTACATCACTGACTACCAGCTTCCTTCTCAGTGCCTGAAATAAGATACATTAAATATTGTCTGAATGTGCTGATCTCCTTCCTCCAGTTTCATAACAGGAAGAAGGAACTGTTATTTCCTTCTTGTTAAATATAAATAATAATCTTATTCCAACAAAAGGGACATTTTGAAAACGTCAAAGGTGTGTTTTCTTGGAGAAACAGCATCGAGAGTGGAGGACTCTTTGAAATGTTTGCATCTACGTATATCCTGAGAGTAACTTTTTGTGTCTTTTACCGTTCTCAACATTGCTGTAAACTGTTGTCAGCAACATGTCCTTGAAAGACATCGGATCACTGGCAGATCTCAATTCAGAGCACTCTAACATTATGGTTTTAAATAAAGAAAATAAGCTGTTTTTTTCATGTGGAACAGTGAAAAATACATCATCTAAGGGGATTGTGGCTAAAACAATACTGTGGCTACCTTACCACGCCGTCTTCCTGGAACACCTGACCTCAGAGAGTTTCCACTTTCTACTTTACTGTTTGTTCAACCGGTTTCCAACGACTGACACCATATCCTTCAGAGCCCGAGCTAAAATAATGACAAATTACAAAAAGAAAAAAGAAACTAGAGTAGTAAAGCGAACTGACTCACCCACAACCCAGGAGCCAGTTCTCAATCTTTCCAGTGAAGCATCCTGTGGAAATCACACATGTACAACACTTAGCTAAATGGGTGATCCTCTTTTAATAAACAACTCTTCATGTTCTATTATTCTATTCACAGCTGTCTTCTTTTAACAAACATGCACACTTTAGTTACTGACGTTGAACAACCTCTGATTGCATTGAACTAATGGTGTATCTTTTGCTATTTCTGAAATAAGTTTTTATGTGTATCACTTTGCAGTTGGGTAATTTCTTTTGTTTTTGTGTATTAATGACAGGAATTACAGTGACAATATACCCTGCGTCCAAAATCTTCCACTAATTCCCCTAAAAGCTATACTTGATCATAGGCATCCTCAAGCTCAATTCGTCTATTGTTACATACACTGTAGATACTGAACAGATCCCTCGTACTCCCCTCAGTTTGGACTTACCGTCAGAAAATACATCGTCGTCGGCTATAGATGCAGAGGGGGGGTTGCGCAGCGGCCCCTCAGGGTCCAGCTCCTGAGTGGACCACTGTCGGCTGCTGTTGATCCAGGCTCGCCGCCTCACTGTGGACGACGGGCTCTCCATCGCCTCAGTTCACAGACCACCGGGCAACAAGGAGGGGACGAAGCTACAGAGGCACAAGGACAGGACAATAAAAAGCTGAGACTGAAAAGATTTTACACTGAAGTCCATTACATTTAATGTTTTGTGCCGTTATCAGTAAAGTTATCAACAGGATGCTTCCTCATAAAAAACGTTTGTATTCTGTGGCACGTTGGACAAGCCTTTGGAAAGGTAAACTATGGAGGGATACTAAAACTCCAGCCGTCACCACTTTTGTAGAGGAATTACTCCATTATTGCTTTTTAATTCAAAAAACATTTCTAAGCAATTTATAAAGCATGAACCCAATTTCATACAAATATATTTCTGTGGATAAGATTAAACGACATGTCGACGGCGCATCAAGTTTAGATTCATGGTCAAGTTTCAAGACGGGTTGCTGGAGAGGTGCCAGTTTGCGTCCGGGGCCCTGCCGAGGTGCCCTGGAGCAAGGCACCGAACCCCCAAAATACAGGTCCAGGAGTGGCCTACTGTGACCGAGCCTGTGCTATGACCCCTCTGAGTGTGTGGTGTCGTATCTAGGAGGGATATGCAAAGAGATTAGGGCTGCAACTAACAATTATTTCCATTGTTGATGAATCTGTCAACTATTTTGTCGATTAAGGGATTAGTTGTTTGGTTTATAAAATGGTGAAAAATGTCGATCAGTGTTTCCCAACGCCCAAGATGAGGTCCTCTGTTAGATCAGCTGAGTCTGTAAGAGGCTTCGAAAAACTTCTAAAGACACATCTTTACCGACTTGCCTTCGTTGTAACGGGGCTGTCATTTATTTGTGTTCTGTTTATAACTGTATGTTTATCTTTTTTTTTTAAGATGTTATATAAATTAAATAAATCTTACTTACTTATAAAAATGCTTTTTTTTGTCCACAACTTAAACATATTCAGTTAACAGTCATAGAGGAGTAAAGAAACCAGAAAAATATTCACATTTAAGAAGCTGGAATCAGAGAATTTTGACTTTTTTTTCATGAAAAAGAACTCAAACCGATTATTAAAATAGTAATCGAGTAATTTAGTAGTTGACAATTATCAATGAAACTTTGCTGCTCTAGTATAGGCTACATTTCAACTGCCTTGAGTGAATGTGCCTGGTGTAGATTGACAAATAAAGCATAAGTTTAAGTTAAAAAAGAATAAGGGTCAATTTAAATACAATATTTCAGCATGAAATGTTAGAAAAAAAACATTAACTGTCCGTGTGTTCAAATAAAGTGCATATAAAAGAAGATATGTACAGCCTATATCGTAACATGATGTAACATGTGTTTTTTGATATATAAAATGAGGTAAGGTGACATACAATAAAGGAGCAGACATATAAACACAGACACAAAGAGTGACACATAGATTCATCCAAAATCCAAACATTTTAATAAAATTTGCAAAGGATAAATATTACATCATGTTAATGAATGCCTGTGTGAAAGTCTATTTGTAATGAGGTTAGTTTAAAAAAAATACTTCTGTAATGAATAGAAAACATGCATCATAGATAGGATATTAATGAGTTATACTGAATATAACACTGAAGATAATATACCTTTTTGATAATATAGATTTTCTCCATAACCAGCGATGGAAAGGTGTCGACTGGTTGTGTTTTGGCTGAATTAAATAGTCCTACTGAGAGTTTTCCAAACCCATAGTTAGAGCAAAAATAGCGAACAAAGATGAGAGAAGAAAAGCAGCTTTACCTTCATGGACGCAGGTTTCACTTGTGTCAGTCGCGCTCTTTCTCTCGCTTCCTGTTGTCGCACGCAGAGCTTTCTGAAACTGATCTGCAATCTTTAGAAAACTCTCACACTGCATCCAGCCTGCTCCGGTCTTCAAATATCACTTTACGATGATGTTTCGTGTTAATTGTTCTGCTTCGTCTCAGCTGAACTGCGTGTGCGGCTGAATGCACGCGGATCATTTGAGCAGACTGTAGGAAGTCACTTTGCATCTCATCTGAAATATAACAGTAGTATCAGCGTGGGACGCAGCTGTGACACATCCTGCAGAAACACAAGCAGACGGCCTTTTTTTTTTGGAAATGTCAGAGGTAACGGTTACAACAGAAGTGTAATCAATATAACAACGTAGTGCATGAAATAGGAAAACTATGAGCAATAGACTGCCAAGCAACTCCCACATGACACAAAGACGTTTGTTTTTGTTTATTTATGATACATCCATTTTTCATGAAAATTAAGGTGTTTTTGACATCAAATTTTTTCATCATGAAAAGTACGTTTTTTTTGTTTTTTTTTTACATATATACATTTTTTTTTATTTAAATATTTTTTCTTGACATCTAAGCTATTTTCATGAAAATAGTTTTTTTTTTGACATCCAAGCTCTTTTCATGAAAATGAAGGGTTTCTTGACATCCAAGCTGTTTGTGATGAAGCGCACACTTCCTCACTAACAATTTGCTTAGCCTTTTGTTAAGAAAGATAGATAGTTTTTCTTTTCTTTTATTTGATTCACATTTCTAATTTTCATTAAGAAATTTAAAGCATCATTTGTTGCATCGGGAACAAGTTTATTTTTTAAATTTATATTAAACAGACAAGTTGTCATGAAAGCCATAACCTGAGTTTGAGTCCTTTGTAGAAGCCATCTTGTGCCAGCGCTTAAAGAAGAAGCCTCACCTGCAGTCATTATATGTGGTGTATGAGGAGGCAGGCTCTATGAGGTGATTGATTAAATAATGGGTGAGGTATTTGCAGCTAATTAAAGTAAAATACTGAATGATGTATTAATAATTTTATTGTTTTAAAGGTACAGTATTTAAGTCATTATGTTAAAGAATGAACTGAGGCCTTGTTGTTATAATTGAGATGAGTAAAACGATGTATATTTGATAAACCTTGTAAACACTCTCTTCTAGAGTACCGACCTGATTGGCCGGTTTGAACTGAGAAGGTGGGCTCTATAGCTGTATATGTGACTGGAAGGAGGTTGAAGGGGGTTGTTATTTTTCCCTTTGGGAAGAGTTGGAAAGAGCGGCACTAGTACTCTTTGGAGAAGACAGAACATTTGGATTCACATTATTTTTTAATTTTTTTGAAGGCTGAAAAATATAACTGCTTATTTTTCAAGTGAACCTCTCTGCCAGTGTAATGTTTTCTTTTTGTCACATTTGGTCTCGCTACCCTGCACCTCACCTTACAACACTATTTTCATGAAAAGTAAGGTCTTTTTAACATCCAAGCTTTTTTCGTGAAGATTAAGGTTTATTAGAAAGAGAGAAACTCTTCATCTTATATTATCCTAATGATTTATTAACATTAATAGCTGCCTACTTGACTGCCGACTTACTAAAATAACTGATGACCTGATGGCTTATGACTATTAATGACGTGACTTTATTAGTGACTCAAAGCACAGAGATTTTTTTTGCAACCTGGCAAAGCAAAAGCAATATTTTTTTTGTTAGATTTGTACCGTCATCATATGATAACTTTGTATGTTTAATTTGTTAAGTTATCATCCGTTTTACACATGTATACGGTCCTGTGTATTGGCTTGGAGAGGAAGTGGTATCAACTTTCCATATGCAACAAAGGCCAATTAGAATTTTTAATGAAAGCTAACATGCAGATAGAAAAACATTACGTTGTTTAATAGAGGCGCAGTGATGGGAAGTAACTAAGTGCATTTGCTCTAGGCTACTGCAGTTTAGTACTATTTTGAGGTACTTTAGCTCTGGTGTACTTTCATTTCTTTCTATTTTATGCTACATTATACTTCTACTTCACTATTAGAGTCTTTACTCCAAGTTTACATATTTTGACATGCCACAAAAAGAAGAAGCACAGGTGTAAATCATAAAATGAGTGATGGCTGAATTCCAGTTAGCTGCTTCACTTTCAGGGTCCTGGTATCGTCACATGCTGGCTGATTGTCACACTGTCAGGACTTACTGGGAGATAGCCACTGTTAATGTTATGAGTAACACCTGTGATTTGCCTAGTAAAAATATCTGCCGTTAAAAAGGCCTAATTATGAGTATAACATATGATGCTTTATTATATATTAAACTGCCCAGCAATGTAATTAAAATGAAGGTAAAATGACAATGGTGTCAGCTCATTTTATTTCTATTCTAGTTGTATATACGTCTTTATTATTATTTAAATCTTCCCTATTATCTGTAGGTTTTCTGTCTTTGTGCTGCTGCAGCTCCCTGAACGTACCCTCTAGGATCAATAAAGGTGTATTGTTCTGCTGCATGATGAGTAAGGTACTTATAGGCTACTTTTGATCATTTTACCACATTATGCTGATAATACCATACTTAGTTTGAAATGTAGGACTTTACCTTTGATTGTGATATTGCTACTTCATCTTCTTCTTCCACCTCCAAAGGGAGTTATTGTATCATGCACTGGCAGCCAGATGCTAAACTGAAACAATACATTGTTCGACCTGATGGGGTGTGCTTGTGTTGGAAATAAATGAATTTGGGGTGGATGCAGGCTTGGCCTGAGGACGGACTCCACCCTCTGTCCTGTTTACATGGGCACATGTGCTGCTTCACTGACAGCCCCCTCGTACATCCCAACAATTAAAGCCCTCCCACAAGCGAGCCATTTTCTCCTCCCAGCGCGGTTACAGCCAGTGTTTGAGTGTGATGGGGTCTCTTCTCCTCCACCCTGGCGGACTCCTCCCGCCTCCTTGCTGTTTCCCAGCCCACAGGGCGCCACTAGGGAGTGGCCATCGGCCACGGAGGCAAGACTTAAATACCCAGTCCGCCTTCCTCCTTTCCCTCCTCCGTGTTCAAAGCAAGTCATGAGCTATTGCATCCTTACACTGTTGAATGATAACACAATGTCACAGAAGGAGTAAAGGGAAACATCAATATTTACGTAAACATATTTACTAATGGCGCCATTTAAGCGGAAAACAGATAACCCAACGTCAATCATACTCAGGGGTACAACCTACCTTGCTAGGTCCCGCCCAATTCTCCGCCTTGAGGCCAATTACATTGGGTAGTTGAAGCTCGTTGGCAGAAACGACCTTTTCCATTGGAGGAAAGCAACAATCCTTCGCAAGTAGCTCCCTGAGGGGTGCGCTTCTTTTCGCTATTGGGACAGTGCGATAGTACAGTAAACATATGCCAAAAGAAAATGAATTTCAAACAGAACGTCTTTTCATATTATTACTAAATGTGATAATGTTAAGGTTTAGTCATGTGGTTTGCTACTCTAATATGGGAGTTGTTGCTACTATTCGTATCGTTAATAGCTCATTAGCTACTGAAGGAATGTCTAAAAGTCTTAGCGTTTGTACAACAAATACATGAATGGTAAGGACCTTCAAAAATGTAATTTTACTTTAAACCGTGGTGTAAAAGTAACTATAACTATATAGTCAAACTTTAATATCAACTGTTAAAAGTAAAAAGTGTAAAACCTATTTGCTGGCCGACGCTCAATGTTCGTGCTCCACGAAGGCGGCAGGCTACAAGGGTCCATAATTCGAACGCACCCGTCTCTCTCCTTCATAGGGGAGTACGTCAAGTTTGTGTGAAGTTGTGAAAAGTTGTGTCAACCCGAAAAAAAGAGCAGAGAAACTCCTCCCGTCTTCAAATTATGAGCAGTAAGTGAACTTTTTAAACTCAGCGGCATGTTGTGAACGAAGCAATAATTCAACAAAAAGAAGTAGAACTATAGTATATAGGTTTTGAATGTATTCACTGTTGTAAGTATGATATTGTATTGTTTTCTAGCTCGCGTCTCAAGCAGTTTAAAAGTGACCAACTACTTAACAGCTAATTGTCGGTACTTAGCTAACAACATTTAGCTAACTGTAACAGTAACTTGTGTTCTTTATTGACACTAAATGCTTACACAATAATTGAACTTTATCAAATTCATGTGAGCTAGCTAGGTTATATTTAGTAGTACAGTTGAAACTATGTCAGTCTCTTTAGCTTATACTTAGCAGTTGTTCGGAACATTACTTGTTGTGGTGAATTCATGTTAGCTTAGCTAATGGGCTAGCTGGCCCTTTCCAGCACTTGTGGCATGGATTTTCTCGCATTCTCTGAATTACTTCACGTTAGAACATTTCCTGAAGTTAAGTTATTTATGAGGTCGACCATACGTATACTGTGTGTTTTCTCCCTATTGTTGAATGCAGCGTTAACTCGGTTTGATGTTCTGCTGCTTCTAATGTAGCTACTTTTACTAGACGTGATCTTACAAACTCTTCTTCCGCAGATCAGCAGCAGGGTGAAATGGCCGCTGTGGAGAGCGGTGGAGGCTACAGTCAAAAGCGAAACACAAGCAATTCACAAGTAAGTTAACCGGACTTTCGCTGTTTGCCAAATCATGATTGCCAGCCGAGAAACATTAACGTTCACTATAACGTAACACTCCACTCATACCCGCTGACCCTGCCATTTATTTCCTATTAGTTTGATTCTGTCATCCATCTCCGTCTGGACTTGTACGGGTTGTTGATTTTCTCTGCAGAGCACATGTCACTGGGGTGGGGAATGGGCAGGTAAATTTCGCCCACACGGGGTGTTCCCGTCAAACCCCGGCACTTCATGTGCATTTCGCTCGGCCCATTTGGCTGGCCTTGGAGGGGGTGGCTAGAGGAGTGTGTCAGTTTATAGGGCAAAATAAAGTGGGAGGGAGATGGGTGGGTTTGGGGGGAGGGGAAGCCAAGCCCGCCGCTGCTCTTGAAAAAATGTGGTCCCTCCCATCCTCTCCCACCCTATGTCCCCTTGGACTCTTTACTACAGCAGCCCAACTCTCTATGGAGTGCAGAAAAGCGACTTGCATGACAAAAATAGGTTTAATATTGTGAATGGCGTTTTGGGAGTGTAGCAATATAGCATTGGATGCTATGAAATGCTAGCATTATATTGGAATTTACAAAGTCAGTCACATAATGTATTTTTTTTATTTTATTTAAATCTAAACTCCATCACATGAATTGAAAATCTAGTCAAAATGTTTATTTTAATTTGAAAACATCCTTTGGCCTTTTTAAGTTCAGGTCCTCCAACTTTGAATGTTAATGTTTGAAACTACTACCATCTTTATTTATTCAAATTCAATTTTACTCTGCTGTTTTATTGTAAAGCAGTTTTTAAGTTTGCTTATAAAAGTGCTCCAAACTATTTTGTTATCATCACTATATTGATATCACTATTTCCTGTAGTATACTCGCTTGAACGGCATCAGTAGATTGAATGAGTAGACATTTTGCCGGCCATTTATATATTTTTCTCACATCTTTTTCTTTATATATATATATATATATATATATATATATATATATATATATTATTTATACTATATAACTTCCTTCTCTTTTTCTTTCATGTATTCTCTTTCCAGGACTCACAGCAGCCATCTCCTCTCGCCTTGTTGGCAGCCACATGCAGTCGAATTGACACCCCAGGAGAAAACGATTCACCTGCAGACCAACAACAACAAAACCAGCAGCAACAGCTCGACCTAAACCAGGGTGTTTTCACCTCCAGTGCCAACGGCTGGCAGGTTATCCCTCTTAGCGTTCAAGCAACCTCAGGCACCAACACCATCACCACTGACTCCTCAGGGGTGATGACAGTAGGAGACGTAGGCAAGTGCAGACAGGTGTTGTCACCATCATCAACTGTTGTGAGCACTCAAGGACACCAGCCACAGCAATATGTAGTAGCCCAGGCTCCGTCGATGCAGGGTCAGCAGGTGCTTACCACCATATCAGGTATGATGCCCAACATTCAGTACCAGGTTATTCCCCAGTTTCAGACAGTAGATGGCCAGCAACTGCAGTTGGCTCATGCTCAGCAGGATTCTGCTGCTGGACCAGGGCAGCAGTTTCAGATAGTGTCATCTTCCAATGGCCAGCAGATTATAGCTGCAACCAACAGAGCTGGTGCAGCAGGGAACATCATAACGATGCCCAGTCTCCTTCAGGGAGCCATCCCCATACAAAATATAAGCTTAGGCAATGGCATGTTACAAAACCAGCCCCAGTTCCTGGCAAATATGCCGGTGTCACTAAATGGAAACATCACTTTGTTGCCCGTTAGCACTGGAGCAAGCGGAGGGGGAGATGGTGGAGGGGATACAGGGGGAAACCAACTTATACAGCAACATCCAGTGTCCAGCGGGACCGGTTACATGACAAGTGCGTCCACTGTCACCACACAGGCCTCCTCTTACGGAATGACCCAAACACAGAACAGCAATGGAGTGACATTCCATCAGAACACAGCATCTTCTCTGGGTGTCCCGATACAGCCAGACAACAGAGACGGGCAGCAGCCACAGCAGATCCTTATCCAGCCTCAGCAGATTATCCAAGGTGGAACACCCCTCCAGACCATCCAGGCTGGTACTGTTACGACCGCTGGAGGTCAGGTATTTGCGGCTCCGACACTCAGCCAGGAAGGGCTTCAAAATCTTCAAATTATGCCAAACACAGGCCCCATCTTCCTGCGCACTGTAGGCCCCAATGGCCAGGTGAGCTGGCAGACCATTCAGATCCAGAGTCCGACAGGGCCGCAGATAACACTGGCCCCAATGCAGTCTCTTCCTCAACTTGGCCAGGCTCAGGGTGCTGCAGCTGGGGGAGTATCTGTCAACACAGTGCAGATCCCAGGCCTCCAGACCATAAATCTCAACACAATTGGAGCCTCTGGGCTGCAGATGCACCAGCTGCAGACAGTTCCCATCACCATCGCTAGCTCAGCAGGTCAGTATTCTACTTTCCAGGAATAATTGATGTTCAGTGTGAAAACAAAATATGTATACATAGTAGTTTGCCAACATTTGTATAATATTTTTTTTTAAGTAAGTTATGAACATACAGTCTATTAAAATTAATAATTGCTGTGTTTCAAACGGTTTGAGGAAGGACTTTATTTCTACTAAATTATGGAATCCTCATGCAGGACTGTATTCATATTTCTAAATTGAATTGGTTTATGTTATTTGACTTTGCCATTATTAGTAATTACCTTTCCCGATATCTTCACATTTATTTAGGCTGTAATCAAAACAGCGGATGCTGAAATTCACATTTTGATTGGGTTTACCTTTCGGTATTTTAGGTAAAACTAATAACCGACAACTATGATAGTACACAGTAATTGTTCAGCGGTACACTAACTGGCAGTTGAACTAAGTAATTACTTAGTTCAACTGCCATTTAGTGTTAACATACTAGTTAACGTAATTACGTTAACTAGTCAACGTAATTACGTTAACTAGTCTAAGCTCTTCTGTATTGGTGTTTTTTCCCCTCTACTGCAAATGCAAAGTATCCTTTATATCTGGATTTGATCCCTTTCGCCCTTTGTGTGTGAAATGTGCTCTGCTGGTTTAACCAGTTCAACTGGCTGGTTTTCCTGAGCTCAAAACAAAGTAAGTGCAACATAAAGAAACAATAGAATATTAAGTCAACCATTAGCTTAAAATAAGCCAACGAATTTAAGTGCAAAGTACAAAAAGCTAAATTATTATTATTTTTATTTCATTTTTGATTGACCGAGGTGCAGTCGAAACAGGTGGGTTTTCAGTCTGCGACGGAAGGTGTGAAGACTTTCAGCTGACCTGACATCAATGGGGAGCTCGTTCCACCATTTAGGGGTCAGGATAGCAAACAGACGGGTTTTGTTTGAGGGGGATCTGGGTCCTGCTCGCAGTGAGGGAGTAGCGAGCCGATTGGCAGATGCCGAGTGAAGTGATTGAGCTGGGATGTATGGTTTGCCCATGTCTGGTTTGATCATGGCCTGGATGTAGGAGGGGGCTGCTCCATTCACAGCACGGTAGGCCAGCACCAGAATCTTGAAGCAGATTTGGGCAGCCACTGGTAACCAGTGAAGGCTGCATTCTGGGGGTGGTGATAGGGTCTAGTGGTCTAGTAGTGAGTGGGAGTGAGTAGTGTGAGTTCAATGCAAGGCTGCCACCATTGAGCTCCTGAGCAAGGCACTTAACCCCGAGTTGCTTCAGGGGACTGTCCATGTAGTTAGTTCAATGTAAGTCGCTCTGGATAAGAGCGTCTGCTAAATGACCTGTAATGTAATTCTGGATGAGCTGTAGAGGTCGGATGGCACATGTAGGCAGTCCAGCCAGGAGGGAGTTGCAGTAGTCAAGGTGAGATGACAAGGGCCTGGACCAGAACCTGCGTTGCCTTCTGAAGGGGACGTATCCTTCTGATATTGTAGGGAGTGTATCTGCAGGAGCGGGCTGTTGCAGCGATGCTGGTAGTGAAGGACAGTTGGTCGTCCAGTGTCACACCCAGATTCCTCATTGAAATGTTTTTCTTTTCTTGGTGACACTGCATCTTCTCAGACGATGATCACATTATAATACTGCAGTTGTGGTTGGCAACAACTTCTGTGTCATAGTAGGAGTGTAACCTGCCCCTTCCAATTTTTATAGCAGCTGTTATCGTGTATTAACCCTTTTAGTTTTGTTATTGGCAGCCCCTCACATTATGTTCATATGTTAACTGGTCTACATTTGTGATGTTCATGAGGAATCATTGGGTCTGTTTTAAGTGCATGGAATTTGCTTTGTTATCCTTATTATGAAATCATGTGCTTCCCATCAGCTACACATGTAGCAGGCTCTGTTCACTTAATGGTAGATTTTACTACACATCAGTGTCTGTGCTGATATTACAAACATTTAGGAAAGAGGGATAACTGGCTCCTCTGTATACTCAATCATAGATGAAGGATGTGTTTGGTGCTTTTGGAAAATGGGGGAAAAACAGGATAAACATTACAAACATTTACTTTTGTATAGTATTTAAAGCCTGGAGAGCTCAGGTGATCTTGCATGTGACTGTTTCTTCTCAAGTTACTTATAATATTAGTCTTATTCATATAGTACGTCTCACTGGTACTTACACTGCTAGACAAACTTTTCTGAAACCCTGGGTTTAGTATTGTTGTTTGATTCCTAAGCAATGTTGAATAAATCCATTGTGAATGTCCATAAATAAGAAATATCTGAAACCAACAATTCTTTACTCTTTGTCATTGGAAATTACTTATTATATTAGATCTACTCAGAAATCGCATAGATCTCTTGGTTGCAGCCAGCAGGCAACATGCTGTTGAGGCTCGCACCCATTTTTTTACGTACATAGATGTAACTGGTTTACTCTTTTGGTCCAACTGCTGTTTTTTTAAAAGCAGTCATTAATGGACCCTGTAGCATCTGAGTGAGTGAATTTTTAATAGGATTTTCTTACAGGAAAGATTACAGTAAAACTTGATGTATGATGAAATGTTTCTGGTTTGTTCTGAACTTGATTGAATGAAATGTGCATTAAAAAGATTTCCAACCATTGTTATAAATGATCTCACATGAGTATTTTCAATTTCATCACTACAGGAGAGCATGCGTTACAGACAGGCGGAGAAAGTTTGGATGATGGCACAGCTCTGGATGATGGGGATATAAGCCCACAACCTCAAGGAAGACGTAACCGCAGGGAAGCCTGTACCTGCCCCTTCTGCAAGGATGGAGAAGGACGGTATGTCATTGAACCATTTTGTTTTCACCTTTTTAT
>CALSCE010010723.1:6708915-6724587 GCA_943593645.1 Bovichtus variegatus | reverse complement strand
GGTGGCTAATCTTGAGTTTCCAACCCCCCGTCTAACTCTGTATGCTAGCCATGAATAAAAAACAGAAAAAAGAAAAGTCTCGGAGGAAAATGGAGTTTAATTCTGCGTGGATAGATACATTTGCTTTCCCTGCCAACGATGCTGGCTTACCTGTGTGCTTGATATGTGGCCAGAAATTAGTGAACAACAAAAAATGTAATGTTGAAAGACATTTCAAGAACAAACACACAGCATTTGCTGAAAAGTAACAAGCTGAAGATTCTTGAAAAAAAAGTCTTCAAACTCAGTGACTGCTGCTAGTTTTGTGGCCTCTCAGGAGATGGTAAAGCGTAGAAAGCCGTTCACAGGTGGAGAATACATGAAAGAATCTTTTTTTTTTTTTAAATATCAGAGCATCTATTGTCGTACTTCAACAACAAACATGAAATTCGTCAGAAAATTAGAGATGTCTCTCTCTGCAAAGACCGTCAAAGACAGGGCCATTAAAATAGCAACAAACATCACCAGACAAGAAATTGAGGACATCAATTCAACTCCATTATACTCAATCGCCTGTGATGAGTCAAGTGATGTAAATGATATTGAACAGACAGTGCTGTTATGCAGGTATATGAACTGTGATGGGGTGCATTGAGTTGATAACGCTAAAAGGCCAAACACAGGGGGAGGACATTTGTAAGGCTGTTGTGAATTGTTTAAAAGCCAAACAAATAAACACCACCCACATGGTGTCAGTGGCTACTGATGGGGCACCTAGTATGAGAGGAGTACAGAAGGGGTTTGTGAATTTATTTCAGAAGTCACTGGACCAAAAGCTGCTGACGTTTCCCTGCATCTTGCACCGAGAAGCACTGTGCGCTTAGACATTTCCCTCCGAATGTATGGAGGTGATGAACCTTATTATTCAGGTGATGAACAAAATAATGGCGAAAGGGATAAACCACCGACAATTCTGTTCATTGTTAGATGGATTACCAATTCGGTAAAAGTCAGTAACCCTCTAACTCTGATTTTAAATTTTTTTTAAATACATTAAGCAGGGACCCAACTAAAAAGAAGCAGCACATTTGTCACATCTCTGGCTGTGGGAAGATCTACGGCAAGACATCCCACCTGAGGGCTCACCTGCGTTGGCACACAGGAGAACGACCCTTCGTCTGCGGCTGGTCTTTCTGTGGCAAACGATTCACCCGTTCAGATGAACTTCAGCGCCATAAGAGGACGCACACAGGTGAGGATTTAGTTCAGTTACTGACATTGACATTAAATCTCATACAACTGAAATACGTCAAAGATGACAAAGTCCAAAGACTTGCTTCTTTGTCTTAAAAATAGTAAAGGGTAAGCCTATGTGCATACAGCAACATCTGTTTTTCTTCAGATTAATTGATATTGAAAATACTTATTCACTTGAATCTTACATATCATCATCAGCAGCATCTTCTTCATATCTTGCGCATCTTTGTTTCCCCCTGAAATACCCTGTGGTACAGTGCATTAATTGTTTCATAAATGTACATTTTCTAATGCATATCTAACGGTCTGTCGTATTCTGGTAATACCAGCTGCAGCTATTTTTATATAGATTCTATATAGATTTTTTTTAATTCTCCCTCTTTTTGTTTTTCAGGTGAAAAAAGGTTTGTTTGCCCAGAGTGTCCCAAACGCTTCATGCGCAGCGATCACCTCTCCAAGCACATCAAAACCCACTTGAACAAGAAAGCAGTCGTCGCCACCAGCAGCAGCACAGTCTCGACTGACGCTGCTTCCCCTACAGCAGGAACAAAAGTCGTCACAGGCGCCGTGTCAGCCGGTGACCAGCACACCATTGTCACCATGGAAACCTTATCTGCAGAGAACATAGCTCGATTAGCCAGCAGTGGGATCAACATGATGCAGGTGGACCTTCACCAAATTAACGGCAACAGCTACTAAGGACTGTGGAGGAGCAGGAAGACAGGCTTTGGTGGATGTTGCATTTGGACATTTGGGGTTAAAAAGGGCATGTCGGACTGCAGACGCAGAAGCTCTCAAAGGCTTCAGGTGGGAGAGGCAGTCACAGATGCAACACAACAGACACTATTGAATTTAAGAACTGAGGCAGGAATATGGATCTCCATCTTGTATTTAGATACCTGTGGTGTTTAAGGGTCAGAGTTGGATGAAAATGTTAGACTAGAGAAATCATCATGAAATCTTATTTCCCCTGAATGGAAATGGCACACTAACATCTGTCCCACACGAAGACTCAGTCTTACTTGATAGTGGGATTGCAATAACACACACACACACACACACACACACACACACACACACACACACACAGGCACTCTTGATGTTGATGTAGCTAGTAATATCCTCTCTGAGCTTCTTTAGTAAAAAGATGACACTACTAAGGCACTCTCACACTTGTTTCCAGAGCGGTGAGCTTCGCTGCTTGTCCTTCTTCACCCCGGGTGTTTCCTGCCCTCTCAGACTGGGCTGCTGTATCAGACTTAAAGGCCCATAAATTGACCCCAAAACTGAAAATAGAATAATCTGGAGCAGCAAATATTTTGTATTGTTTCTCACATTTCTGTAGCTGCCGGGTTCACAAACGTAACAATCCCAGTATTATAGAGATCGTATGGAAAGCGTTTTAGGGTGACTTGTCAGAGGAGGGCTGGAATACACAGGTTCGCACCCAGGTCAGAGCCAGGAGCACTAATCATTGTGAGGATGTAGGTGTGTCAGGGCACTGAAATCCTGAGAATAACTCTTTAACTTCTAATGTAGGTACACACATACAAGCCATCATGCTTTGATATGTTTATCATAGCAAAACATTTTTGATTTCTTTTTTTTTTATATATATATATTTTTTTTTTCTTCTCAAAATTTAAAGGCTACAGAAATTCTTAGCTTGGGCAGGATCATCTTGCATGATTGCAAGAGATTGCCTTGCAGTTGTATGAACCTCATGCACAATCAAATCTTAATCTTATGTTATTACTTTTTTATTTATATATATATATATATATATATATATATGTGTGTATATATATATATATAGATTAAATGTTAAAAATTGAAGAGCCTTTCTGTTATAGAATAATGTATTCTATACAGGTCTGATCTTCCCAGTACTTTTTTTCCCTGTGGTATACTCATCTTTGCCTTGCAGTCATGTCAGTTTGTTTTCTTTCGGTGGAAAACTGCTTCTTTTTTAGTCCCATCTGGTCAGAGTGAAGTATTTTTGTAATAATGTCCAGACAGCATAAATATGTAAGCTCAAAACCAAAGGTTCATACTCATTTTATAAGCAAAACTAGGAAATCTTTCTTTGGTCCATGAACTTTCTAATAATTTTTACACTTGGAATACATTTGTTAAAGTTGTAACTGGAAAAGACCCAGCTTGAGGCAAGCACCGGACACACTTCCCTTAGTTGTCCAATTAAATAAATTGCAAAATATATTAAGGGTCTTTTTTATTAAGTTTTTTTTCTGAAAAGATGCTTCTCCCCACTGTTAATAGTTTTATTTGCTTCAGAATTCTGCCTTTTGAAAAAAAAAAATAAAAATAATTAACTTCTGTTTAATCAGAAAATGTATGTTCAAAAGCTCTCCTTTGAAACTATAGACGAAGTTCATTGGACAACAAGTGCGCTTATTTTTTTGCCCCGTTTTAATAAGGGATTTTATATCGTGTCTGTATACAAATACTGCAAATGCCAACAGCTGGATTAAAAATGATATACAATGTCTCTATTCTTTGCAAACATGTGTCTCAATCAAACATCAGCTGATCAAAAAATACTTTATTCATTCAAAATCATCAGTTGTGTATGTTTTACGAGGATTAAAAACTTGAAGAAAAAAAAAAGTTTGAACGTGCGCCACCTAGTGTTGATA
This sequence comes from Bovichtus variegatus, assembly GCA_943593645.1. Classification (NCBI taxonomy): domain Eukaryota; kingdom Metazoa; phylum Chordata; class Actinopteri; order Perciformes; family Bovichtidae; genus Bovichtus; species Bovichtus variegatus. The sequence goes on along the minus strand of CALSCE010010723.1, from coordinate 6,720,694 downwards.
TTACATCGCTACATCGTTGTCCTCACTCTTCAGTTTGTTCCGGAGGCTGGAAGAAAAACAAAAACAAAACTATGCCGTCACTCATTTAGGTGGATTAACAGGATTAGCAGCATAATAACCAGGTTTTTAAATCAGATCCAGCTCCTGGACTGAATTGTGTTACCCATCCTCTGAAGGGTCTCCATGTAAAAATACCCACAGGTATTTAAACTTTTTATTTTAATTTTTTATAAATGTCATTATGTAAATATGTTGTTAGTGATCAGCAACTTGAAAACACCTACATTTATCAAATTAAATATTGTGGTGTAGTTCCCTACCTGCTGAGGTAGGAGTGTACGTCAGAGAAGCCGTGATACTGAGCCAGAGGGAACAGGATGCCAGTCGGACAGCGGCCCTCACGCTGGCGGCAGAAGCTGCAGTTGCAAATGCCACGACAGGGAGGGCACTTCCACTCCTGAGAAGATAACCAAATGGTTAAACACTTAAAAATGTAGTGATGGGTGCAAAGAAAACCACCTGCAGATATCTCTCAACCATGTGATCTTTGATATACTGTATTTTGTGTCAGGAAGGGCTTGGGAATAACTAAACACTGAACAATTTTTTTTCCCATGTAATCCATTCATCATCAATATAGTATCCATTTTCTAGTAAATATAGTAGGATTGTAGAACATAACTGTATGATTTACTAATTGTCTCATGAGTAATGAGTAAGCACATCACAGAAAACTTTCTTGATTACTCCACACGCACAGCACGTAAAATCACTACTTAAATGACTGGAATCAGAGCGAGAAAAAAGTATACAAGCGAAAAGATTCAAAATAAAAATATAACTTTAATTTAACATTACAGTAATAGTGATAATGCTTTGAGATTTATGCCTGCAGAGACTTCAAATGATGAGCAGCACAGAAACTAAGCTAACTTAGCTATTATTATTATTATTATTATTATTATTATTATTATTATTCACTTTGTGTTGCCACTAAATGGAGCGGTGCTAGAACGAGTGTTGAGCTACCAAAAGGTGACATGAGGGGACAAGAGTATGTCAACAAAAATTAAATACAAAATTTTAAAACATTGTCGGAATGACGGAAAGAAAAAAAAAAAAAAAAAAAAGTATAAATCCAAAGAAATTGTCTGGCTCACATTGTGCCCCAGTTATCAAAAAGTGAACTCAGTAGAGCAAATGAAAGATGATTTAAACCCATAAGATCCAACCTTCAAAGACAAATGTCAATGTGAAGACTTGGACTTGATTTTAAACTGAACAATAAGGTTCACACCCGGCTTTTAAAGTTAGCAAAAGAAAATTATAATAACAGCCATTTTTAAACAACTGCATAAACCATGCCCTTAAATCTTTCTAGATACCTTTGGTATATAACATCTGCCCCCCACGCATATCTGAACACTTACTGACAGTAAATACTGAAACAATGCGTGCGAAATGCATCTTTTGTGCTCCTACACAGCTGTAGCGAGTGTGTTGGTGTGTCAGCAGTCTGACCGGATCAAGCAGCGCCTTCTTGACATCCTCTCCGTATCTGTTCCTCAGACACGGCCCACAGAACTGACCCAGAATCCCACGACAGTCTTCACTGCGGCAGCATGTCTTGGTGTCCACAGTTTTCTGACGGCACTGATGACATGTGGTGCCCTGAAAATACGCAAAGAAGAAACCTGAACAAGAGATGGCGGACAGGTACATCTTACAACATGTCATGCATATTCTGTTATACAGAGCACGATTTTTAGGCTTCAGTAAAAAGGAGTTTGCCAGCTGGCAGTGACCTGGTGGCTTCATTAGTTCAGGACTCCGAACCAGAGCTGGTCAGTGGTCCCTGATTTGGCTACAAACTAACCTGATATTGTCACAAATCTTCAAATGAAAAAAATTAATGGCAGGTAGAGAATCTGCCTCTAAGAACTCACTGTGATTCTGTCGTAGACTTTATCAGTCATGTTGTCTGCGACCAGCTGAATCTCGTCCTCGGTGATGTCCTCAACCGCACGGATACAATGAGGCTTGGACTGATTAGGCCGCGGGGCGCCACGCTGCCGTGGGGCCCGACGTACCTGGACCACACAAAGACGATGACATGGATTTATTTAGGTTGATGTTTTACACAGAACTTGACAAGACGCAGATTGAATTTGTTAAACACAGACTTACAAAAAGATATACACATAATCACCTCTCCAAACATTATACGGTACATATTGCAAACACAAAATGGATGAGAAAAATAAAGGTTACAACACACTGATACAAATATAAAGACTACATTTCTCACTCTGTTTTTGTGAAAGCTTGTATACTGTGGCTCAGGGACAAACAACAGCCAGACAGTAGTCTCAAACAAACCCACAATCCTACAGCATGTTATATACAGTGCTATGAAAAATGTTCTTCTAAACATTTTCAATTTGTCCTTGATAAAGGACTGCGCTGCTGACCTCCAGCAGCTCCTCCTCCAAGCTGAGCTCCACTTCTTCCTCCTTCGGGGGAAAATGATACTCACCTCCCCCCATAGAGCGAGTCTGTCTGCGAGACGCCCGCTCTGGGTTCTTGCTGGACTCTCCTCCAGCTGCACCAGAGCGTGGCGGACGCTGCAGCCAATGGTAGATAAAATCGCCTTAGTACATAGATCCATTTAGTAAATACTATTAAAAACAGAGCTCTACTGAATTCTGAGGAGAAAGACCATGGTGTGATTGTGCTTTTCATGTTACATTTATAAAATAAATACATGTCGTTTCATCTCGTTTAAACTTTTTAGAAAAATATGGGGGCTCTACACGTCTCTCTACCATCCTTCATATTAAATATTAACTGCAAAATACTCACTGGTGTGAGAGAGAGAGATTGTTTTTAAATCATCTTCTACTTACAGAACTTCTCTCTTTTGTCTTCCGTTTGCCCGCTTGTTTTTTCAGGATCCCTGCCCCGCCTGGCATCTTCTGCAGGTCTGCCATCAGCTGAGCCAACTGTTAGAAAACAGGATTCGACACATGGTTAAAAGACAAACATCTTAAGTTAGGGCAGTTTTTCAGCACTTTGAAACTAAAAAAGGTATTTGTTTTACATTACACTAATATCACTATCACCCTGGACCTTTTTTCTCCATTTTGTCAGGTCAAATCTAAAGTCATTGATATTAAGTCAAAGTCATGTGTCCTGTACCAACAGCTCTGACTTTTATTGTCTGGTTCTACTATATGCAAAAAAAAGAAGTTTAAACATAGTAGATGTAGATGATGTAGATAATAGCTCTCTCTTTGGTGTATAGCGAGTGTGAACTTTCATTTTGCTGGGTATTCTTAGGCACTACTCTGGGAACCACGGCTTTAAATACAATGTTAAAATCAGTCCGTCAGTTTTCAAATAGTACAATACTGTAAACGGTGAGTGTGGTTTTGGTTTACCATTGCTTTGTTGGCCTTGATGTTCTGTTCCCTCTTGGCCAGGAAAGAAGTGGGTACATCTTCTGCAGAATCAGATCCGTGCTCTTTAGGAGGAGACAACCGAGCCACAGTCTCCTCATCTTCAAATTTAAAATGTCTCTTCTTCTTTGCCTGAGTGGCATTCCCTGCCTGCTTCACCCCTCTCTTTGTTGTCCTCTGTTCTTCCTCCTCGGCCTCCTCCTCATCAGTGGACTGCTGGATAGAAGGAGTGGAGCGGAGAGCCACCCTCAGCCTGAAGGTCGTGGCACCAGAGAGTGTTTTAGATGTGACCTTCTGCTTCAGGGGGGAAAGGTCAGGCTTGGCTTCATCTTCCAAATTTGAATTCTGATGGAAACGCATAGAGATGATTTCTCATTTGCATAGTGATACATCCCTTACACCTTAGTTTTCACAGTTAAAATGATCAGTTGTTGTCAAAACGTCTTCTTTTAGCAGAATATAAAACCCATAGTATGTAAGGTGCATGTAAGTATCCCTACAGGGTAATGTTCCCAATTTGACAGCGTTATATCATAAATTAACCACACCATGTGTCTTTTTTTTTTTTTTTTTCTTTCTTTTTTTAAGTCTAAGACTAGGTTAATGTTTACCTTTCCAATCTGATACTGGCTCTGGAAATATTAAAGACAGATTGCTCACTTTATCGCAGTGGTCGCTGGTTTCGCTGTCAGAAAAGCCGTAAAATGTTCGTTCATTTTCAGAGTCCTCCGCGAAAACATCGGCTAACGCTAGCTTTCCTGAGACGGCCTTCATCCCCCAAACCCCTGCCTGAAGAAATATATAACAACAAAGGTAGCTTTCAAATGTTTTAACAATCCTGTGTAGTAGGGTTTTAGCCTGATAATTAAGTAATATTAAGTAACATTACCATTTTTAGTCCGGGACCCACTAGCTTCTGAAGTTTAGCTCAACCCGCCCGCTCCGCAGGTACCTGTCCAATTAATCTGATTGAAAACGGGGTGTGTCTGTTTTGAAGCTCAGGGCAGCACGAATACACAGAGTTAGCCTCGGACCCATGGATCGGACCGCTTCCCTTATAAACTCCGCCCTCTAGGGGTGAACTGAAAACCAAAAATAGTAGCTTTCAAGACACAAAAATAGTGCCGGAGTTATCGATAACTTTTAAAATGTGTTATTATCGGTGATCGTCTAGATGTCATTTACGGAATAAAGAGTGTATCTAGGACAATCAAAATCCCCTTCCACCAAAAAAATAAAAATGGTAAAAAACTTTTTAAATACTCTCGGAAAATCCAAACATTTTTGAGAGCTAAATGCTAACATTGTCACAATGACTGCTAAAATACACTGATTACTATGTTCACCATCTTAGTTAAACATGTTAGCGTAACATCACTAGAAAAACACAACTGAAGGTTGAATTTTTTACTAAATGTATTTATTTCCGATAAATGTTCATTTGGGAAGTTAATGCAGTAAGTTTTACAAGACATGGGGAGAGACATTCAGATGAAAAAGCAAATAGGCTATGTATGCATTTTGGAAAATATAGTTTCTAGATCATTTTTCTTCACATTGATTCACTTGGGTCTTGCAAATGATAATGTAATCAGTTATTTGATCATAAACCAAACAATTGTAGGCTACATATATAAAAACATAATGATGACCTGACCATCATTTTGACAAAGTAATGGGATTTTTTTTAAATTGCCATCTTACTATTTTGACTCAAAAAGTAATAATTTGGATGGGGAAAAAAATCATAACTTTTATTTAATGCCTCATAATTTTGATTTAGTACATCCTGATTATGGCATATAATCTCATTATTTTTGATTCACTATAAGTATTGTTATTATTGTCTCTAATATATAAACACTTCTGTTCTTTTCCTTTTATAACTCGGCTTCTGTATATTTTTAAGGGACACATCACTGAGTTGCCTCTTTCTGTGGCCCCAGTGAATTTGTCTGAAAACCCCTTCTTTGAGTTTACCTGTGGCCCAAAACAACTGAGTCAGCTGCAGACAACACCCCACTTGAGTGCTGTTGATATTCCTTAACAGTGGGAGATGATTATGTTGATAAATGTCCTGCATTCCTACAGCCCATTGTTTGCGGCAGGCAGAATATTTTGTAGATGCAGGTGTGTGGCAGTGGGAGTGATGCTGGAAAACGTGGGAAACTCCTCTCACATTCCCAGGACTGATAAATACTCAGTCACGGCTTGGCTTGGTCAGAGATACAATGATCCTGCAACAGTGGTGGCTGATTTTGGCTGTAGGTGAGTGAGCTGGCTTTCAAAAAAGATTCTTTCTCTCTGTGTTTTGTTTTTTTTCTCTCTGCATTTCTGGCCTGCTGTAACTCCTAACCTTAATAATGCAATAATCATCCTACAAAACCCTATTAGGTGATGAATATGATGTATTTTAGTAAGTCCCTTCATTGGTGCCAACTCTCTGTAGAAGCCATATTTTAATCATGCAGGGAAATTGTACTGTAGATTGTAGTTAAACATCTACTTTAAACAGGAATTTACACAATATGGTTAGCCAGCAAGACAGACTGTGAGTGCAATAGTAGATAAATAAGCCTAAGATGTTATTACTCTAATTTGCTAGCATTATAGAGTACAAGTGTCACAATAATGCCCACATCACAATGTTGATAACCGAAGAAAAAAGGTAATTTTCGCCCAACTACAGCAGCTGTTTGTCTTTCTTCCTCCTCCTCCTCCTCCCAGAATGCATCTTTATATGCATCTCCGGCCAGTCTTTTCCTCAGAAGAGACAATGTGCATTTCAAGTGACTCCTCAGAACAACAAATACACAACTGCTGGTATTGTGAGTGGACCGGTGCAGCTCTGTGAGAACACCCAATGCTGCGTGGGCTATTTTCTGATCATCGATGGCCAGCCAGAGGTTGATCTTCTCGGTAAGAAACCCCAGTAAAACGTGACATATCTGGACTAGTACCTCTGGACCAGTCTGCGTGGTCTAGATTCTGTTCTTGTACAATTCTAAGAGTCATACACATTTCTTATTTACTCCTCAAACCCATCATTAGATGAAACTGGCTGATTGCTGTGTTGTTTATAATGTAATATGTATGTAGTCCAGTCTGCAGGCTTCGTATGACTTTAACGCTTTTATTTTTTTATTTGTGTGTATTGTGTTACTGATTTTTTTTGTCGCAGCTTGTGATATGGCTGAAAAGTCTTGCCCAGACGCAACCTGCAAGGCACAAACACGCTACAACAGTCGCCTCATTAAATGTGTGTGCAACACAGACCTCTGTAATAGCAACATGACTTGGACCCCAGAGTCGGAAGAACCTCGACCCACCTACTCTTACTCTGTAGGTATGATACGATTGCTACCTAATCACTGAAAATCACTTGCAACCAACATAGTGATACAATAATATCCTGACGTTGTACCAGAGTGAGGTATTATTCTTTTTTCATCACAGAAAATCTTGTCATTGTTATATTTGTTTTTTTTTACACCGCATGCACCTCCACCCATGTCTCGTCCAGATAAACCAGCTTCTACTCCCTTTAAAATTTGACATTTTGGAAGATCCCATAGCCTTTTATTAATTTAATATCATATGTTTGCTCTTTTTATTTTACATGCTGTAAATTCACTTAATAACGACACATGTAAAGTAATAAATCCACTTGATTTGTCTGAAAAGCGGTGTTATTTATCATTCACAGATAACATTAACATACACTTTTGGTTTTCTTCTTAGATAAAATCATGAAAGCGGCTGTAATAATTCTGACTGGAACTTTGCTGATTCTGTGCTTCCTGCTGATCGTTGCAGCCAAATGGAGCACAATATCAAAAGAGAAAAGTAAGATTTTTTTGTTTTCAACATCAAGATAGAAATGCAAAAGTCTGACTGTCTACTTAGTGGACGACAATGGGAATTAAATTGAATTTGACTGTCCTGATTGCAGAATGCATTATTGTCGCAGTATATCTTAACACCCGTATGACGGAACTCATTTTGTTGTAATTGCTAAACACAGTAGCAGTAAATGGGGGTTAAACTGGAATATATCAAATGCCTTTATAGTACGTTAACTGCTGATGTTTGAAGGTGTTGACTTGGCGCACACACGCAAGAGGAGTTTATTGTCTTGATCCTTCAGATTTAGGTAAAAAACTTTATTTAAAATACTTCCACATTGCTACTCATCATGGGAAAATGGAGTTAAGATGAAAGCTCCTGAAGGGTCACTTTCAATGGCATTGTTGCCCATAAAAAGGTAAAAAGAAGTGTCAAATACCCTCTCTGCTTCCCGAAGGTTTAGAGAAAAACATTGTTCAGCCACGTTTCCACATTTTTCTAAACTCCGATTCAGTTCTCATGATGTCTATGTTTGACCTTGTAACTGTTACATTCTCTCTGATAGACTGACCTTGGTGTTTATCTCTCCTATAACACTCCCTTACCTCTGTCCTTTGTTTGTTACTCTTCAATAAGATTTATGTGGCTATTCAGTCACGCTAGTTTTTATAATGAATAGTGACTTTATTGCCAGATTTCCTTAAATGAGGACGTGTTAATTACAAGACTTGTCTCCTTTAATTGTTTTAGAGGAGAATCCACCCTCCCTGGATGATTACAGTGTGTCACGACTGTGTTCCTGCCAAACAACTAAAACCTCTGAGATTGACATTGCTGACATTGAACTACAGGAGGTAAGCCCAGATATGGATTTATTCTGTATGATCAGCAGTGTGCAAAATATTATAAATCATCCAGTTAGGTGATATATCTTAACATTGTACCTGTGCGTTCATACCTTTGTCAGATCGTGGGCCACGGGCATTTTGCAACTGTTTGGCAGGGGAAATACCAGGGATCCATGGTGGCCGTGAAAGTTTTCCCTGCTCGCTGGAAACAGACATTCACTGCAGAGAAGGAGGTTTATGAGCTACCACTGATGAAACATTCTGGGATTGTCAACTTTCTGGGCTCTGGGAGGAAAGCCGATGGAGACAGTTGGCACATTGTCCTGCAATTTGCTGAATGTGTAAGTGACAACCAGTCGTTTCCATTTCAAAAGTGAACCGTGCGTTTTCCCATTTTCTGAGAGATCAAAAGTTATAAAAAAAAAATGTAAAAGTGAAGGAACAGAAGAAAGAGTTAGAGTAAGGAAGCAAAGGAAGGGGTATAATGATTTCACTCTTTTAAGCAATTGAATTAAATTGTGAAATTCTACCTTTACTGAATGCTTAAAGCAGCTATAATCAATATTTTTTATAATAACAATCAAATAACAATGTGAAGACAATGCTCATAGTGATGAATCTACAGAGACTTATCACCTGAATCTGCAGCTCCCATCAGCTTTACGACGCTTCAGTGAGTTTCAGCTTATTAGTAAGATGTCTGTCCTGCAGCAGCAGAAAAAGAAAAAAGCTCTGAAATCAGACACGTTTACAGACCAGCTGGTGGAAAAAGTGGAGTAATTAGCAACTAAAGAGACGTGTATTTCGCTCAGGAGTTGGTAGAAGCCAAAAACTGAGCTAAAAGAGATTGAATATTGGACTTACATTCATCAGGTGGACACAAACACAACTCCAAATGATTCATATTAATAGTAATACTTATAATAATGTTGCTCTGTATCTGCTAGATGTGTGAGTAAGGAACTGTTTGCTAACACGTGTCATATCATCCTAAAAGGTGAGATGAGGTGGATACATGATTAAAAAACAACAACAATGTATCTCACTTTCTATAGTCCATCACACCACATTCTCGAACACTCATAACGCTTTAAACTCTCTAATGTTCAAATTCTTAGACATAAATAACTGCCGTCCCTTTGATTTCAGGGTTCTCTTCACTCCTATCTGTGTAAACACACCACCAACTGGATGTTTTCACAGAAGTTGTGCCAGTCTTTATCGCAGGGAATTTCCTATCTCCACTCTGACCTTCACAGACATGGTATTGGCCAGAATATTACTGTGAATAAGTGTGTGCGTGTGTGTGTGTGTGTGTGTGTGTGTGTTGTGCATGTTGAAGCCTACCAATGTAGAAAGCATGCCTGTGCTATCCTATGGGTCTGTGCACATTGTGACTAAAATATGAAACATGACTAATAATTTATGATTTGATTGAAATGTTGTGATTTAACACAATTAAATGCATTAAGAAGACTATTTTTCAGGTTATTTATGATTTTTTTTAAAAGCATACATCTGCAAACATATTACAGACGTGCATGATTATAAATATGAAGCCGAATATCCAAACAAATCTGAAGATTCTTATTATTACACACGTGTGTCTTTTCTTGCAGATGTGCATAAGCCTCCTGTGGCCCACAGAGACTTCAGCAGCTCCAACGTGCTCGTGAGAGCAGATGGTACCTGCGTCCTGTGTGATTTTGGATGTTCAACCATCCTGCGATTTTGTTCAGGACACAGCCACTGGCAGAGCCACGCGACAAACATGGAGGTGAGACCCAGGCGGAGCCAAAACGTATTATTGCTAATTCACGGTACGGTGAAATCATAAAAAAGTGAACAGTCATCTTTGTGCAATATGGCTGCTTTTGTGGTCTGGCATAAATGAATGCGGAGGGACAACATCTGATACATGACAAACAACCATTTCACGTAACTATCTATCTGCAGGGTCATGCTCAGTTGGGCACGCTGCGCTACATGCCCCCTGAGATCCTGGAAGGCTCTGTAAACCTAAGGAACAGCTGGTGTCTCATGCAGGGGGACATCTATGCTTTGGCCCTGCTGCTTTGGGAGATCTGGATGCGCTGCTCTGATTTATTTGAAGGTAAACTCCCTTGATCAGATCATGCAAATCCATCGCCATACAGATGCGTTTTCAACTCTGTCCACCTTTAAAACTGCTACTGTAATCCACAGAAACTCTGTACTTCCTTTATTTTAAATCAGATATAGTGGACATATTTTTATAGTTTATTTTCTTTCTCTTTTTTTCTCTTCTATTCTATATTTATGTTTCTCGATATCTTGTACTTGCTTTTATTTTTAATTACATTTTCTCTTACTATGTTTATGTTATGCACTAATACACCAAAGCAAATTCCTTCTGTGGGAAAACGTACTTCGCAATAAACCGGATTCTAATTCTGAATATTGTTCTCACTGTACTTTTGAAAAATGAATAAACGTTGGATCATTCAATACTGTCATTTTTTTCAGTTTCTGCTTTTACTTACCTTTCAGGTTGATCTGTGTAATCGGCTGTATCTGCACTGCTTGGATACACTTTACCTACTGTATATCGTGGTACTAAATGGATGTTAAAATTCATGCGAATGTCTCCATCTGTAGGCGGTATTGCTGCACAGCATCTGTTGCCTTATGAATCCGAGCTGGGAGCCAATGTAACACTGGAGAGCCTCGTCAAGTACGTGTCTCACATGGACAAGAGACCCTCCATACCTAAACACTGGGAACTGCTACCACAGGTATTCTTACACAGGTGCTTCTCACTTACAGTCAAAGTAGCAATGAAGATAAATGTACTGGATAACTCGTGAACATGTGTATGATCGTAAATTAAGTCTGCGAATTTATTGACAACTGAATTATCACAACTTTCAGGGATCTGTGCTGCAGGAGCTCCTGACAGATTGTTGGGACTGTGACCCGGATGCTCGACTGACTGCTCAGTGTGTTGTGGACAGATTAATGTCTCTTCAGTCCTGTTACTCTACATGACTTTTTCACTTGTTGTAATCTACATATCAACATATCAAGCATTTGCACTGTTTGTCTTTGTGTTAATACTGTTTAGCTTTTCAGTATACGTACATCAGTTTGAACTGCATAGATAGCCCCTTGTCAAAGTATGCCTTCTTCTTCTTGACTTGGACATGTTCCCATTACGCTCTTTCTTTCTATCAAATACTTACAACTAGATTAATGAACTGTAATCTAGATACATTATACGATTTAAAATGTGTGTTTATCGTGGCATAATGAAGATTATTGTTTTTGAGAGAGAACATAAACATGTTATTCCTTCACTCTCAGCGTGTGCATACACGCCTTTTTTCCTGGATACATTTTTGGCATGTCACAGTAGAATGAGCACAATGAAGGTAATGAAATTGAATTGCACTGCAATGTACTGTATCGTGCACGCAGGCTCAATGCCACACTGTCATGACTTACCGCTACACTTGAATCATCATTAATGTTATTAGTAACACCTGTGCTTTTCCTAAAAGTCCAATTGTCTGCTGTGAAAAAGACCTTTACCTCGGACCCTAAAACTAACGTATCTAAGTCGAACACAGCCATCATTGTTGTTATTAA
>CALSCE010010723.1:6585092-6708662 GCA_943593645.1 Bovichtus variegatus | reverse complement strand
GGTTGGTCGGACATAAAGGCCACAAAAAGATGAAAAAGATGAAAAAGATGAAGAAAGCACATAAGGGGAGCAAGCACGGCAAGGTGAGATTAGCTTTAAAGATATGTCACGTAAGAGTTGTTTTAAGTGGTTCCTCCTGTAGGTGAAGTATTAAGGCCAGTACTTGATAAAAAGATGAAACTTGAACCTGCCTACGTCCCTCAGCCCTCGGGCCTCCAACGGCATGTCATACACACACTATCACCAAATAATGTGAATGCAGTCATGACTCAACAAGTACAAAGTGCAGCACAGCTGAAGAGACACAATGCAGTTGCTTCCTTTTTATTTTGCATTTGTAAAATGCTGCTTTAATTCAATTAAACATGTTTGTGTTGAAAACTATCATTCAGAATGTATTAAAATATGAATACATATATAATCTTTCTCTTTTCTTCCACAGTCCTCGAGCAGCAGCAGCAGCAGCAGTAGCAGCAGCAGCAGCAGTGACTAAGACTGAGCCCACTACGATAAGATAAAGCTTCCACAGAAATGTCTCTTTACAAAAGGACTATTAACAATAAACACACAAAACAAATGCAGAGTTTTATCATATCTTGCATGGGTTATTTATACTAGCAATGCATGCATAAGCTGTTACTGTAAACATCTCCATAGCATTTGTCTGCATTCCATCATGTCTTGGATCTCTTTTTTTTTTTTTTTGGTTTGTGGTGTTTATGTCAAATGTTCCATAGTTATGATTTCTGCATAACTGTGAAAATACACTATAAATACCTAGTGTACAAACACATTAAAATAATATGAAAAGTGCAGCAAGCAATGATCTTTTCTTGAAAGTCTAACAATTGTGATTTAGTAAAAGAAAAAAATGATTATGTGTTTTTTTTTTTTTTTTTCTTAGGAGGGTTAACCTACAGATGGAGAATGAAAAAGATACTAAATGTTTGTTTTTTATTGAGACCTATTGATTAAAAAACTATTCTAATTTAATGTTTACTACTACAAATAACTTCAGAAAATGTTATTCTGCAAGGCTTTGTATCTGCCCTTATTGTAATTATATATAAAGGGTCTTCAACCCAACCTGCTCAATAAATATATTTAAAGCAGAAGTCTAAGATGTGTGTGTTCCCCAGGATGATAAATAATTAAAGTTATAAACTGAGTTGCAATACACTTTACGTCCACTAGTGTCCCTATAAATAAGTATTTTATTGAAGTTTGTACATATGAACACTTTAGAGACAATGGTAAAGCATACACCGATTTGATATTTAGTGTTTAAATACATTGTAAAACACGTGGGCCATTAGTTATTTTCAACAACAGAGCCTCCTGTTGTGACGACCAGAGCAACAATGTTTGTATTGTTCACAATAACTTATTTTTTTAATGACACCCTTTATATTTAACTGCCATGTTAAAGCTTAATGTCCCACAAGTGTGCTAGTATCACTGTTTTTTTAATAGACGGGATTTGGGGCACCTTCGGGTCAAACTCGGGATGGGGGTTTGGGTTGGGTGAAAGGGGAAAGTTCAGAGGTTATAATTTTGTTGTCTTTGTGTAAAGGAGTGGAGCTCGATCTCACATCACTCTTCCCTCTTCCCCGAGTCCTTTCTAAACTCTCCCCCGGGTTTCTACCCACCCGAACCTCTCCCCTTCTACCCTTACAACCCCAACCCTCCCCCCGGTCACGTACCAGCACACGAATCAGGTAAGTTTTATTCTGATGTTTGGTGTTTTTATATTTTTTTGTTATGATCAGAAGTAGCGGACAGAAATCGCGCTCAGCGGCTAGCGGCTGCTTCCAGCATGCTAACAGGCCGCGCGACGGTGAGCACGCAGTCCCCGCACGCAATGATTCGCCTCGCTACGAAGAAGTTTGACTCCTAATGTTGCTTTGAAAAACGGCAGTCTGCTGTTTAGCGCCTGCATTTAACCAACAGGACACCTAACCACCCATGCCGCAAAGGCTTTGGTTATTTGGCCATCTATTAATAACATTGGCTAATAAAGCTAACTAGCTAGCCATGCTAAGTAGCGCACGCATGCTCCATTCATTTTTCCAAGCACGGTGAGCAACCAGCATGCTAAATGGCTAACACATTTACAAGAATAGTTAATGGACTTACTTTAAACTAAACAACACACACAAAGTACGCATTTAAATATCTGCTGTTCCTACTGAACATACGTGCGAATGTTTTTCACGATATATAGGCTAACTGTAGTAATGGGGGATTAGTTATCCGCACGCTTGTTGATAAACTTGATTCATCGCTAATGATGAAGACATCGTTAGCATACAAGCCATATGTTTTTCAGTTAGCATGGAGATGGATTCAATGCTAATTTACTTGTGTGGGCTTCAATAACTTGGGTCGGAGCAGCTTTTAGATGTTTGAAAATAAATGCACCAAACTAGCAGCGTGTAGTTGGCACAGTGAAAGTGAGTCCGTAGCTATTTCTTATGATTCATCGTAGTACGCATCAGTTTTCATAAGCATTAACGTTAGCATGAGCTGTGACACAGATTTATCATTTTCTCTTTGAATAGGTTTATTAAGGAGAAATTTGTCTAATGGAAGACCAGGTATAACCATCATATATTTGCACATTTGTCGTTCAACGTTACACATTTAGCCAAAGTATGTTACACGGTCTGGTGTGATTTTTAACTGAATGTTTTTTTAGTTTGACCAAATTAATAAGGCAATTGCCTGGCTGAATGGGCCTTTTTAAATTATTTGTGTAATGCTGACATTTAAATCTGGCCATATAGTAACGAATCAGTATATGCAATTTTGAATAATTACGAAATCTCAATAGGTCAGAAAAATGCACAATATGCAATGTATGTACATACCATGAAGTGTACTATTAACTCACCGTTGATAGAAATATTGCTGTAACTTTATGCTAAAGTGAGATATTTAGTATGTTGTATTTGTCTTTTGTCGGTCAGTATTAACAGGCCACTTTTATACATGAAATTAGAGGCACACCACATGTCTTACTTTTGTTATCCCAATCTGCATCCATGTTAGTTTTTATTCTTTACTAAGTTTCAATTCAGTCCTTGCACATGATCATTCTTGGTATATCAATTCTTGTCCATGTCCCTTTTTTTAGATCCATCTCGGTGACCAAAGACCCCAGTTCTGTACGGACTCCCAGGTTGCAGTTATGGACTCCGGTGTGATTGAAGGAGGGCTCAATGTCACCCTTACCATTAGGCTGCTCATGCATGGCAAGGTGAGGGCACCCATCAGCTGCTTGTGTCAGCACTCTAATAGTCTATGACTTTATATTTTATGGAAATTAATATCCCAGGGGATGTATAAAGGGCAGCGCCTTTGATGTGAGGAGTAAGGGTATTGACTTGCTGACGGTATCCTGCATCTCAAAGAACAGTGTAGAGTGGTGGTTTTGTTTGTTACTCTGTTTTAAGCTTTTACATAGAAGAATGTGTGTGTGTGTGTCTAAATGTGTTTCCCAAGTTGGACTCACTTTGCTGAAATATTATTTAATGTTCCTATTTGCTAAGATTTAGTTATTTCCAAAATGTGGCCTATGTTACTGAGCGCAGGGTACTCATCACCCTCCCTTGCATTCTTCTCTGATTAATCAGGGAGCAGATTGGAAGATTAAATTATATTATTAACAGCCCTTTCTACATTGTAAAAATGTACAGCCAGGAGGCATGACATTCCATTTGCTGTTGCCACTAATCCATCTGGCTTTCACGACAGCAGTATAGCCACACACTTGTTGCATCTTTGAGTCCCACAGTGGCCTGTTGTTATTGTGGTTTCAAATGATGATATATGCAACGTGCAAAAATCTAGCTCTGACACACCAGCGTAGCCAAAAAATTATCCCCCAAAAGCTCTCCTAGCTCGTTGCATCCTAAAAGAGGCCCCAGCACTAGCTAGGCTTTAGCAGCCTACAGATACTGTGTGCTTGACTGCATCCTGGATCTCACTTTGGTCAACAGCACCATCTTGAGCCTGTGTGGAATTAGACACAAACACAAACTGCCTGTGGTAGAGAGCTGGGGAAGTCATGATGGATCAGGCGTGTTTACAGTGCTTACAGTGACAACTGTTCTCCTTGTCCAAGTGTTTGGAAACCATATAGCCTTATTTATTGAAGGTTCTTCACTACCCCATAATCTAGGCAAGCCGTAGCTAGAGAGATGAGACAAGTCTAACTCAAGATGATTAATCAGCCTAGTGAAACAATATCTTTTTCTCTTTTAGGAAGTCGGAAGTATTATTGGAAAGGTAAGCTCTTGTTTAATATAACGGATATTTTGATTGTCTATCACTATTTTCATACCTGTGTTTTAAGTGATTGTGAGTCTAACGTTGATTCTCTGCTAATAGAAAGGTGAATCTGTGAAGAAGATGAGAGAAGAGGTGAGGTCTTTTCTTCTTATTTCTTTACTCTTGTTATGGTAAAGTACAACAGGATTTTATGTTGTCTTTACAATGGGAAATCTTCCAAATTTCTTCTTTTCAATTCCTTGCTTTTCTCTTTGTTTGTAGAGCGGGGCTCGCATCAACATCTCTGAGGGCAATTGTCCTGAGAGGATCATTACTTTGGCAGGTCCAACCACCGCCATATTTAAAGCATTCTCCATGATCATTGAAAAGCTGGAAGAGGTAGATCACAATTTATGCTCATTAATGGATTCACTGTTCAGCAGCAACCAGGCCAAACACAAACTAGATTAACCTTCATATTTATTTCCAGGACATAAGCAGCTCAATGACAAACAGCACAGCTACCAGCAAGCCCCCAGTGACCCTACGTATTGTGGTGCCTGCCAGCCAGTGTGGCTCCCTCATTGGGAAAGGTGGCTGCAAAATCAAGGAAATTCGAGAGGTATGTATAGAGACGAGCATGTAATATGAGACAATTCCCAATCCCTTCCCCTGTCACCTTTCTACCTGTGTAGTTTAGTACATCAAAGACTAAAACACAGCACGTCTTGAATTCTCATCCCATTTGACTCTGTTTGTGTGTTCCAGTCAACTGGTGCTCAGGTACAAGTGGCAGGAGACATGCTCCCCAACTCCACAGAGCGAGCCATCACCATCGCTGGTACTCCCCAGTCGATAATTGAGTGTGTGAAGCAGATCTGTGTGGTCATGCTTGAGGTAAGTGGACTCATGAAAGCTATGAAGCAAATGAAGTGGCAGCTGTTGACTTGTAAATTAATGATGTAAAACAGTGTGATCTCTGGGATTTTGGCCGCCATGTGTTTGGTTTGGACCAGTAATGTCTCAAGCAGATCCACAGGACTGCAGCTGTAGTGTTTTACAGAGAGTAAAATCCAGGGCAACATACAAAATATTATACTGTAAGGAAACCTTTTGAATGGTGACTGTGATATTGGCCATACATAATCCAAAACTTATGAGCTGTCAAACATATTTAGATAGTTTCACTAATTTTCATTTGAATTTGTCTAACTTGTCTTGGTCTAAATGAGCAACATGCCATTGTATCCCATAGGAAAATACAAACATCAGATTGAGACTCCATATTGGCAGACACTCAAAGGGCTGTGGTTAGGATTAGGGGAAACGAATAAACCAAGACATCCTTAGTATAAAGCTATGGCTCTTTTAAGAATGTACTTTTACACTTTTTATATACATGTAAGTTCAAGCAGTGGTCAATACATTTGTAATTTAAAAACTTAATTCTAACACTATTATTAGATTTTGCAACAATTATATGATGGCATGCGTAGTAATGTAATTACACACCCACCTTCTTTGTCTCCTCCAGTCTCCCCCTAAGGGGGTCACTATCCCCTACCGACCCAAGCCTTCAGGATCCCCCGTCATCTTCGCAGGCGGACAGGTACATATGACATGAAGTGATGAATACGTGGTGTTTGTTTGTGGGGGGGGGAGGTATTGTTTCAGTTGTTGGTCATTTAAAAGCATCAGTGTGGGATTCATATTTGTGCAGAACATTCTAGGTTTATACATCTTGATGTGTGATGAAAGGCTCTGAATATACTTAACTCAAAGTACTAAACATCTTGAATGATAATTCCAGTTTTGATACTCTTATATCATTGGGCAACAACACCACAATAGTTAAGAGTAGCTGTGGAGGGTATTTAAGGTTGTAACATTTGCAACCAGAGCTGCTTATGCTCATTGTTTGAACAGTTTCAACGGCTTTACTAGTCTGTTGACCATAAAACATTGTTTTCCCTGGAGGCAGCTTGCTACAGGGCCTTCTTTTTGTGTATTTCCCCTAAATGTGTTTTATTGTTTTGAGCATTAGCTTCAGAAGTGTGGTGGCCTATTTCCCTCTATTGTTGGTCCGAATCACGGTGCTTTCTGGTGCTTGTTGGCCTACTATATATGGTCTTTAATCTTGGCAATTATCTTTTCTTTTTCTTTTTTTTATCTTTTGAAAAGAAGGAAACCTCTAGTTCGGGTTTTCCTTAATTCCAAAATGATGTAATGTAATTTCTCTTTTACCAGAAATGATACTTTGGACAAGACTTAATTGTTGATATTCTTAAAGGATATTAGTTCAGAATAGGCTTTGAGGTGTTGGAGTCTTCAAGAGATGTTTCTATATTAGGAGATTTGGAGAGATACCTTGACTAAAATCGAAATCAGATGTGAGCCCTATGAAACCTTTTTTGTTTTCATTTGTTTCAGGCATATGCCGTACAAGGACAGCACGCGATTCCACAGCCGGATGTAAGTGCAGTAGACTTTTTTTTTTATTTTTTAAATAAATATTTTTTTATGACCCAACAACTGTCCTCTACCAAAATGTAATTTTGTCGTGTGTGTGAAGTTACCCCTAATTTTTTATTTTCGACCTGCTATTATCATATTTTGTAACTATTTAGAGAGCAGCACTGTTCCTCATTTGACTGGCAGTCCATTTTTAATTAAACTGACATTTGTTGTTTGTGTTCGACCAGACTCTCCACTGTGCCATAAATGATAATCTGCTCCTGCTGCTCACTCTTTTCTGTTTTTCTTTCTCTTTTTGTTCTGTCTTGTTTTACGTGCCTCGATCATTAGTCTGTCCCAGATAAATATGTTGGGTTTTTCCCCCTCTTCATTAACAATTCATTATTGCTCTGCCCATTTGCCTCCATGACTAAATACATTTTTCTCTCTTTAAAAAAAAAAAAAAAAAAAAAAAAAAAAGAGCTTCTTCAGGAGCATTAGTTGTGATAGGCTGTAGATTATTAGTCTTACTTGCCAGTGAATATTGGCTACCAGTCAGATATAATGTAAAACATGGTAACATTTATATAGTTTAGTGTGACTGGGTTTATCTAATTATTTTGTCACTGCTTACACCACTTTTTTGTGTCTTAAAACTAGAATCTGTTAAGAGTGACACAGAAAGTTGTCATCTCTTCCTTTAATCATCCCTTCCATCTGTAGTGGTGATAACTGCAGTTGAGATTGTCACAGGTCATGTTTGGGTCTTGTATTGGTGATGATTAGGAAATCACCTCCATATTGAGCACCTTCCCTTGTGTATTGTGACTTTGCCCTGACCCTGAAGACTGCGAGAAAGCATTACCAAGAGATGCAGCCTGCACTTTGGAGGAATACCGATGGGGTACCCCACATAGACAAGCCATAAAACACAATGATTTTCAGACACCTCAGTAGAGCTTTGTCAAAGGATAAGATATCTACACATTACTTTCTTGTGGCAGTTCTTTGTGTAGCTGTGTGTACTGACTGTGATTTGTTTTGTTCTGCTTTTCCCTCTTCCTGCGTTTTCCATTTCCTCCATTTCTCTCCCTGCCTTCTCTCTCACTCTCACAGTCTTCCTCTGCTGCTATCTCTCCACAGCTCACAAAGCTTCACCAGCTGGCGATGCAGCAGAGCCCCTTCCCCATTGCACCGAGCAACCAGGGATTCACTGGTATGCAGCACAGCAAGGCCCCACGGGCTTCCATTGCAACATGGATGCTTTTTTGGTCCCTCAAACATATTTGAAAAAAACTCTGATTTGACTCCAAAAAAAAACTTTTATTTAAACTTTATTTATTTAAGCCCAATTTTAAGGTGCACTGATTACTCAGAAAAATAGTAACTCACTGTACACTGGAAAGCAATTATATCCAACAATTATAATTATAGTTTTTTTATACAGTCTCAGAGGCATTCAGCTGTGGATTTGAGGTTGTCAGACTGCATTATGTTGAAGGTGTTCCTAATATTTTGTCCATCTCACTGATGTGTAAAACATAATGTAATCCAGGACAAAACACCGCAAACTGCACACCAGATGTGAGGAAAAAGGTTTAAACAAAGTTAGAATTGCTAAATATGGCAATATATAAATTAGCTACTAATTACATTTGATGTTCTGTCATCCAAGGTCTACAAACTTAATGTTGCATATAGATTGTTTTTCACATTTCGACATATTGATTTGGTTACTCAATCATTTTTAGTTTAAATGTTCTTGTTTATTTGTCTTTCAGGGATCGATGCTTCTGCTCAAACCAGTTCCCATGAGATGACCATTCCAAATGATGTAAGTGCTTCTAAAAGTCAATTTTTACCACTGTTAAACAGTTAAGTCTGCTGTATTTATGTTAACCATGCTGTTTGACTAGGAGGTAAAACCACAAAAAAGTGAAAAATGGTGTATGACCATCTTTTGTGTATAAACAGCTTTATTCAAGCTTGGTAACTAGTTGCTACTTTTACCAGAGGCATGTGTTATTTAGGGTTTATTAACTATTCCTATCCTACTTAACTCTTCCGCTCTTCTCCGCCACAGCTTATTGGGTGCATCATCGGCCGCCAGGGAGCCAAGATCAACGAGATCAGGCAAATGTCGGGCGCCCAGATCAAGATTGCAAATCCAGTGGATGGATCGACTGACCGCCAGGTCACCATCACAGGCTCGCCCGCCAGCATCAGTCTGGCGGAGTACCTCATCAACGCCAGGTAAGCTAATCCATTATATGCTACATTAGCACCCAGCAGGTGACTAATTCAGTCCCAGGCTTTAAAAAATGTCTTTAACCGATAGTCGGCCGCCTTAGCAATCGATTATAAGTTGATCATTCATAATTTATGAAATATGCTGGACATTTTCCGTTAAACTGTTGACTGATATGACCTATGTTTGACGCAAAATCAAGAGTTTGCCACCATAGGAGTTAAAAGAATAGATCAAGGAAACACTAAGTTCCTTGAATGATAAACAAAATAATGACTTCATTTAAAATTGCAGAGCACCCGTCTGTCGCAATTGGACAACTGGCCAAACAATATCCAAAGTATTACACGCAGCAAACAGCTGCAGAACTTCCAACTTTATTAGAGGACATTCATTAGATCAGACTAGATGTGTTGACATATCTAACAATTAAAATTTCCTTTTAACAGTAAATAAACCTATATCCTAAATAAAAAATCTGCATCCCTGCTCAACATGATGGAGTGATGTGTTGTTCACTGCAGCTAATGTTAGCCCTGCTGCAGGAAACAGCTGCTCAGCTGGACGGATGTTCTGGCTCGCTCCGACTTTATCTGTCCATTTACTGCCACCACTAAAGTGCATTCATACTCAGAGCAGCGGAGTGTCACTTATACAGTTCACCACTGTTGTGTTGATTTAGTTGGAAACGTGTCATTAGAGTCTTGCTGCTGTCTGACTCAGTTCTCAACCTGCGTTAACTGAGCAGCTTCTTCTGTTCAAGAAGCTAGTTTAGCCTTAGCATGAGCCTCAGATGGCTAATGCGCACCGCCACCAACAACAACTCTGTGGAGTCGTCACAACTTTACGCTTCAGAGTTCATCAACAGGACTGCGTCAGTGAGCAGAGCGAGGCACGCTGCAAATTAGTTTTTTCCACTAGAGGGCAGGGAGGTGCTTTTGTTTTACAGTTTGTGCGGGCGCTCAACAACACACCTGTAACTCAATCTCATTTAAAAAGTAAGAGGCTCTACCTTGTGGCGCAACTGCATTCTACAGAAAATCTACACAACATTTTCTGGCAGATTACACCACAGGCCCCTCGTCTTCTGCATTATCGATTTAATATATTATTAATCAGCCAAATTATTAACTGCAATTAATCATTGACCTCCCTATTTGTAGTCCATAAATGTTCAGGGAACAACTAGAGTTACTTTGGTCTACCTGATCAGATGTCACAATCCTACAGTAATGTTGAGAATAATAAAATGGTTTATGTACCTAATGTATGCAAACGCACAACTTGCCTTCCGAATGTCTCGACTTTTGTAGTTTGGATTTGTGTTCAAATTCAAGATTCGGCTAATGCTATTTTTTTAATTACTGCTAATCATCACTTTGATGTTGCTAGCTCTGTGTCAGTCTGCACTTGTGCTTTTTCCCTTATTCTACCCTTCACTTGGCTTTATAACGATCCATCAGTAGAGAAGTGATTTTTATTTTTCATTCTCTTTTCCTTTTGGATTGACACATTAATTTCTAATGAAGCTTTTTGTTTTGTGTTTGATCACATCCCTGAGTGACCCCCACCACACACCTACCGCTACCCTCCCACCCATTGCTCACCAGCCTGCCCTGTGACCCATCCCGACTGTGTTGTCCCTCTCTCCTTGTCTCTCTTTCTACAGTGTAGAGTCCTCTAAACCTCCTCCCTCCTCCTCCTCCTTGAACCCTGAACAGACCAGCCCGTGCCCTCCCTCCACCTCTACTACTACTACTACCACTACTACTACTACTACCACCACCTCCTCTGCTGCTATCTCTTCCTCCTCCTCCTCCTCCTCCTCTTCTTCCTCCTGTGTGGTGCTTCCCTCAGCCTCCATCCCTCTGTCCTTGTTGGCTCCAGGGCCGCCTCCTCCCTCCTCTTCCTCCTCCTCTTCCTCCTCCACTGATTCCCTGCTCCCCAGCTCTCCTGCCTGTGTGTCAAGTCTCCTCAGTCTCAAGCCCCTCCCTCTCCTGGCCCTCCATGTTGTCAGCGGGGCCAGTAACCCCGCACACCCAATACCTGCTGAGCCCAAAATCACCCCAGAGCTGAGCTCCAAGTCTAAAAGGCGAAGGCTTTCCCCTTACTAACGAAGAAAACATAATCTACTACTAAAGTGCTGACAATGCTCTCTTTTGTCTGTACATGCACTTGCTTTTGTATCTGGCTCTGCCGCGCCACGCTTACTACAGAAAACAAATGCACACAAACAAGTATTGAACAGCCAGACAGATGGTTGCTGCCATATTTATAAAATAAATACCTGTAGCTTGATTTAGCCTGTCTCTTAAAGAAATGACAAGTTGAGTGCATTATATTTTTAAATGACTTTGAAGTTAGCATGGACAGTGAATTATTTCACTGATTTTACTGAAGCATTTCTCTCTTTGTGTAAGCTCTGCTCAGGTAGCGGCTCTCTTTTAAGATGTCACATTGTATTTATTGGAATAGTTTTCTTGTAGTGAATTTTAAGTGAATATTGTTGGCTGTTATAATGGAGAGTATATGTATGTATTATGATGATTTTATTTAATTTTAGCATATATAAAAAGCCATTGTTATGTCAATTCCAAGTAAATCTGCCCTCAGGTATCAAAGGCTCCAAACCACCCTTTATTTAGATAATTTTGTTGATGTGAAAAATACAAAAACATCAGAACAGTTTTAATTTTAAAGGACTAGTTTGAAACTTTGTGAAATGCTTATACGCTTACTTGTTGAGAGTTGGATGAAAATGAATCCCACTCATGTCTGTACAGTAAATATGTAGCAAGAGCCAGCATCCGCTTTGTTTAACTTACCATAAAGACTGGGAACAGCTAGCCTGTAAAGATCCGTAATCAACACATTTTTATCTTGTTTGTGTAATCGGTACATAAACTAAGTGTAAAAAAAAAACACACAAATGCTGGTATTACAGGGGTTGTGTGTCAGACAATGGCTGTGTCTGAAATCATTCAATCATTCCCTCCCGACTCACTATCTAGGGAGTTCTCTGTAGAGGACTACATGGTGTATAACACGTCGGCAAAACGGGCACTATTTTTTCAGACGCTACTCGGGTAAATGTAATTGCAGTTAATTACATCATAGCTGCCGCACAATTAAAACGTGCCACATCAACGTCCACTAGTGGACCATCCATAATGAATACCAACAAGCATCTTAGTGATATTATACTGAGCATATTTTCCTGAAGTTAATAAATAGCCGTTTGGGTTGCGGTGCGCTGCTCTCTCTCGTCCGTCTCCCACATTTCCTTCAGCGCAATGCATGATGGTATATAGTGTTTGGTTAGTGACCATCGCGTGTACCCTCCTTTTCAAGATGCATTATGGGAAACTACCGGGTATAGATAGGGTATAATAATTCTCACTATAAATTCTGACAGCACTTGGGGAAACTCTCTATATAGGAGTAGTGAGTGATTTCGGGCACAGCTTATTTCTTGGCAAGGAGCAGTGACTTCCTGGAGTCTGGGCTGGTTGCCTGGCAACCTCACAGTGACGACAAGACTTTTTGTACAAACCAAAACCAACCAGATACAATATGTTTTAATTTGGGAGCTTTAGAGCTCCTGCTAGCTGTTTCCATTTCTTTGCTATGCTAAGCTAATTCTCTATTCTCGACAATAATGCGAATAAGTGTGTTTCTCAAGATGTTTAACTTTAACACCGCTCCATTAAACCACATTAAGCATCAGTTTGAGATGTGAACAGCTGTTGGTTGAGAAGAGTAATCATTGACGAGACGAGCAGCCAAACTGAACTAATTATCTTTTCCTAATATAAGGGCATACATTTCCTTAATTAAATTTTAATAATAGATTTCCTTATCTAGTATTTTATTCTAATGTAATGTACAGTAAATACATGTATCTTGTCTGTCTGATTGCATGCCTTATTCCCTCTCTCTCCCCCTGGTCTCCGGGTGTCTCTCTGTCTCTCTCCAGGCTTTCCTCTGAGGCCACAGGACTGGCAGCCAACTGATATGACACTGCATCTGCACTAAATCTCACTTTTATATCATCGGCCACCATAAAGCAGTCAATGCAACTACCCAACTTAAGAGTTTATATATAATGCTGCCTCTTTCTCATTTGAAATCATGTCAACTGCCACTGATTTGATCCGCTCAGTTCAGTTCATTATTTATTTCATTCGGTTTGGTTTTAGTCAAAAGAAGCAAACAACTAGGTTTTTAATTCCATTTTTGAGTCAAGTTGGAGGTTTTAATGATTTGTAATTAGACTTTTTTTTTTTTTTTTTTTTCTTTCTTTTTCTTTTGATGGATCCCTCATTCTCTTCCCTTTTTTATTTCCTTGCCATCACAAAGGAGTAGAGTTGGAAAACTCTGAATAGGCATATAGATTTAGTTCTGTACAGTCAGTTTTTTTTCTTTAAAAAGGAAAAGACACAAAAAAGGAAAAAAAAAAAGTATCAAAAATAAGAATAGACTGTTTTATTCTGTGTTTATATATACACACACAAACCCCTGTTTTCTCACCCAGTTCCACAAAGTCTGTCTGTCCATTTTATGTCCATACTCACTTGATTTAAATATAACCAGCATTCTCCCCCTTTGTCACCTTTTTGAATTTGAAGTGCTTGTAACATGGATTACACTCGTGTCACTTAGAATACGTAGCTGTACAATGCACTGTCACTGATTTGTATTTGGTTATGACAAAAACTGTTTTAACACTCATGATTGAATTTATCCAGATAATTTCAAATGTGCATTACTACGCATGTCACTTTCCCCTCCTCTACATGTCATTCCTGTGTTTCCCCCTCTTCTCGTCCTGAGATCATGTGTTGATATTTTGCTGGGATGGGAGGTTTTTGGGGGATTTGGGCTTGGCACTAGGGATCGGAAGCAGAGGGTTCTCCTCGCTTTTTTTGTAAAGACTGATGCATACTAAAAAAAAAAAAAAAAAAAAAAGTTGGAATATTTGTTTTAAATGGAGGAAATATTTTTTTTTAAACTACCAAAGGGGGATTAACTCCTGGACACTGACTGATCTGTCTAGATGTGATGAGGCTCTGGAACTAGACAAAGAAAGGGTTGTGAGTTAACACTAGTTTCCTGCTCCTTGCTTTGCTCGAGTCAGAAAATTATTTTATTTTTTATTTGCAGGAAAGAAAAAACTTTTGTGCACGTTTTTGAGACTGTAGACCTGGGTGCCACAAACATTGTTTAAAAAATACAGAAATAAAGATGTGAAATGCTCAAACCACAACTTGTCTTGAGAATTTTGTCACTGAAGTATACTGAACACACAAGTTGAGATTTTACAGGTTTGATTTTATTTTAAATTGTTTCTTAAATATATTTATTGTACAGTTACAATAATATAAAAAGCAAACGTTTCAGTTCATACAGGGTTGTTTTTAAATCGGCATCATGGGGAACAAGTACCTCCACAATTGAGACACTAGAGGGCAGTAGCTTTGCTTTTTGGCAACATTTTATCCTGCAGGAGGATTTCTAGCTTTAAATCTTGGGGGCACAATCTCTTTAAAATGCTCTACAAATTGAAAGTTTAAAACTTAACACCAGATAAAAAAAAAAACCAGAAGCTGCCATTTCTAGCTTATTGAGTGGGACCTGATCAGTCATAAATGAATGGAACAGGATGCAATGTGCTGTTGTACAGTCAAATTGAACCACATGCATGCAAGAAGGCTTGTCAAGGGACACAAGTACATCAGAACAGGTTTTATGTATCATTTTGTCTGTTGTGAAGGAGCCCTTGCACATGAGAGAAAAATGACCATCTGTTGGCCAAAATTTCAGCTAGTGAGGACAATGACTGATCTTTCTGTAAACCGATGAACCATATTAAGGGCTTGTAAAACTTCACCGTCTATATTCATTTGCTATGTTGTGAGAAGGCGGTAAGTAAAAGTGGCCAAATCATGATATCACATGCAGTGCACACTGGTTTTATGAGTGGACAGAAAAACTGCTAAATTGGGGTCTACATTTTTCAGCATTATTGAGTAAGCTAAAGGTAATTTGTGTCATTTTCCGCCACACATAAGCCTGCGATTTTGTTGTGATTTACATATTAAAACAACTAAAAACAATACTAGAATTAAAGGATATTTGGTTAAATGAGCCACATTACTAATTTTTTTTTTTACCAAAATGATGGAAAACACATCTCTCTTCTGTGCTGGTACACTGCAAACATAGCGTGCCCACAGGTCTGGCAAAGTCAGAACTGAGAGAGAACAGACGACCATGAATGTAATCATATTTTCCAGTTATTCTGAGATCTATTTTGGTGTTTTGTGTCCCTGTCATCCATATGCCTCCAGTCTTAAAATGTCTGCCAGAAATCTGCAGTCTTTTGTTGCATTTTTTCTCTGTGGATGGATCCAATATTTCAGTTTGATCTGAGTCACAGTGAACAGTGACTAATAGGCTCTCCGTACTTTATCACAAGCATGCTTTTCTGATGCTATATACACCCCTAGATGCTCTGTAGGGGATTTTCAAACTGGTATTGCGTTTTAATACAGTAAACACTGCAATACTAATAAAAAAAGCCCATCTGCCCTGAATGAACTGTGGTTCTTCTGACCTGTGACAGGACATACTGTACCAGAGCAGACATATTGCTTTTCCTATGTTCACATGTTCCTCTTTTATCTGTGTTTTGATGCTCGGACATGAACAGCAGCTACAGTACATTCTACTACCATAAGCTTTTTTGAGGTTCAAATAGATTAGCGCCACCTAATTAGAAACATCAGCACCTTTAAATTATACAATCTCACATTTTTAAAATTTGTTCATTTTACAACATCACATATTTACATATATAATAAAACACAGGAGTAAAAAAACCGAAAACATAATCCATGACACGAATGTAAATTAAAACAAGTAAACAACACAAATGAAAAATGTAAACATTGTTTTAAGAATGTCAATGAGTTCACTGTAAAATAACAATAAATTAGTCAGTGCATAACGTGTTGAGAGGAAATGCGATATGACACGATGATCACGAGGAAATCAGAACAATTCATAAATTAAGTGCAAGCAGCAACGTCAGTGTATGTCCCAGTGATGTTGACAATAGAAACATTAAAATATCATGACACCCTGATAGGATCTTAGAATCATGTTCTCTTTGCATGATATGAAATAACATGACACATTTTCATAACGGAGATAAAAATACAAATCGACATGGAAGATGAAAAGAGACATTAATAGACAGTCGTGTGGATGGCTTCTTTGACCGAGGCCTCTGCTGTTGAGGTGTTTTTGCAAAGCTGATATTGGGCCAGTTGCTATGGCCACTATTGCTCTGTCAGCTCGGCTAGTGTCCCAAATCAGTTTCACATCACTGTGACGCATTTATCTCAAATTAAATGGGATTTTTCTGTTTTTTTCCCCCCCCAGGATATCAGGTTTTTGAGAACACTCACCAAGGGTTTGTTTTGGGTTCTTGTTTGTGTTGACGGAGACGCTCCTTCATTTCCTGCCTCACTGCAATGTCCCTGATCACGACTCCGTATATTCGAAGGTCTGTTAGGGTAAAAGAGACATTCACAGGCCAGATCTGCAGGAGTGTGAGTCGGTGGAGGTGTCATATTTTCACCAGTTGGCTGGAGGTTGGCTGGGTTCTGCACTGCCTGAATGGTCCAGCTCTGCACTGTCACAGTCCGAGTCATCGTACAGGCCCTGGGTTAAAAAACATGAATTATCAAAGTGGAAACAGCAACAGAGTCTTCAATGTTGACTACAAAAGCAGATTCTGACCGATTGTCTACCTCTACATCAGTCTATATCATGCATCATTCTCCTGTCACCTGCTCTCCGCAGCCTACCTCATAATTATGATCATTACTAGCGAGCTGGGTCTTGACTTGTCGAAGTATAGCTTCCTTCTCAGACAGCCCGTCAGAGCCCAGCTGGGTCGGTTCGGACGGGTCAGCGGGAATCTCCGAGCCCTGAGACAGCAGGTCGTCGCTCTTGTCGTCCAGACGCTCATCGGTGTTGGTGCTAACCACGTCCGGTGTGCCGCTGTGGGAGTGGTCGGTGGTGTTTCCCTCCTCACCGTCCGACACCGACAAGTTCTCTGAGCTGAAGGTGGACAGGGACTGGCACTTGCTCATGCTCATGGGACGCCTGGGTGGGAATACAGTAGGAAAGAGTACATATAGAGTATATAGACAAACATTCTATAGTTTTTAACGGTATTACTGAATTTACAAGTATTTTTTTTACAGTAGAAAAAAGTAACACAGATCAACATACATTTTCAAACCTGCTTCAGTAGGAATTTTTACTGGGCCTTGTTAATGTTAAGTTAAAACAATGTGCTAATATTCATGCTAAAAGGTTAAAGCTAATGCCAACTTTGTGTCTTTTCGGCTGCATTTGGCATTACATTGTGGCTGAATATAAGGATCCCACTTGTTAATCGTTTGTTGCTAACATTCACATACTATGCGTTAAAGCCCCTGCACCAACACAGGTGTCGTCCCTTATTCTGGCTTAAAAAAGTCATTTTGGATCTGTGTCAGGAAGATGAACATGTAAACGGTTTGCTTGGAGGCACAGATGGAAATGTAAACACGAAAGGTCTTCAATAATTCTATTCAACGGCTTTAACAACTCTTACCGTCTCCTTGGCAACTCCACTTCACTGTCCACTTCTCCTTCCTCTTCCTCCGACGACACTCCACGTCTCTGTGGAGAAAATGGGCCGCACGTATGAAACCCCAGTGTTTCCATGTTGCATTGCACATCATTAACCCTCATTCCTGCTAAGATTACTGAGCCACCTGGTAAGATATGACCCTGATGACACCCTGACGACACCCTGATGACATCCTGGGTACAAACTGTACGGTGCCACTTTCAGTAAAGCCACAGTGACTGGCGGTTTTTGGGATGAATGAATCATCACTCATATCTGACCCGTGAAACATACAAACACCCTCAGCTAACGCATGTAGCAACTATGCCGTCTCACAAATGCACAGGTGGCAGTAATCGAGCACTTGAATGTAGTCTTTCCAACGCACTCTGTGGTTTTTGTGTGTCGTCCTTATTTGTAGCAAAACAAAAACGAGGAGTGTACTTATCGGAGTGATGGCGATTATAGTCCAAAAGGTTTCGACTATCTGGACTTTATCCGATTCAATTATTACAGCAAATCAATTAAGTCATGATAGCATGGCAGCATTTTCTCTTGCTTGAGAAACCTCAGCTGATCTGTACCCGTGCTGCGGGACAGGGATAAAGGGAAGGAAAATGTTTCCCCAAAGCCTCTCACTGCTCTAAAATCTTTGTTCCCTATTAATTCAGAAGTCAAAATGATTGTTTTGAAACTGGGCCAACAATAAGACAACGCTGTTAAAGTCTCACCTGACTGCGTGTGACTGCTGCCCTGTAGAGCAGTGCTGCAGGAGTGAGGCGTTGACTTCTGGGTGAGCGCGTGATCACCGCGCCGTCCTCCTTCTCTTCACCCTCGTGGGAAACTCGGGGGTTCCCAAGCACAGACGCCCTCCCTGCAGCTGCTCCCCTGCCGCAAGGTGAGTCTGGGCTACTGGAGAACGGGATGGAAGCTGCATCCTCGCTGGGCGTGTCACTGCGTGGAGGTGTTTCTGCCAGGTCATCAGTCCCTACACCCACATCTGGCCCCTCCTCAGGCCCTCCAGTCTGTCTACTCTCCCCCAGCCCGGCTGAGGCGCTCTGGCTGCCCGCTCTGTCCAGCCCCGGCCTGATCTGCCCCTTCCTCCGGTCTTCAGCCTCCAAGGTGGTTGAAATGAGATCTGGGCTCGAGGAGTACATCTTCTTCAGCAGCAGATCATGCTGCAGGCCCCTGAGGGCTGCACTGGGGTCTAAATGCTGCTTGCTGCTGGGAACTGATGAGGTGGAGTTGACTATGGCTAGTGAAGAGGAGAGAGTGGCTTTAAGCTGAGCCAAGTCCCCACTGCTACCTTTACCAGCCTTCCTGTAGCGGGGCTTTCCTCGTCGTGAACGTCCGGGGGAGGTAGAGCCCTTGTTGGGGATTGTGACCTGGGTCATGGAAGAGTCCAGTTTGGGGAGGATGACCTCTGACTTTAATAAGTCTGGCCTGGAAAGGACAGGGACAGAATTAATTAACAATAGATGAAGCTCAACTCAAGCAAATGCCAACAGGAAGAGGTGGGTCTTAAAGGTGTCTGTAGTCTGAGCTGTTTTTATATGAATAGGTCAGCAACAGATGAGGGGCAGCCACCGCAAAATGTCTCGGTCGCCACTGGTCGACCTCAACGAGAGTGTAAGAGTTCTACTAGATTAGGTGGTGCCAGCCAAAACCTTAAAAACAAGGAATACAATCTTAAAATCAATCCTGAACTGGACATGTAGCCAGTGGTGGGAGGTCAATACTGGTGATATGTGATCCTGTTTTCTTTTTCCAGTGAGAAGACGAGCGGTTGCATTTTGCATTAACTGCAGACAACGAAGAGGCGACTGTTCTACACCCAAATACAAAGAATTACAGTAGTCATAAGCGCCTATTCATAATGCAAGTCTTTAAAAATACACAGGCAGTACTTGTTAGCGGATTTATAGTTGGTTTTGGTCTCACTTGTTGAAAATATAGAATATCACCAGACTCCTGCTTCAGCATAGCCTTGGGGCTCACATAATACTCAAGTGCAACTTAATCAAACCATCCACATACTATATAAAGGCTGCAGATTTAAATAACGCCTCGCTGTCTCACCTCTTGCTGTGTGAAGGCAGCTTCTGAGGTACGTTGCGTTTCTTCATGAGTTTCTCCATGGAGTTGGTGGAGGCCGACTGTCTGGAGCTGTGGTGCTTGAAGCAGCCCGGGTACTTCTTGTCCAGTGACTGCTCCCTCCTGATGTTTAAACACAAAGCCAATACTCGTTTAATGGATTTCAATGGATACTCAGCATGGCATAAGAGAGCACTTTGTTACATGCAATGGCCCTGTGCGACTGGACGTAATGGCCCTTCACTTTACATTATGGATGACCTTTTCCCTGCTCTTTCATTACAAAAACACTGCTTAACCAATTGGTGGATGAAGCTATTAGTACAAAGTATTTGAATAATAACAACCCTAGTTTTCCTATTGCTACAGTGCAATGCACTTTGCACTAACTAGGAAATGACCACAGTATACTGTCCTAGGTCTACTTGATTTCTGACCATATCATTGGCTGCACTTAATAAAGGATTTTCCCTCACAAGCCCAGTGCAACCTAACATGTGCAAAGCTGAGAGACCTATGCACACAGTCGCAATGTCATTATTGCCATTAATGTTTTTAATTCATTTAGAGCACTTTGTAAAGACCTGCCTTTAATTTGACAAAATAGGCTCTTTTTCTGTTAATCAGCACCACAAGCCACATTCAATTCCCTTTGATTAAATCCTGTAAAACAATAAAACTTTTTTTATAGGTCCTGTAAATCAATGGCAGTTTTCATACTTGTGCAGTTCTTTCTCTTTGATCTCCAGCTGCAGCATGATAGCGTTGAGCTCCATGTACAGATTGTTGGCTCTCTCCAGCTTCCTCTCGTAGTGCTCCCGGATGTCGAGCGCATGTCTGTGTGCAGAGGAAAATGGGGAGAAGGAGTTTAATGCATTTATCTAATACGAACATAACCGTATGGGTTTCTCAATCGTTAGCTTATCTTTGTGTCTGCTTAGTTTTCTCTCTCTCTCTCTATATATATATATATATATATATATCTCCACATGTGTTTTTTCCATCCTCTTCGTGTGTCCGTGTTACAATTTCTTTGCTAACCTGAGTTCTTCTCTGCGCCGCTTGATCAGCTCCTCGTCCAGCCTGTGAATACACGTCCCCTCAGACTTGATCTGCTCAAAGTGGTGCCTCACCTCGTCCCTCCACTCCGCCTGGTGAGACACGTAAAGCACATCCATCAGAGCAGGTATCAAGGACTTACAGGTCTACACGTCCGTGGTAATAAGGGTTAGGTAGATCACTTTAAACTACAAGCGGTGTCTCCATCTTCTAATATTACTAATACCGCCACTAAAGCTATGATCAATGCTTCTTCTCCCAATACTGTAATTTCTCTCTCTGTAGCTGCCTGTGGAGATACAGCAGGAAACCAAGCAGGCACCTGCTTCATCATATATACAGAATATTATATTTTGGCAGCTTGTTCTCTCCAGATGCAACATTTCCTAAGCACCTGTTCTTAATGTCTGTGATTTATTATTATGATTTGTAAACCTGGAGAATGCTGCCACTCCTGTGTTTTCCATCGGAACAATAAAGTATGACTCGACTTCATCCGAGTAACATTATTAACAACAAACGATATCAATATTGAGAATAAGCTTCATTGCACCTTGATCTCGTAAAAAAGCTCTTAATTTGCAGAGTGACTGAGGGTTCGTGTGTATCATTGAAACAAAACCCATTAAGCTGTCAGATGATAATCAATACACAGAGAGCGAAACTCAACGTGAACTAACATGACATGAGCACAAAAAAAAAGATGCAGCGTGGGCACAGTGGAGCGTGACAGCTGTTATCTGATACCTGTCATATCAAAGGACAAAGGAACTCTGATATACGAGGGTGTGCACGTACATGCATGTGCGCGTGCCACGTGTGTGTGTGTGTGTGTCTGTGTGTGTGTGTATTTCTGTCCGTGCATGAGTGATGCTCTTCTTATTAAGCTAATGGACTCTTGTGCGCACTCTTCTATGTCTCCAGTCCCCTCTTTCTCCTCTCTCTTTGCTCTCTGCGCCCTACCATTAAAGCAATCAATACACTCCAGCAGCAAATACTTCTTTCTAACGTCACAAGAAAAATCCATTATGGGGCAGAGAGGGGAGAAACTGGGCAGGGTTGCAGCAGGGGGGTGGGGGGGACAGGGAGATATAAAGGATCAAGGATAAGTGGAGAGAGTGAAAGAGGTTTGTATTTTGCATCATGAGATATAAAGAGGAGGAGGAGGCGTAGAGGAAATTAAATCTTATTCATTTTGTGTATTGTGTGTGCACGAGTGTGTCTCACGACTATACATGCTTGAGTTATAAATGGATCTGTGGTCCTGCATGGCTGAGTAAAGACACATCTTCCACACAATTATACTTTTTCTCCTGTCCTTCGTTTGTTTGGGTTCGCAGTGGTCGAACCTATTTGTCATTGGCTGCCCATCCCCCACCCCATCGCAGGCACACCCTCCTTCTCCGTCACACAGACCTTCACCATCGCGCTTTGATGTGATGGGGAAGTTGAAAAAGAATTCACATGTGACAAGGAACAAAGACCAAGAAGCCAACAATAATATGTTGTGATTGAAAGGACAAGGTATTATTAGTGGGCTCCCGAGGGGCCTGGGCCCCCAGTGCAGCGGCACACTCTGCAGTGCTTGCAGTTACTGCAGCAGATTGGAAAGAAATGGCAGTTGTTTGACAGCAAAATGACTATTAGAGACACTGGTTGCTGTTGACAGGACGGTTTCTATTAAGAGACATTAAGAGCTCATGTGTACCTCATCTGATGTCTATTTATTTATATTCATTTGACAAGGGAGACTGTGACGTGTGAGATGATGCTTCTCATTATATTTTCCTATATTTTATATAGTGTCTGAACAAGATGCAAGTGCTGTTTCCCTTCATTCCAACTTTACTGTCTACTTTCTCTGGGATGTCTAAACAGGTACTGATGAAAAAAATTTATCTAAAAATGTCATTAAATCCAATTTTACTCATCATTTGGATATGAACGCTTCTGAGTTGGGACTGTCTGCAGAGAGAAAGGAAGCTCACCTGAGATTGAAAATAGGTTTCTTGTGGAGTTGATAGGATGTCTGCTGAGGCGATGTCCAGATGTAGGAGAATCTGCCGGAAGGAAGGCCTGTTTCTTGGCTTGCAGTTCCTGTGGACAATTTAAACAAATGTTTTGTCAGAAATGCACGAAACATGAAAGAAAATGACCTTTTCATCCCATCTTTCCTTCCCCCGATGACTTTCGCTCTCTCAGCCTTCTTAAAGCTTCTAACTTCATTATATTCTCTTAGTGCTGATGCCTTGACTTTCTTATCCCCTATCATTCTTCTTTCCCCCGCCCCCCCATCTCTCTCCGCCTCCTTCCTCCTCCACCTCCTCCCCACTCACCAGCATTGCCTCAGGAGCAATTTGAAGCTGTCTGGACAGCTATCAGGTACAGGCAGATGTAGACTGTTGTTGCCCACTCCCCAGATGATAGCGGAGGAGTCCACGTCCTTATAGGGCACCTCTCCTGTCAGCATCTCCCACAGCACGACACCGAATGACCTGCAGAGAGATGCGGAATATTTTCCTTCAGACAAATTGATAAAAGATGTGAAGTGAACTGATGAAAGAAGCGTGACTGAATGTCACACTTTTTACTTTGCAGGGGAAAAAAATCTTGAGGTTTGGATTACTACAACTGTTACATCTGATGGATACTTTATCACTGTGAAAAGCCTTTGATGCTAATACCTTCTGGGCAGTCTTTGGTAGCTTATTATCAAGATTTAATCACTTCGGTACTTTGTAAAGCTTTTTCGCTGCTATAAAATGTTCTATCATTGGAATCACATCAAATGATGCTTAACAGTTATACTGGTAATAGCCAAAATAACGTACAGTACAGTACAATTCCCAGTAATTGCTCCTATGTACATCATTTTTCACTAATAATACTGCTGTTAGGTCAATTTATTAATATATGTAAGATGAAATACAGTAATAGATGACAAATTTATCTGATTTCCCAACTTTTGCCAAAACACGATGCTTTATTATTTCACTACAATTAAGTTTGTCATTGATGAGGTCCATCTCCACCTCTGTACGGTAAGTGAGAGCAAGAAACCAGGCCCACGGGGAAGGTAACGAAGGAAAGTCGGTTGTTGGTGACTCCCTGGGTTGCCATGGTGACAGTTTCCAAGGTGCCAATAGCATCACATGCAGCATCGAGGAGGTGTGTGAGGTTGTGTTTACATGTGTATTTTTAGAGTCTCCATCTCTGTTTATGATTTGTGATATCAATGCACAAGAAGAGAGATAACTGCTTTCAAGGCAATGCATGTATTTTCTTCTTTTTTGTAAACCGTCCGGTTAAATATTAGCTGTTAATTAGAGGATGGATTGCAACTACGTTATTTATTCTATACAGTGTAATATCATTCAGTAATAAAATTGCCCATTTAGCGTCTCAAAGTAGCAACACAAAAATGTAGAAATATGCCATTAGAAATAAAAATGATGCAGTGCACACAAAGATGAGCTCCACGTCTGTTATAGCAATTTTCATTTGATACGCATCTCAGTCAGAGGCTCTGAGAAGAAAAGACCTGGGGACCCTTTTTGACATACTTTCATAACACCCAAACAACATCGCACGACATGCATTCTAACTCTGCTCATCTTTAGTTTTAGTTATTTATTTCTAACAATGTGGAATTTGTTTGGCCAACTCTGGAAGCTTTTGCAAAGAAATTCAATAAAAAGATTTTGAAAACAAAGACGATAGAGAAATGAAAATCACCATGTTTTTTGTTGTTGTTTTAAACAAAAAATACTTTATGAATGAATTTAGTTTATTAATTTCATCCACAGACCCAGTAGCTACATAAGCAAGTGAAACTAATTCTTGCTGCGTTACAATTATTTTATATAATGCAATGCAGCATTATACTGAAGCCAGTCAGGTGCCATTTTGTCGGCCTCTGTCCCGGTGTTACAGTGAGTAACATTGTCCTTTTAGTGATTTTTAGATATTTATATTTAATTATTACCAGTAGCATATTATAGGCTTGAGGTTAAAACCTTTTTTTATTTTTTTTAGCCTAGTGTTTAATAGTATTGTTTCTGTCTTCTGATATTTATTGTATGTTAATTTGATGACCTGGGTGGTGAGCTGTTGCATACAATTGCCCTTGCAGGAGAAAATATAGTTGGGTTGAATTAAATTGAGTTAAAGATACGAAAGGTCACATTTTGTTGAGCTAATTTGTATCGCCCTAAAATTTGATTATGTTAAATTCTACCTGTGGCTATCTTAGTCCTTATATGATCAGACACATGAGTTGTACCAGATGTCAAGGAATGTCAGCACAAAACAAAACTGAATACATACAACATAATACCTCCCCACATCCTTCTCTGACTCCCTCTATACGAGGTATGGACCACTACATAATTTACATAAGTTTAAACAAAGCTGTACAGTATACACCCATGCTTAGCTTTCATTCCACACGAAAAGCTTTTTAATCCTATTTTCACTTCTCTGCTAATGCACTGCTGGCCCTGGGCCAAACCATCCGCAGGCTTGGAAGGTTATTCCAGCCTCTCCTGAGCACTGCAGCATCTGGCAAATCAATTATTAAATTAGCCAACGTTCCTTTCAGGACGGAGAGGAAGAGTGATGGAGGGATGGAGGATGGGAGAGAGAGAGGGGGAGAATGTATTGGGGGAGATCAGGGCTTTACACAGGGCAACCCATCAGATATGGCCGAGGGCCCTATAGAATTTCATGTAATGAGATATTGTACATAATACTCAATAGATTTTCTGGAAATAGGATCCTTTGCTCTATACTGTAGTAGGCTGTATCTAATGAGATTTTATGTTGATTCAATGACAGATAAGACAAATCATAGGGGGGAATTGCAGAGGTTCACCAGTGCAAGAGGACAGTGTAAAAGGGTTGTGACACATACCAAATATCCACTTTCTCTGAGACAGGTTCGTTGCGTATGACCTCAGGAGCCATCCAGGCCACCGTACCGGCAAAGGACATCTTGGTGCTCTTGTCACTGAGCTCCTTGGATGTGCCAAAATCAGAAATCTTCACTGCGTCATCGTAGGTGATCAGCATGCTGGAATGAAACATTGGACGCCAAGTTTATATTTGAGTTCATTAGTGTACGAACATTTGAAAAAACAGCTCTAATCAAAAATGTATACTAAATGTATACTAAGTCAAACTAATCATTTATCATCAAAATCTATCAAATCTCCTCAACAAATCAACACAAAATTTAGTTTTTTTCTACATTTTTCCACTTTTCTTTTCCCTGTAAATTACTGGATAATCTAATGTCTTCAGGCCTCTAAAAACTGAACTATCTGAGTTGGACCGAAGCTATAATTGTAACTATTTTGTGACTTGTTCGCTTTAACATTATCATTAACATTTGAATTACAGAGCTGTAATGTAACCACATAATTCATTTTCACCAGGTCTACAACACTTACTTTGGTGACTTGAGGTCTCTGTGGATGATCTTGTGGAGGTGAAGATAGTTCATGCCCCCAGCGATGCCCATGGCCCAGTCCATGAGCAGGGATGGGTGGATCTTCCTGCCTGCTCTCAGCACCTCATACAGCTGTCCCTGGGCACAGTACTCCATGATGATGCAGTAACATGGAGCCTGGGTACAAATACCTCTGAGAGTGTAGAGAAGTATGTATAGTTTGTTAAGACAGAACATAATAGAGATGTTACAATGCCAGTAATGATTGGGAAACTTGAAATTTGAAGGTTAAGGTCATTTAACGTTTTTTTTTACCATATTTGTTATCTAATAAGCCAACTGATGATATTTACTAACTTGAAAGTGATGATGTTGGGGTGTTTGAGCTTGCGCAGATTCTTGATGTCTGTCTCTTTGATGTTCCGCACTTTCTTTACAGCCACTTCCTGTCCATGCAGTTTTCCCAGAAAGACAGCGCCCTGGGCTCCGCTGCCCACCCACTGCAGGTCAGATATCTCCTCGAATGGGATCTCCCACGCCTCTGAGATTGGGGGAAAAGATGGAGGCAAAGTAGTTGGTGAATTTATTGGTGCAGTTACATGTCAAATATGGATAAAGAGCAGAGCAAATATTGTCATATTATCCTGTATCAATTACACGTTATACTCACCTGCAAACTCATATTCTTGAGTGCAGCTGATATTTCATAACATAACTAAACACCAGACCGTTATAAGCACCTGCACCTTTGATGAGTAATAGAAATATCCTTTGTATTCTTTATTTGATGTTTTGATGATTCATATTGCTTTATTACAGACGTGTCACCCCTGTTCTAGTTACATTAAGTTATATAGAAATCAGTTTCTTTATACTTTAAAAGAATAGCTTGACATTTTGGGAAATAAGCTTATTGGCTTTCTTGGCGATAATTTAGGTATAAAGATCGATAGCGCTCACATGTCTGTCCATTCTATATGAAGCTACAGCTAGAAGCTGGTTAGCTAACCTGGCAACCTTAAGAAATAGACCAGCACAAAAAAACCCACACAAAAAAGGTTTAACTTTTACACTTTGGTTTTTGAAAAAATAAAACAAACCAGAAAAAACGTGTTAACTAGTGAGCTTCAGAGGTGCTGGTAGGCAGATTGTGCTACCTTTGGAGAGAGCCGGGCTAGCTGTTTCCAGTCTTTTTGCTAAGCTAAGCTAACTGGCAGCTAATGGTAGCTTCATGTTTACTGTACAAACACAAGAGTCAATCTTCTCATCTAACTCTCAGAAAAAACGATTTCATGTTTAGTTGTTGCTAAATCAAGATCTGTATTACAAACAAAGAAATAAAAACACTAAACACTCACATACCACCAAGTCTGTATTTAAAACTAAAGCTAGTAGCATCGAGCACACAGCCCTGATGAATAGGTTAGACCTGGAACAGTAAAACCTGTTGTAAGCCCTAGCTTTTACACTCAAAGCAGAGCCCAAGTCTGTTTCGGTTGTTGAACCTCACCTTAACCTAAGACTCAGGGTGTGCAGGCAGACAGACAGGGAGCTCTAATCTCCTGTGGGTAATTCTCCCTTAGCCTCCCTAAATCCTGCTTAGTGCCATTGTGGGGCTGACGCGAAACAGGGGTCCAACCCTCAGGAGGGGGGGGTGGAAGATGGAGGGGATTTAAGGGCCTAATGTGGATGTACGGTGACTAGGGAGGTGGAGGGGTAATGACGGTAGTGGTGCTGGAAGTAGCCCTGTTTGTGTGTGCGTAAAGGGAAAAGATGGGAGGGGGATTCCCCACGGGGCGACGGGGGTCCATGTGGCCGAAGACAGACTGTTAATATGGAGAAAATACACAGCCTGCTCTGCTGCTGTTCTTGACTCGCGGAAAAAAAAGATTTAGAGACATTTATCATATTAATAAGGATTATATGAATGATTAATGCTATCCGGTGATAGATTGAGGACTCGCTCTCTAATGAGCCCCTCAACTGTCCCACAGAAAAGACATAAGGCCACATCTGATACATCAGAAGATTGCCTGATCTGCTTTGTTTGATCTGAAATAATAAGGACATTTAGAGCGTCACCAAGAACCCCACAGTCCTTTACAATCAATAAAGCCCAGATGATTTTCCTGCTTTCTATTGTGCTACATTGTGCTTCCAATCAAAGCTTAAGAATAGGGCATTGTGATATGGTAGGCAGGCATTCAGTTGCAGTACCCCTATTTATGTCACTTTTATAATATCCGTTTTGCTCTCGTCAGTGTGCGTGACTCCCTGTGATGCTGCATGGAGGAGGGGAGCAGCAAGGTGCAGATGGGCTGGGAGTGATAACTGCACAGGATGAAAAGGAAAGGAAAGGAGACAATGAGAGATGGAAGGAGGAGGGGAGCGGAGGGGAGATGTGGAAGTCAAACGGGTGATAAAATATCAGAAGGCTATAAAGACAAGGAGACATATAAATCTGCCACCTTCAAGCCTGCTGGATTTATTCTATCAAGTTTGTTTTTTCGCAACTTATCTGACTTTATATGTTCGTGTCAGAGCTAGATATTAAGGGTTATTATTTGTGCACGTGTTTATGTGTGCGTGCAGTCATCCTTGAGCTCACGTGTGTGTGTGTGTGTGTGTGTGTGTGTGTGTGTGTGTGTGTGTGTGTGTGTGTCAGGCTTGCGTTAATAGAGATGAGAGGCACAGGGTCAGAGCGTGGCCATGCATAATTCATGGAGCAGATTTGGCAGAGGAGTCCCGGGGGAGCTCTGCGCTATTGTAGTGGCTGCAGACATAAACAACACAGCGTCACAGGGAGCTAGTTTCATTGGGGGGTGGTAGTGGGGAGAAGGTGGGGTGGGCACAAGCAGGCGAAGGGATGGGGGGAAAATATCAGGGGAAAATAAGCCCTTTGCAGCTTTGATAGAGTCTCTCTCTCTGGCTGCAGCTCTCTCACGTCAAGGAAAGTGTTTGTTTACAACATGGCCTTTGTGGGAGTCATTTTTTCTAGCAACTGTTTAATGTAATTAAACTGGGGGATAAGATCATTTAATTAGCATATCAAAGCTTCAGACAGGAATTAAATGGGAGCTGGTGCTTGCTTTTATTAGAAAACTATAAGCAACCATTATTGCCAGTGTGTGTAGATGTATTGTTTGTGTGTGTCCATTGAAATGGATTTGACTTACCATCCAGGCCGTGTTTGTGCTCTGTTGAGTAAGCTTTGCCAATCATAGTCCAGACAGGCCGCAGACACCCAAACAACCCCTCCAGAAACCCTCCTCCCCCTCCGGTAGACTGGCACTGTAGCCTGGCGGCATCGGCCTGGCTCCTGACCGCACTGCTGTCCATCTCCTGCCCCTCTCCCTCCGTCCTTCCTGGACTCCTGTCATGCTCGTGGAGCTTCAGGACACTGTTGGCAAAGTGCTCCTGTTGTTCCTCGCCTGGTGTCTGGTTGTGCCCAGCACTATGTCCTTCTCCTCCTCCGCCACTGGGCTCGACAGCACCTCCGGTGTCTATGGAGAGGACGTTGCGTAGCACGCACTGGGTCGGGGTAAGGTCCATTTCTGGGGTGCAGGGTGTTTCGGCATCGAGGCGGCGAAAGGATGGAGGATCAGAGAGGGGTGTGTTGAAGCCGGAGAGAGAAGGAGATGGGGCACGAGGTTCATGAATAAGCGCCATGAGGGCCTTTGGTCATCAGAACAACTAGAGAACTGGGAGCCTAACATAGAGAGAGAGGAAGAGAGAAAAAGAGGAGGGAAATTGTTATGAATCAAATGAAAGTTAAAATCATTCTCTTACCCTCTGGGAGCCATGGAAGCTAAGTCAGCTGAATGCAGAGTTTGTAGGAGAGTGTCACTTCTGGAAGATGATTATTTAGGCCTCCTATACACTGTAAGTAGGACCTTGAGCTATAAGTTATGATAATTGGCAGAGGAACACAGTGGAGTTCTATATGCCAAAAGAGCCCAGGTCTTACCCACGCAGCTCTGAATTTGTCTGCAAATGCAGGCTGACAAGAAGACACGCCTCCCTTAAGCTATGATCAATATCAAAGAAATGCACATTCATAGCTTGTATGCTCCTCTGGTTCGAGTCAATTTTTGGTTTTTATCACCCAAAAGTGCTTTGCAGCGTTCTATAGAGGGACTTTAAGGAACGTACAGGGGTGAGGGTACGCAACAATAAAAAATTTGCAGTTTTTAGTAAACTGTTCATCATCAGCATAGAAGAGTAATATCATGAAACAAGGATCACATTACTTTTTTTTTTTTTTTTGCATTTCTCACACTTAAGAAGTAACAATGTGTTACTTGCCATTTGTAAAATGAAATACACCAGAAGGGGAGAGAACAGGGGTTTTCTGTGCATGATCAGAGCAATGACATTAACTTATGAGTCATGATGTCTGATATCTGAAGATATCAAATCAATACTAGAATGTGAAACATGATTCAGGACGTGGTGATTAAGGACAAACGAGCAGCCTGTCTGGACCAGAAATCAGAGAAAGACTCAGTTCAGCACTATGATGAAGTGCACAGCAAATAATATCAGATCCCCTCTCCAAGGCTAACTTGGCAACCTTATGTAGGTGCCATAGCATCGCAGTAGCTCAATGAAGTAATTTCCTTTCATCTTACAGAATATAAAAAATATTACATATGTATTACTTATATTGTATGGCTTTTTGGTTTATCATGTTCATGAATAACAAACCCAATGATGTATAGGCAGAATGGTGCCACAGCTGGGTATTTACATCCTACTGGAGCAACATCACTGGAGTATTAAAATGGATGAGATCAAATGACGGCTGTATAATAACGAGAGAATTCTGCAAGCCTCTTCAAAGCTTGTCATTTCTCCAAGGACAACAGCATATACACGCTCAGTGGAGAATGAAAATGCGTTATTTCTTGTCAGGGCCTTTTTAAGTGATCCACTCCTCCTCTGCTATCTCTGACAAGCTCAAATAAGAGGTGACAGGCTTTACCTGCTTTGTAAAATAATGATACAAATCAAGACCCTTAACAGTACCAGCATCGTTTTGTTGTTGTACGCCGTATGAAACAATATATACGTTTGGTTTTTTTTAAAATCCCAAACATGGAGCTGGATCAGTCGTGTAGTCATTTTCAGGGGTATCTTACATTTGCTGTCCATATCTTATGTCAGCTAGAATTACAGTTTGAGTCAAATGACTAATCCTAAATGTATTAACATGCTATTAAGACTATTATATCGACCACCCTACTGTGACAATTAGTCTCGCTACACTGTGCCTGGAATCTGATGTATTAGCTATTAACCCTGATACCACGACCCACAGCTGTACATAACCATCCATAATTCATAAAAGATGGAGAGAGAAATCATGTATAGTCCAAAAACAAGACGGACACAGCCTGGAGGACGCATCACCCAAACCACAACCATAAAGCTCAAAGTCATTATAATTATGTGCGCAGAGAGAAACCGAACCACTGAGACACATCTGGTGTCTGAAATCTGGAATAATCATTCACATCCGACTGATCCAGCCTGCTAATAGTCCTGCTCTGGCTCCTCACTTGATTTATTTCGAGGTATCAGCTGCGGGAGCGGCAGGAGCAGGCTACGGTCTGTTACAGGCCAGTGCATTGTGGATGCGTCGGAGGGGCTTCTTGTGCGCATCGTCGCTTCTCCACGCACCTCCTGCTGCGGTTAAGATCCCCGGTGCACCAGTGGAGCATCACTGACAACCCTCAAGTTACAGTCAAACACACTATTTCGGTTTATATTTGAATAATAATTAAAAAAAAAAAAAAAAAAAGAGAGAAAAAAAAAAAAAAAGACACGGTGCGTTATTTGGCGATAGAAGCCGCTGCACGACCTCCCTTCTCCTTGTATACCTGCTTATCACGCCGACTGAATGCTGCCGATGTAAAACCAACGTTTCCTACCTCAGTGCCGACAGCTGAAGTCCATCGCTGGTGACTGCACAGCTTATTCCACCTGATAGTTTCGGATTGATTCGAAAAACAACCACCTAATAATTCTCTCT
This sequence comes from Bovichtus variegatus, assembly GCA_943593645.1. Lineage (NCBI taxonomy): Eukaryota > Metazoa > Chordata > Actinopteri > Perciformes > Bovichtidae > Bovichtus > Bovichtus variegatus. The sequence goes on along the minus strand of CALSCE010010723.1, from coordinate 6,676,363 downwards.
TTCTGTTTTTTTTTTTTTTTGTCAGCATCCGCGCTCACTCCTCCTCCTTCTCTCCGCATCCACTGAGGTTCCTCCGCCCTGGCTGACTGGAAGCCTGCGTCTTCTTCTGCGTTTATCCCAGTGAGCAGTAAACACAGATGCAGCTCCGCTCCCTTAGGTTCGCTTGTTTTCCTGCTCCTAAAACCTCCTCCTCCTTTCACAGTCTCCTCTGAGGATGCGAACTGCGCACACTCGTGGAATTTATACGCTCCGTCTCACCTATAGTAAACACGACTGTGGAGGAGAGGAGGATGGGAGGGATGCAGTGTCGCTGTCCTCCTATCAGAGTACAAGTGTGCGGTGACGGGCTCAGTCCGGTGAGACACGGGACAACCGCAGGTAAAGGCGTTTATGAGCGAGTGAGGCTACTCTTAGGCAGGGAGGTAGAGGGTCAGCCGGTGTGTGAGGTGATCAAAATGATGTCATTCCCAAAGCATGCAGCATTTGACTGGACAGCACCATGTAAATCCCTTCAAACCCTATTAACGCCGTCTGTATCGAGTGTAATTGCTGTATAATCTGTGAGCACGAGCCCGTCTGCCACAGAGGGGACATGAAGGAAGGACGGCAGGTTTTTATTATTATCCTCTCCAATCTCTACTGACCCATTTCTCTGAGATAGGGAGAGTGGGACAGCACAGGACCTAAATGGGACTTTCCCCAGGCGTGATTTGTTTCCCTCAGCGATTTTAATTAACCTGAATGAAATAAAATATCACACTCGTTTTAAACAACTGTCATTTTTCATCACTCGTTTTGTGTTTGAAAATACCCCCAGGTCCTCATCTTCAAGGGTTCCTGTTTCAATAGTATCCTCGGTGTTATTTCCAAGGCCTGGCATTCCTGCCATCATATATGAATGAATTATGTTTTTATTATTGTGTCAGGCATAAAACTATGCACACACAGGCTATACAAGATATCACAATGTCATATAAACCAGATTCAGAATGCTGCAAATATATTTTCAAACCAAACTCGCCTACAAAAAGTCCCAAAATGAAGAAATCACTCACATTTTTTAGACCTTTATGTCTACAACAAGGACACAAATAGTGTACTGTGTATTAATGGAGAAAATCTGAAGAAATACTAATAAAAAAAATAAATGTTGCCTTCTTTTCCCGACTTTTAAGACACATTTTGTGCACTTAAACACATCAAAACTGAACAACCATTCCAATGTTTTAATATTTCGGAGTTGTGTTGATTTATTTCACAAAATGGACACTAAACCATGGTAAGCTTTAGCTATGTACAATACAAAAGAAAAATGGGACTCCCTCCCTCACAAATCACACCGCTCACACAATAACTCAGGGGAATCATCTTTGAATGAATGCCAGTGTACCTCTGCAGGCCAACTGGGAGATCATGAAATCCCTGTAAACACCGTAAAATCTTCCAAGAGTCAAACTATTTGGCTGACAAAGAGGAAGATGCGAGTCTGTGGAACAGCTGGGGATCCCATGTCTGAGCTGTGTATTTACTGTGACAGTCTAGATGGTTGTAGCGACATGACCCTTTTTGAGTGCTAAATCCAAATCCAGCCTTTATCTCCCAGATTAAGCTCGTGTTGAGCTTAAACCCCTAACGGTGACCTCATCGCGCTGCTTGCAGTCAGTGGGGGAAACCCTAACTAGTGCACAGACCGACCATGTGAGACTGACAAACCTGCACGACACGCAAGTATTCAAAGCCTTCCCCTGTTCTGTTTTTTTGCAGGGATTTATAAAATCCTGAGTTTGACACCTCTTGTGAATTTACAGTTTGGTAAAAATGTATTGCTTCTGTTTTAATATGTTCATTATTTTGAGACACTCTCTGCGTTTCTGCATCCACATAAAGCCTTGCCAAATAAAATAAGATGGTGGGAGTACTTTGTATATTTATCTCTGTGGTGGAGTGATACAGAAGCACCATGACAAAAGGTAACTCTACAATTTCATACGCAACAAGGGGGAAAAGAGAGCGACAGCAAAATAATAATAAGCCTGTTTTATGCATGTAATTCAATGTTTTTTTTTTACAACATATTCTAACAACCATCTCAGTGGGACACTGTCAAAAGAATTGCTGCATTTCAAAATGTATTTTTGAAAGCGGACTGGATGCTTGTATATTAATTTCACAATCTAATGGAACATTATCTTCAAGTCCCCAAATGAATATTCAAGGAAGCCTTGCCCAAAACGTGGTTTATGAATGTTTAACGTTGGTTTTAATATCACATGAAATAGAGATAGTGGGCAAAAAAAAAAAAATCAGCGGCTTTAATCATTCTTGCTATTTTATGTCACCCATATCTAGAATTCTGTCTTAAGGCGGTCTGATGGAGCCGCACATCCTCTGTTCTATTTCTATCTTTTTCTTAAAACTTTCTTCATGATTTATTTATCGCTGCTTGTAGTTGCAGGATGGCTCCTCGTCAGGGATGTTCAGTCCTCTGAGGGTCTGTGCTGCTGCCTCTGATGTCCACCGACACAGCTCCTGCTTCTGTTGTGGTTACTCCAACAGAAACAAGCGCAGAATGAACGCTGCAGGGTATCACTCCTTATCAGATACAAACCTCAAATCTACAAAGTGACAGTTTTTAAAAAATATCTATTCAGTGGGACCATTCATTTTCAAAGATTGCGCAGTGGAGCAGAATGTGCGTTCTCTTGTCACGTTAGTACATACCCCGCTGCATACATGCAAAGACCGTCTTGTATTTTAAGAGCAAATGTGCACAATTACAACCAAACAGATTTAATCTGACTACTGAAGGAATGACTGTTCAACACTTGGTAGTATACAAACGAATGGCTGATGTAAAGTGCTGCATTGTTTGGCAACATGCCTCATAATCTGTAGGAGGGAATTAACAAAAGCCTGCAGTGAAGGATGTCAAGAGGAATACCATGTGTGTGCATGTGTGTACACATGCCTTTGACTGCGAGCGTACAGTGTGTCGTGCCAAACGGTCACAGATTGTCTCAGTCCGGTTAAGGGGGAAGGTAGAGGTGTGTGCGTGTGCGTGTGTGTGTGCGTGTGTGTGTGATTGGGTGTAGGGAATGAGGGGGAGGGCAGCTTCTGGCTCTTTGGAGAGCCTATTTATGGATCCTCATCGAGAGCCCCTTGTGTTACTCATTGTCACTTTCACTCACACACGACTGAATAGGTGGCCAATCATCAAATCCACTCAACTCTGTTCCTGAAGGGAACGTGAACAAAAGAAGCTAAGATAATTGGCAATCTGTTCCAACATCATATTGACTGAAAACCAAAAGCAGAATACTAGAGACATTCTTTCAGATTTCTGATGAAAGAAGACAGCATACCGTGCGTCTATATTTGAGTGTGTTTATGTATGTCTGTGTAATTTCTTCCTGTCTGTCTTGGGAAGCTGATATTGGACAGTACTGTCATCAATCAGGTTGCCACTACTTTGTGCTTCGTCCACAGATGGGATTCATCAAGATTGGCGCCAACCAGTTTTGGTGGGCGGGTAAAGGGGTTTGATGGGTGGGGGATTCTCCATTTCAACATGATGATCTCACCTCCTGTCTGCAGCTGAGGAAGACGAGTTTTCATTCATAAAGTTCATCCAAACGCGTGTTCAGGCGTGCACACACATACACGACCAATATATCTCCCAGCGGGATTTTGAGGAAACAGTTGAGCCAATGAGGCAATCTTGAGGTGAGATCACTGTCGGACGCCAAGGTTCCTCTTTCCATTTCAAAACTCTATAAAGGATGTTTGATGCCTTTCATCATTCAACCTTGCCTGCATTACAGCACCATGTACTGCGGAGCGGAAAGAAGATGTCATGATAGAAAACTGACCGAAAAGCTGGATAAGAGGTAAACAAATTTGTGCATCTTTAGTCTTATACTGTATGTGCACGTTCACAATTTACAATTACAAAACCACACTGACATATTATCAGCTTTAAGTGTATACGGTGAACATCAGCATCCACATCCAGCAAACATGGAACAAAATTAGCATTCATCTTGAGTGGTAATTCTGGCCACCTGATTAAACTAAGTCAAACATTCACTCTCATTGTAGCTCTGTGTTGGTCTCCACCAACTCCTGAGGGAAATATCTGGCTTTTTAGCTGCTAAATGCTTCACAATGTTTTCCAGCTAGTCACTAACGGTGTCTATCCTGCTGTTTGACGCTGAGCCGATAGAGTACAGTGGGTTTTTAGAGCTTTTTCGCCTTTCTCAGCTTTCTGCTGTGGCTGAAAAGGACATCGATGAGAGCGGTGAGAGCGAACCAAACTGGTAAATTTGTGGACCAGAAAACGAAAAAGCTTAAAAGTAGATATAGAACTCTGTAGTGCTGAGGGGAACTTCAGAGTTGTGAGCTTCTATCACTACAAGCAAAACCCTTTCACATACGTAGTATGCCATGTGATCCATCGCTAATATGAAAATATTGACTATTGCCGCTTTCCACTCTCTTGCTGACAGTTACAAGATGTGTCCCAGACAACTGAAGAACCATATTGACTCATTCCAGCATGCTCTAAAATATGCAAATCCAACATTTAGATCAAGCACTGCTTTGATCTTCCAGAGAGATTAGCGATGCGTCTGATTTCCCTTTGAAACCTCTGAGAGGCGAGCAGCCAGCCAGGCAGCCTGCTGTGGAGAGCCTCTGGCAGCGGTCCGGTCAGGAGAGGGTTAATAACAATAAAGGGGAGGTTGGAGAAGCCTTCCTGAAAGTCACATGGTTTGTGCTGGGAAGCAGGGGTGGAGGAGCGGAGGGAGGGAGGGGAGGTGGGGGCGAGCCGGAGGAGGAGTCTGGAGCGTGTTGCCGTAGAAACAGGATCCTCAGTTGGCCGGTGTGAAGTCAGAAGCGTAATATTAGGCGGTGACTGCAGTTAGATGCTGCTGGTGGTGTGAGGTGGGTGGATGGGTGGGGAAGGGAAAGGGGAAGGGGAGGGGTGCTCGGGAGGGGGTGACTCACACTGGAGGACGCACTCTGCATTCTAATGGATGGACCCACATGTGGACGCACTCGCACACAAACACACACACACCTTTATTGGCTCCATCGCCTATTGTCCCTTCCTTATATTCGAAGCTCCCATTTCTTTCCGCTATATATCTACTACTGTACAGCATGGCTCAGCATCATCCTGCACCACTCTGCTTAACAACATATAATTAATTCATTATGGCAATGGAAGCTCCATTAGTGTTCGTCTTGACGGCTTCACTTGCATGCGTTGATAAAGGGCATCTATTAGAGGGAACCAAATGCTAAGACAGGCTAGTAAACTATAGCAATGTAATTGGTGACGGTATAATTGCACAGCACACATACCAATTAAAGCGATAATATGTGTAAACCATGCTCAAAATCATCATTGGATTAACTACACTTCCCAAATGCCCTTGAGTGTAGAGGATCACCAGCTGTTACAGGGGAAGTGTTAATAATTATGTGGAAGATTTCTTTAGGCTGTTGTTTTGAGGGTCCTGTCTCTTGGCTGTAGGGAGATCAGTTTGTATGTCATTAGATCTGTTGTGGGGAATATTACATATTAATGAACTTTTTTCTCTCAGGGTGCAGGACAAGAAAGCAGAATCACTAAACAGATATGGCAACTGAAGTGAATATTAAGTGATGATTTGTACATTTCATAGTCATGAATTATTAATGTCTTAATATAAGTGTAAATGTATATATATATATATATATATATATACACACATATATATATATATATATATACACATATATATATGTATATGCCTATATATATATATATATATATATATATATATATGTCTATATAGAGAGACTTTGTAATAAAAAGCATAATTGTCACTACTTATAAACTGGAAGAGCTCAAAACCTCCATCCCATGTCAGATGTATCAGGGATATAATGTTTCATCTTAAGTTGGAGAAGATAAAATTCCCCTTAAGCGGTAATACGGATAAATTCAAGAAAGTCTGGATGTCTTTTCTGATTTATTTTGATAATCTAACAAGTGTAACACACTTGGATACCTCTTGACTCGAGTCTGGAATGGCTCAATTTGTATTCATTGTAGGATTAAAGTACTTCTATAGGTATATTTGGTGAACAATGTTGAATCTGTTTGTTTGTCTGTTTTCTTTATTGATTCAACAGTCTTGTAATTACTGCCCCTCCCCCCCGTCCCCCTCTGTCTGTCTTCAATCGAGCTGTGTGTAATTTATTGTTTTTATAAATTATACTTCATCTAGAGGATGTGGGAGTTGGGGGAGGGGAGAGATGGAGAGGGGGGATTTACCATATACAATTATTCAATACATGATTTGAAAGCATGTTAAAACTGGAATAGTTCATCCACATATTCTTCGAAAAAAACCCATAATTGACATATTTTTATTTTCTGGTTTACTAGTTTACTCTTTGACATCCACAGCCAGGACAACATTCTTTCTGCCTCTCTGAGCAGGCACTGCAGTGTAGTAACTCAGGGGAATGTGACGTACACTTGTCCTATAGCAAATAATTGACATTTTGATTGAACACTGCTTTGCTCTTCCTTTTAAGGAAAGCCAGGGCAGATTCATTTCCCATAATCACTGCGTGTAAAACTGGAAGCAGCAGGAAAAATCCCAGGCAGTGTGACGTTTTCTCGGTCACCACCCACAATTGTATCTCATGGTTTGGGGCGAGCCAATGGGGGGCAGGCAGGCTGTCTGGTACAGTGCAGGGTGGTCAGCGATGACAGAGGCTGGCTGATAAACATCATCTTTAGACTTGTTTATTTGCCTGTGACCACGACTCATTCAAATTTTGAATAAAAAAGGGGCAGGCATAACTCTGGATTCTCAGAGCAGTTCAACCAAAAAATATATATTTTACAAGAAAAAATAACAACAACAGAAACAGTACATCTCAGATGACATTAATGTTGTCATCAGTCAGATAAGTTTAAAAGTGAATTATGTTGCACTTCATTCCTAACCAGAGTGCCATTGTTGTTATGATTCTATTGTATATTTAGTTTGTACTCCATACCATGCAATCATGGTCTTGGCTCAATGTTTCTTTTCTTGTGACCCCTCATTTATTTTTGCTTGATCTTGAATTCCAAGTCCGACCCCAAATGTTCTACTTCTGTCTATGCACGTGTCTATTAGGTAGCTGTAGATGTTCAGCAATGGTTTGTCAACACACGTCACTCTTTAAAGATGAGATGATCTTTTCCTCATTTGTCTAATATATTCAGAATAATAAGAGGTAGTGGCATTGTCTCCTAAATTTGTATTCTGGAAGAATACCACTCACCAATTATACAGAGTTATGCAAATTACCCACTTGACTGGATCACATATTACTTGTAATAAGAGTCATTAATTCAGTTGCAGTAAAGAGGCCAATTATCGTTTGTTACAAAACTGTGATGGAAGTGATGGCACATTTAGAATGAGATATAAATCACATGTGAAAAAGACCATTGTTGCCTCAAAAACAAGTCAACATCAAAGAAACATCCAGAGTGCACCAGGAAAATCCAGCTTGTTGTTTCAATGCAGTGCGCTGTCCATGGTGCTGATCAGGGCTATGAGGCCTAATGGCAAATCCAAAAAGTACTGGATATATTTATTAATTTAATCTGTGACTATGAATGGGAATATTGAGATGTTGAAAATGGTGGGACGTTGGAATAAATCAGTTACTTTTAGTACAATCTAATTATTCTGAAACAAATAAAAACAAACTGTATTTTCTCTGCCATAAATGAACCGTTGTAGAACATACTCTGCCAAAAAGTCAAATTATCTTGATAGATGATTTAAACATTGATTCTATATACGTTTTTATTTTATTTTTAGCATGTGAAACTGTTACTGAAACAACTTTACTCTATCTATTGGGAAATGTTCGCTTTTAAGGCTTCATAAGGCTAAAAGGCTGGACAACTTCTGCAGTAAACTGTAGACATAAATATATATATATAGTAGATGGACAGTCTTTCTCAAGAGAAACCCTACACCCTCTCAGGAAAATGGAAAGCCCCCCTCAAATCAATGTTTATCGATTTAATTAAGCTGAAATAACGAGGTGTCAATGTGCCTGGTGAGCTGGTGATATGCGACCAAGGCCGAGCAGTTCAGCAGAATGATTGACCTACAGCGCCACCTGGTTGTTGTTAATTTACCCACATCGCACCAAATGTACTACGACTCGATTTACTGATTTAAATCGCGTGGCCTTGAAAGACTCTCCATCGTCCCGTAAGACAGGAATTGCACCTCTAAAACTCACAGTATCTGCCTGTGCATTATTGCTGCTGCAATATGTGCACACAATATCACACTGGCGAATTCACTTTGAACAGATTTCCCAGCATCGCAGGGATAAATCCTGCCCTGCGGGAAACAGATTCCGCAATAATTATTGTAATAGAGAAACCCTACCTTTAGCAGGCTCGCTGTTGGTGAATCCAGCGACGCACCGGGCTGTTTAGTCGCCACTGGTCGGTCGGTTGTCTACACGAGAAAACCCTGAAAGCAGCGGTGCCCCTCTTCAGGCTGACTACTACAGGGGTCCCATCTGGCTAATTACCTTGTCAATAAACATTGAAGGTAATACCGCGAGAACGAGAGTTGGGGGCGAGCGCTGAGTCGGAATCTCCTTAATGATCCCGACCAATTCCAACGTTGCAGCTCATATTTTCTGTCTTCGCATTAGTTTAAACTATAATCACTTCTGCTACTATAATTAAATGCACACTTTGTTTTAGCAACCACATAAGCACAATAATAATAACGTTTTTAAAACTTTGACACATGCCCTCTAGATGAGCTAACAAAATAATAATAATCACAGTTTATATTCTGTTTTAGTTGGGCATTATCAAACAGATTGTAATAAAACAAACTAATTGCAACAGTGAATCTGAGTGTCTGGGACAGTTGCCCAATTTGCCCAGTTAGTAGGCTAATGCAGCCAATAATAGATTCTTTATCATTGAGGATTTTAGCGCAGACCACTTTATCATTTATTTTAATGATATGTAACGCTAGAAATTATATCAAGACTTAATTTCGTTTGGTTTGGTAGTGATATCTATACAGGCTATTAATTCCTTTTCAATGTGTCCATAGTTGTGTACAGTAGAAATACTTAACATAATACATATTCAGTATACAAATGGTAATATACAAATACAACAATAACCAAAGAACCAGAGGTAATATCACACTAGACACAATATTATAAAACATACAGATATTAAGTGTCTAGACTTTTTGTTAGTCGAATTACAAAGGAGTTTCACATATTTCTCGACATCATTCAGGAAAACAACACAAAAGTGTTTTTATTGTTAAATTTAAATGTATGAATAAAACAATTTGCCAACATCATTATTACGTCTTATTTTATTAAGTTTCTGAAGAAGCCAAATACCAAATTTCCCCATAATAATGCAAAGTATTTAAAGGTATGATGAATTACAAATCTTACAAACAAGTCTTGCCAAATAAATGCTAAAATATGTAACAGCCACAACTCTCCATGAAAGAGAGTTTGAGAGGTTTGTTTCACTGCCTTTAGCGCCCTCTGCTGTCAGCATACACACGCACGAGGGAATTATTCCACTCAGCAATAACACCTCATTCATAGATAACATTTCGTGCTCCAGCTCACTTGAATTCACGGGTACTTATTTTTGAAATATGTAAAAACCATACAGTCTGTAGTAAAAACGAACAAACAATTTCCCGAGTTTCTCCGGATCACAAACCAGGCGCACCACATCCGGTCCGGCTGCCAAATCTGTCCGTCACCAGCGCGTCTCGTGTGAAGTGTTTGAATGTGGCTTGTACGCACGATAGCGCTACATTTAACAAAAATCACGTCTCAAATAAACTTAACCAAACCAGCGAGTGTTTTACGACTGTTACATTCACGAGCTAGCTGCCGTTGTTTACTCTCTGTGGACGTTATAGCACCACGATACATGTCAAGTCAACCGAAGAGACTCCGCACTGACAACATGCCCGCTATAAAGATCGGAACTCACAACGGCAGCTTTCACTGCGATGAAGTTCTCGCCTGTTTCTTCCTCCGTCAGCTACCTGAGTACAAGGTAGGCTGCTGCGATAGTGGATTGTAGAGAGACGACAGGCGCCTGTGTTGTTCCTCTGACTGCTGTTGTAAGTACAGTATGTGTCGATGCTAAAGTTACTTTAGTTTAAACCACGTTCATTGAGCCACTCTGAAATGGTGTTTCTTCAGTCTGCATTAGCTGATTTTTGGAGAAGTTTTTATTTTATGTTTCTGTCACACGTCCCATGTCATTTTATAACGCCCCAAATGGGGGTGCTGCTGTACAGATAGATGGAGCTCCATGAACGATGACATATACATCTATAATAATTCTAGTATAATGATACAGTTTACATTTTAGGAGAAAATCCCACTTGCAACCACTATAAACATGTTTGGAGGGGGTATAGTGACTTTTTAAAGTGACTTACTATATGAACATGCCTTAATGTTGTAATAATAAGTAAAACATTATACAGCAGTTAAGAAATGAACCCATTTAGAATGACTCAGATTTCCCCATCTGTGGCACAGTCTCTGTCTCAAATGTGAAAGTTGCAGCCCCACCACCAAACTGAAAACACCACAATAGGCTGATCAAGTTCTTTGTCACAGCTTATTTCATTGTACTATATATATATACAATGATGAAGATATTGTGTATGTTGACACAATGTGTATGTTTTAGCAATGATCCTCTGTTCTCATTGAACTCAGATCTGTCTTTGTCTCTTTCTGCCATTTCAATTGTCTGGTTGAACCACTGTACAGCATTTTGTTCTCCATGTACAAATCATGAATCTTTTTTTTTTTTTTTACAAACCCTTCACACAAAATAACATATATTTGTAATGAAGTCTCTCTACAACCTAAAAGCATGAAAGACAGTTCAAAAATCTAGAGTAGGACTGTTCTGAATCAAGGTTTTTTATGGCAGGCGACTGCAATCTTTTGAACGTTAAGTGTATGAGTGTAAAAAATGATGGATTGTGCCTGTTAGAGCTCAAAACCTGCTCCAGTTCTGCTTCCAGTGGGTTCACTTAGGGTCACACTCTTGTAATAATTCACTGGGTTTGGTAGAATTCATTTAAATGCATGTGTCTCATGGATTGAAAAGGTTCAGAATACTTAAATGAGGCCTGTAGATGAAATCCAGAGATCATTTCCCTACCCGAAAATCTATCCGATGATTGATGATAGATGATTGCAGATCTTAATAATGTTCTATTTATTGCACAGGATGCCAAGATCATTCGGACCAGGGACCCGAAACAGCTGGAGGAGTGTGACATCGTTGTAGACGTGGGAGGAGAGTTTGACCCAAAGAGGCATCGCTATGACCATCATCAGAGGTACAAGAGATTACATTTGTTAAGTTTTTCATGTCAATAGATCTTTGGACTAAATGGACCAAGACTATGAACATTTATTTAATTTATTGTACATCACCTGTCATGGTAATCGTATTGTGGGTTTATTTTAATATGGTGAATCATGACAGTGTTTTTCTTAAATCAATACTAAATTAATACTTTTTAAAGATTGAATACTAAGTTCGGTTTCTCACAGAGTAATTCAGTGAAATGTTTTAAATGACCATGTAGTCCAGTGTGGTGGACTTCAGGCAAAAAACTTGATGTTAAATTCTTTCCATAAACAAATATTTGTATATACCTATGAATCGATGTTGGAGTAAGGCGTGCTTATCATGTTTGTTTTTCACTCAACATTTATTTGAAGGTAAAATAAATGAACACTATGTCTTTTTGTATTAATGCAAAAACAACCCAAACACCGTAAAATATGCCTCTTTCAGGTCGGCCATTTTGACTTGTCATAGCTGCAAAGTACAGGAGTAACTAATATTATTAACAATGTCTTGTTCCATTTAGATGCACAAGTAAGCCATGTCATTGAGCCAGCCACAATGATTAATGTAATGAATTACACCTGGACTTTAGACTTAGAGCAGATATGTCTGCATCAGCAGGAGCTGAAACAATAAGTCATGGAATCAGTTAGTGGATCAATTGAAAAATTAAGTGGTAACCAACTATTTTGATAATTAATTGATCGTTTAAGTACATTTTCAAGCAAACATGCCAAAAATGAATTGGCAAATGTGAGGATTTGCTGCTTTTCTTTGTTTTATATCATTGTAAACTGAATATCTTTGGGATTTGGACTGTTGATTTGACCAATTTCAAAGACATATCCTTAGAGTAAAAAACCCATTGTCATTTCCCAGTGTCTATTTTCCGACATTTCTTTTAGACCAAACAAGTACTTGATCAAAATAATCGGCAGATTAATCGATAATGAATACGATCTTTCATTGCAGCACTATAATGGACATATATAAAGGTGGATAAGTAACAAATTGCCATAGACTAGATTTTTAAAACTAATATTAAAATCAGTATCAGCCTCAATAATCAAGTATTGGTCAGGGTCTATTTTGTATTGTTTCCACAGGGATTAAGAAATGTTAAAATCTATTCAGCTGTAAATGTTGTGAGGCCTGTGTTCAAGAGATATTGATGCACACATTAGCCTTTCTAGGCCTGGCTTTAAATCCTAATCCTCTAATTGCCCCCGTCATGGATTCCTGAACTCAAGACAGGAAAATCAAACAGGATTTCAGACTTGTTACTCATTTTTGATGTCCAGAAAACAAAGTGTAATGAATAATATCCTCCAAGGAGGAGAGCCTTTACTTCTCTGTGGCTTCTGTTCTGACATCCTTAAAGTACCTTATTTGCATCAATCATAATGTAACACGCTCTGCTAAATTTCCTGCCAAAGTTCTTTCCAAATGATTGCATTCACTTGAAGTCTCATCACGTTGAGTAATCAGCCTATTCCAGATGTCTTGTCAGCTTAATGTCCTGATGATAATCAGAGATAGTTTTCATGACCACGGTGATAAAGATATGCCAGGACACTCTTCCTGGCAGGTGGTTAGTGATAATTAGCGCTCTTTCAATTGAACTCCCCCCTACTGCTGTTTCACGAGGCACATTGGCTGCCGCTACACTGTCAGGGGCCGCAGGAGAATGTGGCTGTCAATCACACACGCACATGGGGGCAAGATGGTTGTGATGGCAGGGATTAAAGTAAGTGGGCTGGGGTGCTGGAGGAAGTTGGAGAGGGAGATGATGAAAACAATTAAGAGTCCTCATTTCAATTTAAGAACAGTTACAGTGCACAGACGAGGTTCACAACAATATCAATACAGCACAGTAAGAATTGTACAAGCCTGAAATGAAACCATTACATTTTGGGAAATAGACTCATTTGCTTTCTTGTCGAGAGTTAGATGAGAAGATTGATACGACTCTCAAGCCTGTCTGAGTAATATAAGGCTGGAGCCAGCAGCAGGTTAGCTTAGTTCAACATATACAGACTGTAAAGCTCTGTCCAAAGGGAACAAAATCTGCCTACCAGCACCTCTGAAACTGACTTATTAACACGTTATATCTGTTTGGTTGTGTTAAAACTACAATTAGCTATTAATAATAATTGGCCAGACCATAGACTGTACAAAATATGGCTGTAGTCTCCGAAGTAACGAATAATGAAGTAACTGCACCCAGTCCTGCACACAACCAACGTAAAACAGGAAACTGTCCTTCAGACAGAACCAGGCTAGCTGTTTCCAGTCTTTATGCTAAGCTAAGCTAACCAGCTGCTGGCTCCCGCTTCATATTAAACCTACAGGTAAGAGCGTGGTATCAATGTCCTCATCTAACTAAGCGAATAAGGGTATTTCCCAAAATGTTGAACTATTCCTTTTAAAGACAGAGTCAAGGACAATTAATAAGGGACCTTTGCTTGTCTTTCATCCAGTTGTTAAAACAGGCAATATATAGATTATATATATATATGAAAATAATATCCCCTTAAATTGAAGCCTGAGGGAGCGCCTTGTTAGCGGAGTGGTTATATAACCGCGACGTCCCCGGTTTGAACGCAGCCTCAGAACCTTGTTGCATGTCACGTCCTTCTCCCTCTCTCTCCCACATTTCTACACTGCCATCTGCCAAATACATTATTTTTTTGGAGAAACTGCTGCAGATAAGGAAAACATTTATTTTTGAAGTTTTTGAAAGTTTCTTAAGCAGGGAAGGAAACGTCTGTCAATGGAGGCATGAGAGACGCTCTCCAAACCCTGACTGAAGCTTAATAAAGCTCAACAGGTTCGATCTGGCAGTGATTGCACGTGTGGTTGCTCACACTAGAAATGCACCAACTGCTTCCACTCATCAAGAAATAAAAGTAAGCAACTCATAATTTTTCCGACGGTGATGCAGTAATGAATGTGGTCTGCATTTCGCAGCACCTCCGTCAGCGGAGAAATGTAATGGATAAACAGTTTTTATGCGGCTTTGAGTTGTGACGTAGTTTTAAGTGGCTTCCACTTCTTCCACATAAAGAAGTATTCATGGTCACAGCAGGCTTTCCCTTCCCCTGTATTCACCATCAATCTATAATGCATGACAACGTGGCCACAGTTCATTCAATTAATTTAACATTGAAGTTGTCAGTTGGTGAGCAACACAGACGTGTAATTTCTAACAATAATTTACGTCTTGTGTGTATGTCTAACTCCACATGTATACACAGTTCAAATAAATGCAGGCATCGATAATTGTTCTCTTAAAGATTGGATACAAAAATTTTAATGCCATCCCTAATGCCATCTTATTTATTAGTTACTGTTATTTAAATATTAAATTGTTCTCCAATCTTACTAAAATCATTTCCAAAGAAAGGTATGGGTAAAACAAGCATTGAGCCAGAGAAGTGCTCCTATAAAAGGATGTTGTCTTCTCTACAGTACTGAAGGTCAAGTGAGATTTAAATGAATTAAAAAGGAACATTCCCCGACATCTGCCTCTCAAAGGACGACATGAGTGATCAGATTGGAGATTCTCCATTTTTTTAGCGATGTAATATGTTTTTTAGTTGGAACAATTTCTTTCTTAAGCACAGGGGAAAAAAGATAGTTTGGAGACGAGCCAGTAATTGTGAGGATACAGTACAAAGGCTCAAGCGCCGTTTGTTTACGACAAAAGGGAAATCCCCTGCAGTCAGAGAAGCAGACGATGGCTAAAACGAATAAAATGAAATAAATACCTCCTAAGGTCATTACAACAGGAGCAATGAGTTAAAGTTGAAGGGGCCTTTTTGTGACATTTTGAAAAGTGGACCGATAAAGCTCATGAAAGCCCACACTGTGCTCCAATACAGTGTCTCTCTGCGAGACACATTTCCCCTCATTTCAGAATCAGAATCAGAAAACCTTTATTCGTCCCACAGCGGGGAAATTTACAGCGTTTAAAGGACTACTGGGCTCAGAGTGATGGGGAATTACTGGCCAATAATATTCTTTTCAGAAAGTGCATCGACTATCTTGAGTCATTGAGTTTCTTGTGATGCTTTGAGTAGCGGATAGATTCATGAAGCATCATTTTGTGCACAGTAAATACTATGCAATAAAGCCGATCTGTCTAATGATAGTGATGGAGATTAGCATAAGGAAGTGGTGCAGCTGGTGCAGTATGGGAATCGTAATACATTATGTTAAGTATGTTGAAACAATGCTTAGTAATACTTCATTCTTGTCAAAAATGTTCCCAGCCTTGGTTTTTATATTCGACTTTACTCACTCCCCTTGGTGTAGTTCTGTATGGTAAATACTAGTTTGCCATCTTTGACACACAAACAGTTTGATGGCTTCTCTTTGGTGTGCTTGGAATCTTTTTCAGCCTTTTTCGATTTCACTCAGTCATTTTCCTCTCCCTCATTTACTCCAGCCCCCTGATAATCAGCATAGAAATGCCTCAGCTTGGCCAATTACTCCTTTAATGGCTGTGATTACCCTCTGCTTCCCGAGCATGTCACTCATTCATTTGACGGTCTGTTTTCCGCTGTGCCGCTGCCCAAGCCCCCTAATTAGGCCTAAATTAAATGACCTACAGTGGCTGGGTGCTGGAGCCGCTGCTGGAGCCCACCCATCTCAGCACGTGGCTGAGGAGAGACCTCCGGCGGCTTTTATCCATGTGTGCTCACGCTTCCAAACACGCCCGAGCAAGCTTTCTCTATCTCGGGCCAATGCAAACTTGCTCTCTGATGCTGAGGGGAGTATTTATGGATGCAAGTGCCTTTTATTGACATTTGATATACATGCCATAATATACAGCATGAATCTGGATTCAGCAGAGATTTTATTGAAGAGGTCTGTTTATGAGCAGAACACACAGTGTTTAATCTTCAAAGCCTTTGCTTCAGTATTGAGAATTGGATCCCATCTGACTATAGATAATGCAGTGTTTTTAGCACTAATATAAGCTATTTTCTTTCTTTAAATATTAGTGACATGGCTGCAGTACAAGAATACTGCTATACCACATGTGGTATCTGAAGCCTTTGTGGATCGCTGAAGTGATCCACAAAGCTCATCATTTTATTTACTGAGATTGTTTTTCCATAAGCAAAGCAACTATCAGTTGTTTTCCATGATTGATTAATCCTTGGGTTTATAAAATGTGAAAAAAGAATCACAAATATCCATCACAGTTTCCTAAAGCCCAATATGACGTTTTCAAATGTCTTGCTTTGCTTTTTGCAACAGTCAAAAACCCAAATCACTAAATTAATTGATAATGAAAATAATTGTTGTTTAGCCTAATTCTGATAAACCACTTATGTACTAGCGCTTATGCTGTTTGTAATTTTGTGTGTCTGTGTCTGTGTCTGTGTGTCTGTGTTTATGTGTTTATTCTTGCATGGTCATTATGTAAGTCTGTTTTGTGGACCCCAGCAAGAAACTAATGTGTTGACCAATTACATATAGTGCAGGCTGATACATGGGGCCGGCATTTGTTTGTATAGTGTACAAGCTATTGACAGTTTTTTTTTTAAGTTTTTTTTTTTTTATAATGCCTTTTTTTTTTTTTTTTTAACCTACTGTGAATAGAATATTGTCTTATTGTTAAAATGCCATTTCTATTTTTGCTGCACTCAGGACCTTTGCAGATAGCTTCCACAGCCTGTGTCCAGAGAAGCCATGGGTGACCAAGCTCAGCTCAGCAGGCCTGGTCTACCTACACTTTGGTCGTCAGCTGCTGACCCAGCTGACGCAGCTGAAGGAGGGCGACAGGCAGCTGGAGGTGCTCTTTGACAAGGTGAGAGGAGGAAGAAGACGGATTTATAGCAGGCAATGGATTAGCAACCATTGTGTTTTTATTCACAGCACAAACACTGCGTTGGAAACAGATGTTTTGCCTCATTCATATCAAAAACATTTCCTCGGCTAGCTCTTCAGTTACTTTGGTAAAATGAATCAATTAATTATCTCCGTGCATGTGGTCCATGTTGGTTGTTTTAAAAACGGAAACCATGCAGTCACTGTGTAGAACAAGTTTTATGTTTAAGTTTAGTTTATGACATTTTGCCTTTAATCCTACAGTTGGCAGTGGAGGGTGATTTATAAATAAAGAGAAACAGACGGGGATGCAGCAAAGTATCTCTGCCAGATTCAAACCACGGACTCTGCCGTTGCATTTTAGACGGCCGGGCCAGCAGGAGCTCAGCACACAGAATATTTTGATGGCCAGACACATTAAGCCAGCCAAATCTTAGGTCAACCCTAAATATTAGCACTATTAACTCATATTATTATTGGCCTTTTGATGTGTCAGTTTGATTTAAGCCCCACATAATCCTTTTACTCACAGCTGGGGCTGTATTTATTTTTAGGATGTTGCATCTCTCATCCTCAGCCAGTTCAGACAAACTGAATCTCCATCTTTCCCCCAAAACTTGGTTCCACTTTTAAGCCACTTGTAAAATGTCAACTGTTTGGTGATTGACCTTCCGGTGTACTGAGGATTTGACTTTCCAGACCTTAATATGTCTCTGCTCCTCTGCTCCTCTTCCGCTTTTTCTGTAGCTTTGTCATTGAACTATAAAATAGCAGCAATTTGGCTCTTCATTTTGGTTTTATGACTTAACCGTGCACTTTACCCCTCAGTAAGTGCCCACACACTGTGACCAATTGCATTTCAACCAGAAGCATGTAAAGCCAGTACATTGCTCTCTCCTGAAAGTCCTGTCATTCTTAACTGCCCTGGCTTGAAAAAAAAGGGGGATTCACTCTTCCTTTTTCAAAATTTTAAACATAAAACAGCTGATTCCCATGTCCTTACAGGTTCCTGACCTCTCCTGTTATGTGTCTCTTTCAATTCTCTGCAGCTGTATGAGAACTTTGTGGAGGAGGTGGATGCTGTAGACAACGGCATTTCACAGTGTGACGGGGAGGCTCGCTACGCCGTCTCCACCGCGCTGGGCGCGCGTGTCGGCCACCTGAACCCACGCTGGAACAGCAAGAGTCAAGACACTGAGGTGAGGGATTGCACGAGTGTCAATGTATACTCGCACGCACACCAGTCTGATGCAACACTTTTGTTATGTAGATCTTTAACTAAAGGTTGCAGATTATGTGTGTTTGTAAATGCCTGGAATTCTACAGTATGACTCGTGGACCCTGGGTATTATAACTACATCTGTTGAAGGAAAAAAAACACAAGAAACACCACATGACAGTGCCGTACAGACGAGTTTCAGACTATTCACAGGACATAAACAGGCATTCTGTCTTCTTCTCTTTCTGCTCTGCTCACATCAGAGTATACATGGGAGGGGATACAAGGAGGGGATTTTTAGAATTGTTGATTTATTTGTGGATCAACAAGACACCCTGAATCCAAGAGATAACATGTTCAATTGAGAACACACATTTGTAAGGCTGCAATTAATATGTGTATTATCGAAAAATATGTAGATTATTTTCCGAAATATTTGTTTGATCATCGAAAAAGAAATGATTTCATGAGGGGATTACCTGCAGGGAAACGGCACCTGTTTTTTCTGCATGATGATTCCTGCAGCCTGGCTTTGCATATATGTATGTTGACCAATTTCTTTTCCCTTCATTCGGTCCGTCTCAGTGGAAAAGCTGGCATATTTGTTTTTTACCACATATCAGTTCACATGATTATGATTCTTTTCCTGGCACTTTCTCCAATTCCCCAACCAACTCACGCTGCTAAGGCAGAAAAAGTAAAAACTTGATGGTACGCTGACCTGGTGAACTCTCAAAAGTGTCTGTAATTGAAAAACTTAATGGATTTTCACCTTCTCCATCCATGACCGTTAAAATTCAGGAAATACCACAGCCGCCAAATGCTTGCAGATTAGTATTCTCCCTGACAAACTTTGTGTGTGTGTGTGTGTGTGTGTGATAGCATGCATCTGTGTCTGTCTCATGCTCTCTTTCTGCTCACGAGACCATGAGGTAGTGAGGTCAGGCTGGGGTTTGTCCAACACATTACGGGAGGCTGATGAACTAAAAGGATTTTGAACCATGGGCAGTTTTTCTTTTCAGCAAAATGACATCTAAAGTCTATTCAGTTGTAAAAAAAAAAAGACGGAATTTTCTCTCTTTGTAATATGATATTAGTCTCACATCCTTACACTGTTTTTGATGCATCTATGTGTACACATGTTTTTTTTTTATTTGTTTTTTATTACCAGGAGGGTTTCAGAAAGGCGATGAAGATGGTTGGAGAGGAGTTCCTGGACCGGCTGGAGTACTTCCAGTCCTCCTGGCTGCCGGCTCGTGCGGTGGTGGAGGAAGCTGTTAAGGGGAGGCATCAGGTACAAGACTGCCCAATCTAATGTGCGACAGTCTTTTTGGTCCTTTGTGAACATTATAACTTTGCACTTGGTTCCTGAAAAAAGATATTCCTGAAGCTTTCGAGATTGATTGTCCGTCGTTCTTGTCACTCTATTTTTAATGCATGAAATAAAGCGGATGATAATGCATGATTCATCAGCAGCAATGGGATTCTCCATTTTCTGATGCTTTTTCCTTGTATGAGTCTCTGTTAAATTATATTGAAGTATTGTCTTTGTTTTTTTTGTGTATTGTAATGTTTGATACAGCTAATAATACCAAACATACCAATTAACAAATAATAGTTGATCCATCATCTATAGATCATAGATGGGAGATTGCTTCGAACCCCTTACACTAAATGGTGTAGTTTAGTATGGAGCCTGAAAATAGTCTTTAGTTTTAGGCATTAAAAGTACAGTTTGGTGTTGGAAAAACTTGTATTTAAAGAAAAAAAAGTTCTTAAAAAAAAAAATCCTTCCACTGGAAAAGATAATATCCACGCATAACGAAAGTGTAACTTTGAGTAAAGAATGTCTCACATCTTTTCAGTGACAATCTGGTGATTTGTTTTCAGTGACTTTCGGTTTTGATTCTCTGGCATGGAGCGGATTGACATGGGGGGCTGATATTTATATCTGGTCCTTGTGTTTTAATTTTTTTCCAGTAAAACCCTTTTTTCTGTGGCAATACAAGTTTTTCAATGCCAATGTTCTCATTTTCAGTTAAAGTTTTCCTTTCAATTTCAATGGCAAAAACAAAAGACTCAGAGATCATACAGTACATTATACGACTATGTATAATGATGTTGAGAAAGCAATTGTTGATTATTTTCTTCGCTTTGTCCTTTTTAAAAACATTTTTTAAGAAATCCTAAATTACACAGAAAACAGCTGTTTCCTCTCCACTTGCCTTCATCCTTTACTTTAGTAACACACCGTTTTCCGGTTCTCTTCTCGTGTCCAGGTAGATCCCAGTGGGGAGGTGGTGTTGTTCTCCCAGGGTGGATGTCCCTGGAAGGAGCATCTGTTTGCCCTGGAGAAGGAGCTCAAGGTCGAGACGCCCATCAAGTTTGTCCTTTTCTCCGACCAGAATGGACAGTGGAGGGTCCAGTGCGTCCCTGCTGGGCTCAACACCTTCCAGAACAGGTGAACAATTTGAATCACAAGAGCTACAATCGTGACTTCCCCCAATGTCTATTTTTAGTTGGGTTTTATTAAAAGTTATTTGAACTACATTTCTGCTTCACGGGGTGCTGCTTGCAGTCCCCTGTGCAGAGGCAGCACTTTGCATGAGTTACCTATTAAACATGCAGAACTCGCAGGGATGTTGTGACACCGACTCAGGAAGTTCTCCAAGGCGAGATTGTTTTAAACGTTGGTGGAAAGTACAGTGACAGGCACAGCTTCAGAGTCTCCTGTGTTGAAACGAGGTGATGGAGACGCATCATGATGTATGATTTAACTTTCATGCTTATCGGACCATTTGACAACTGCTCACGGAGGATTCACATGTCATCCGGTGAGAGACTATTTCCTACTAGGAGAGAGATACTTGTTCGTAGGATGACGAGAATTCTCTAGTTAATGCAGAGGTTTTATTCTCGTATTTCAAGGAGTTGAAATGATGTACACACACTCATCTCGGGTGTTCTTCTTTTCCTAAAGTGTATTGCACCCTCTGTTCCAACTATATGGCAGATATACAGTACATGCTGGAATGGTATTTTGTGTGAGTGTTTACGATCCCATTTAGTCTTTAAACAGCACTGAACAAATGAGTGGTTTTGATGTGCCTGTGTGCTCGAATTGAGCTTTTCTCTCTCCCGTTCTCTTTTCTCTGACGACTTAAAACATAATCTGTGAAGTTGGTGCAGTTATGGGTTCACACATTTAGCCTAGTTCCCTTACTGTAGCAAGACTACAGCCATAGTAGCAGCTCTGTGAGGCACAGCGACACTGAATGCTAACGTGCTGATGTTTAGCAGGTTATGGGCTCACTAAAGATATTACAATTCCTCCTGATGGGAACATGAATGTGGGAGCCAAATTCAACAGTTAAGCCATTTCACTAAAAACCACAAATGTCAACCTCCATAAAGGAAAAGTCATGGCGATCACTAAAGCCATGAATGTTTCTACAAAATGTCACGGTCATCCATCTAATATCTGTTGAGATATTTCAGTCTGGACCCACGAGAGACCGACATTAGCATCCCTGTAGCGACCCCGCTAGCAGGTCTAATAAGCCTGTCCACTCGTACAGTTTTTGCCACACTGGACGTCTGCATTGTATTGGACAGCTGTGGCTCGTTCACTCATTCAGAGCGCTGCTGGTCGACGTCTTACTAAAACTAAGAAAGTGGAGCACACAACTCCACCTCTGGATTGGACTTGATTATATCTGATTCTCCAGGAATCTGTGTTGGTCTCAGACTGGTCTGCCTACTACTGGACCAAACATCCTGAATATCTGACTTATTCACTTTAAATGCTTTTGAATGTGTTTGTCATAACTTTTAATCGCCATGTCTATCACACACAAGTGTATTTTTCTTCCTTCTATGATATGCGAATCAAATTTTTCCTTCTCAAGGCTTTTTAAACTTTTAATGCATTTTATGCCTTTATGTAATGTAAATCACTTTGAATTGTGTTTGTGCCGTACTTAACACTTAATATTGTTTGCCTTGTCCCCGCTGCTGCTGTTGTGAAGCATTTCTGCATCTTTTAGCAATAATGAGGTCCCTCAAACCCTCAAGCCCGACACTTGGCGAAAGATGCCTCATCCATGCTCATTAAATCCTATCAGTATTCTTGCCTCGCCACTCTGTGCACAACGACAGTGACGACAAGACAAAGACCCTCTGTGTGAATTTGTCAGATGGTTAACACCTCTCAAGGCTGTGTTTGTTACCTCTGGAGGGGAATTGTTTACCTGAGGAGCCTCTCACACTCCGACCCACAACACTGCTCTATTAACGTCATCAGCATCCCCACAGGGGTCCTGCAGTTGGAGCTGTTTGACTGCATCCCAGCAATACAGCACACATGAATAAGGCAAGGAATAAGGAAACATGCTCCAGGCTTATCCTGCGTCTTCTGTGGAGACGCTCGTCTTTCTAGCTGCTTGCGTTACAAAGTTTGACATCTTTATAATCCGCAAAACACATTTTCAGTTTGATCTTCCACCATATACTGACTGAACACCAGCTGTTGTGTAGAATGCTGCATTTTACATTTGATACAGAAAATCCTTCCAGCAGCCATGTTGCTTCGATGATGGGTTTTTTTCCACGCTGGATTTAGTTTAGTTTGTGCCGAGGTTTGACGACTTGTTCTGTTTGATATTGTCCATAAGCGCCAGTGACTGAGGTGAAAGAATATAAGTATATAAGTAGTGAGTAGAGAAGAACAATATTGTCTGGGGGGGGGTTCTGAAAGCTGGTTCCACCGGTTTTCCCGATCGGTAAAATACCAGCATTCGTTAAGCTCCAACTCAATGAATCTCTTATCACCTTTATCCCGCTCTATTTTTAATTAGCAAAGAGGTAAAAAACCTGTAGGCAGGCTTCTCAGTTGTATCCACAGTTTACAATAACCGACCTCACCAGCGGCACATTAGATCAGTTAATTAACGGTAATTTGGTCACGGCTAAAATGAAATCTCGGATGTGCTCTGTGCAGCTGGTGTCTTTATTCAGCCAAAGACTGTTTGAGTGAAGCGGCGCATCACTCTCTCTCACCACCGTACGGCCTGTGGCCTGTGTGTTCTTGTAGTTCCAGAGGGACCATTTGAGGGACTCTTCTCTCAGATAAGTTTGAATAACATTTCAAATCAAATCGTAAGAAACAAGCGGTTGTGACGATGAACTGGGCTGTTGTGCTTCTGCCTTATCAGCCAACAAACGGTGATTAAGACATTTTTGGAGTTGTAGTTATCTCAGCCTTAAGCTCCTCGCAAATAACCTCCCTCACACTATGTAACTTATTTATTTAATATATTTGTCTGCAACGTTTCGGTTCCTAGACCTTTTTGCACGTTGGACAGTGTGCTGCAGCTCATTTGCAACTCTTGATCTACTCATCACCTCTTCAACCCGCTTGTTTTCTGCTCTGTGCTTTGAATTACTTGCATATGTTGAAAGTTAACGTCATTCGTTAAGGTTCAATACTGGATTTTAATTCAATAAAATGCTGTCAAACTATCCCCTAGTATTGCTTACACCAGAGATTGCAACGTGTACCTCTGTGAAAATAAATGCAGATAGTACTTTAGGAATGAGGAAGGACTATCCCGCTAATGCAAACAGAAATGGTCATTACTGTGGACTGTGGTTCAATTAATGAAGCCAGTTGGACTCGGTCGGTTTTGTTCCGGCGTTCACGTCCGAGCAGAATGAATCATAGAAAATGGAATCTGGATGGATCTACTTTATTTTACCTCTATCTTTGGTCACACTGTCCTCCCTCTCCACTTACTCACGTAAATGATTATAGAAGAATCTGTAAACACTTTGTATGCAGCATGTTGAGCAGCGTTCAGGGTCATTCAGTTCTGTAGCAAGTAATAAATTGGCCTTTACATATAATACAATAAAAGTTATTTCCCCTGGGGGACAAATCATGCTGCTTTTCAATCATATTTTTTTGTGGTATTATTGCAACCTTTTTATTTTTTATCTATTTATCCCAAGTCCCACATCTGGATGATTTTAGGGAGCAATTTTCATCAAATGCAACTGTTTTATATAAAAGACGGCTTCTTTAACATGTGTGAAAGAAAAGATGATTTTGTTTACAGCTGAAATGTTCTTCATCATTTACTCTTTCTGGATTGAAGGCATGTTCTGTTGGGAGAAACTCCCCTGAGAAAACACATTATTCAAATCCGCTTTCAAAATGGGAGTGAATGAAGTCGCCTAAACTCGTTCAAGCAAATGCACTGAAACTCTTGAACTGATCACACAAAAATGTTTACTCAATGTCATGCTTTATGTACTAACCTGGGGGACGAATGCGTGTCCAATGACTGCTTCACAATAAAAGCTTTACAAAAGTAGGAAGTGTTTGGTTTACATCAGCAGTTAATTACTACAGCTTTGACACAGCAGTAGGAGAGTGAACAGTAAACAGATGATATCAAGGACAATTAAGAACAGTGATGCAGGATTACATGCATGCATTATGCAATTTCAAGCCCGCAGGGGATTGGCGGACTCAGCCACTAACAATGAAAACTATTATATAGAGAATACATTTAAAAGGAATAGAATGAAAAACGTGTTTTTGTTTTTACCAAAAATCTTAAGGATTGTAACTCTTCTATGGTCATTCTGATCCTCCACGCAGTATTTCTACTACAGCTGCTTCTTTCTGTTTTGTACATGTGGCATCTATTGAATGTCTTTCGCTCCCTCGTACGTTGCTCTTCCTGAGTTTATTACTTTTTTTTTTACGTTTGCTGTGGAATTTTTCCGAGGGTCTAAAGATTGAAGGTGCCATGTTGTACGGATTGTAAAGCCCTCTGAGATAGATGTGTGATTTTGGTCTATAAAAAGACTCGGATGACTTCACGTGAGGCTCGAGACGCCTCCGCCTGACCACCGTGTTCTTTTGTAACCTCTGACAAGTGTCATGCTTTTATCCTGGGTTTGACTCTCCTCCTCATTGATGCACTGTGTGTTGCACAAAGACTCAAGAATGGGGTGGAATAGCTTTTCGATTCAGTTCTGATCTGGCCAGTGGCTGCTCTGTTACATGCGTTTTCTTTTTTCATCCCTTTCTATGAGGTCCCTTTGCTCTTGTCTCTCCCATTACTCTTTCTTTTCTGCCTTTCTTACTGTCTCTCTTATGAACAGTATTTCTGTCTCCGTCCTATAACCACCCTCTTCCAATTTCCTATCTGTCTTGCTCTTATCCCATTAATCCAACCACCTCCCCCATCCCCCGTCCATGTTTTCCCCTATCTTGTTGTCTCACCTTTCACACCTTCCGCCCCTCCCTCGCCGCATCCGTCCGCTAGACGTTTTTTTTTTCCACTCGGCAGCAGAAACTCATCAGGCGGCAGCTCTTTTAACTGAAAAGACAGGCTCATGTTTATGGTGGCGGAGCACTTCAAAGATTTAATTTAATGCAAACATGGCTGTGAGTGTGGAGCTACATGAGAACAATGATGAAACAACAACTTAGCTCCAGATGGCTCTTTCTACGGGCGGCCTGCTTCCTCCCAGCGGGCATGTGCCGACTCTGCGAAAGGGGTGTTGTTATCACCTGTGTCCATGCTACTGCACCTGGGGGGGAAAAGGTCTATTTTTATCAGAGTCACATTGCTAAGGAAATGTGAGCCGGGAGAAAGAAGAGAGGAGTGGAGGCAGTCCTTTCTCTGAGATGTACTGTATAGGATAATACTGTAGGCTGACAGCAGTGTGAGCTGAACCAGAACGTATAACTCTATTTCTGGAAAGAAAAAAAAAAAAACCTGCTGGCTGCTGTAGCATTTATCTGCCGTGCCTCTGTATTAGGGCTGCAACTAATGTTTTTTTTGCTGTATTGATTAGATTTGTTTTTATATATATATAGATTAATCGCTTGGCCAATAAAATGTCTGAAAAATAATGCCCATCAGTATTTCCAAAATTAAATTTTTTTTTTTCCAAAAGCCTTTTCAAAAGTCCAAAAAAGCAAAAGATATTCAAATAACTTTCATGCGTGAAAGAAAAGCAGAAATTCTGGAAGCTGGAAACTGAGAATGCTGAGATTTCTGCTGAGATTTCTGCTTGAAAAATGATTCAAATGATTTCCCTCGATTTAACAAAGTAGTTGCAGAGACATTTTTTGGTCAATCGACTAATCAATGAAATGTCTTAAAATCCCTCTAATCTGTGTGACGTCATAAATCATAGTATACACTGTATACAAAGCCGTCATGTGTTTTTGTGAAGAAGTGGAACAATGAAAATTGTAGAGATGAAGTGACGAAGAAGCAAAATGATAAGTCTTTGTCCTCCCTCTTTGGCCCTGTAGTGATATCAGTCACTATAATCTTTGGTGTTATGGTAAAGTAAAGGTCCTGGAAAGGTCTTGAGAGGTTCATTTTCTAATTGTGGTTTTATTTTTAGACTGGTCATCTTCAGAATCAGAGCTTCCTGGCCTGTCATAACAACAAGTCCTCCTCCTCATCCTCCTCATCCTCCTCCTACTCTCATTACCAGCCCTGTTGACCTTTCCTCTCGCGCTTGTTTTCCTGCCTTACTGTGGAGCTATTGATTGGTTGTTTCATTTTACAGGCATTAGGGGGTTGCCATGCTTTTCTTCCCAGGATTGTCCTTTGACTTCATGGGCATCAGATCATGAAGACTTGAGATAATGACATGGAGAGTCGAGTTGCAGTGCACACGCACAGGTGACTCATTTGACATCCTGGACGACTTGTGAAGCTCTTCACTCTCTGACTATTGTGATTTTTGAGGATGTTACACACAATGGCAATGAATATTCAAAGTGAAGCAGAATGTCTGGGATATAAACTCTTCAAAATGGAGAACAAAAGAAAACCCTTTACAAAATGCAGCCGTTTTTGACAAGCGTTTTTACTTTATTTCCGAGTTGGTTGGACTGTTGGATTGTACAGTTTCATAATCCGTCAAGCGTGTGACAGAGCGAACGAGGGGCCTGAGGTTGCCATAACTTTTAAAAAATGGAATCTGATGCTTTTAGTGGTTTTAGCCAGTTTGAGGCTTTTAAAGTCTATTTCTGAAGCAGTGGAAGGGTGAGAGGTGACTGATAAAGTGGTGAATCAAAATCAAATCTAAATCATTGGTAAACATGTCTCGGACCAGGTCTGAGGAAATGGTGATAATAACCCTGTCAAGGCAAGCATCACACATGCACACAGACAAAAGAGAGCTGGTAATGTGTTTTAAATGACACGCCAGGCTGTAGATGGAGCAGTGGGTGGTAAATTAGCTGCTCTACATTTTTATGAATTTTCATCCTCTGTAGATTACATCCGGAGACACTATGTCGAGGTCATCTCGCGAACCCTCGCAGAGCCAATCTTTTCCCCACTTTGTAAGATTGCCTGTCGACTCCGTTGCCATTGTATGGCTTCCCCACTAAGGTGCCGATCTGTGATTTTCCACATTACTGGAGAAGAATGAAGCTGATTGTGTTGGTCTATTTGCTTGTGCTTCTTGTGTGCGCCGTGTGTGTCAGGGTCACCGCAGTTTACCTTTGGATGGCAGCAGTGCTCCTTAGGGTTATGTCATGAAATGTGAAATGACCAGAGAAATCCAAGTCTTTGTGCAATGCTATGCTACAATAAATAAAGACAATCAAATGGCATTATTGCTTATCTTGAAGTTTATTTTCTCAAGTAATTGATTCAAAGAAATGTCAGAAAATGTGTGTCACAATTTCCTAAAGCCCAAGGTGACATTAATGGGTTGTCCTGTCCAACCACCAGAACAAAGATATTCAGTTGACCATCATATAAGGCAAAGAAAAGAAGAAAAGCAGTAAATGTTTGGTATGTTTGCTTGAGAAGTGAGTCACTGGCTGAAGTCAATTGTCAAATTTTTGCATTGTATTCTGTTCTTTTATTGATATTTTGTTGACATTATTCATTGGTGCAGAATCGTGTTTTTTAATTGTTGCCTTCCTGGTTGGGCAGACATGTACAGCACAGTGTGTTTTGCCACAGTGTCAACAGGAAGTGAGCAGCTGACCACGCGGTTTGAGTCTGTAAGCCAACTTACCCTTCTGTCTTCCTGTCCCAGGCTGTCCCTGCTGGAAGAGTGGCGCGGCGTTCGCGACGAAGCACTATCGGAGCTCAGTGGGATCGAGGGCTGCGTCTTCGTCCACGCTGGAGGCTTTATTGGCGGGAACAAGAACCAGGAAGGAGCCCTGGAGATGGCCCGGAGGACCCTGCAGGCTGCCGCCAAGTCCCCTGCAAATGGAAGCAGCTGAAGGGCACATTTTGTTCTCAGGGTTCAGTAATTAGGAAGGATAGCAAGGATTAAAATGTTAGTTTTCTGTCTTGAAGCTTGTTTGTCTCAGGCAGGGTCGATGTTGTCTCATTCTGCCTTGCCAGGATGGGGATGGTATGGAAATTGCAGCCAATTGATCTTGGACCAGTTCCCTAAATACCTTTATTCCAACACCGGCTCGCTCTGAATCTTAATGTTAAATCGTGTTATTATTCTTCTCTCCGTTCTTCTAAATGTGAGGCTGTCTTGTTGTTCATTTGCAATTAAAGACTATTTGGATTACATTTTGATATTTTGTAAACATTTCAGTGTTCGGTTAATCAAACATTAAAGCGATTGTTTTTCCAGTTCCACTCACGTTTGTCTTCTTTCACCGTCGAGAAAAAAAACACGATACAAGCAGTCTGGCCGACCATCTCAACATCTTCCGAGCCTGTGAATACCGCTGCCTTACCTTTCAAGGGTCGATTTATATAGACACAGTGGTTCACCCTTTCAATTCCAGCATGCTGACATTAACTGTAGCACTACAAAGAGATACAGAGGCTTCTTCCGCTGGCTGCAACATCAAAGCGTCAATAATGAGGCCCGGTTAATTCCGAGAAATAAAATTTCCAAACATCACGAAGAGGTGCTTCTTATGGCAGCCGGTGTCGGGGCAAGGTTACCGGCACCGGGACGAGCTATACAGTCGATTTCCCTGTAATAATGTCGGGGGATGTGCCTCGAATTTTCTCATTAATACTCCAGATCCCCCCCCCCCCCCCCTCTTATCTCTACCTGTTACTCATCCCTTATTGCATTCTCCACAGGGCTGCCCTTCTGCTGCTCTTGCCCAACACACACATATTGCTCTCCAATTTCATTGCTGTGCATTTTATTTCCATCATTGCCAGTGTTGTCGTGCAAATGCCCACAGCAGTGAAGAAAGTGTTGATGTGTTGTTACGGGCTTGTGTTGTTATGTTGCTCTGCTTCTTTTCGTTTTCCTCGTTTGTCGTTCACTCGTGTTCAGTAGTGCGGACTGTTAATTATTCAGTGACAACATCCTTTCACTGTCTTTCTTAGTCACTCTTAATTGAAACTTTTTATTCTATGAGTGGATCCTGCTCAGAAATACAGACAATTGACATTTGCACAGATAACTCATGGTGCATTGACTGTTTTCAATATCTTTAGGAAGGTATTCTCTGTCTTACTTCCTACCTTTAGCACTCACATGCACACACACACACACACATTTATTACTAGTGTTATTACTCTGCTCTGTATTGTGCTTGGACCTGAGCCAAGGTCTCAATCCAATCTATGCACACGTGTGCAGCCTTTTACAGTCACATGGTTCATATTGTAATCTCTGCCCACCAGTGCTCTGTTGTCTTGGGAGAGACGGGAGGTGACCCCTTTTTTCCCAGCTTGCACCTCGCAAAAAGACAGCGACAGCGACGGCGTTTGCACTACAGCGGTGTAACTGCAGACACTTTGAGAGAAACATGAAATAGAAAGGAGGACAAAAAAACTAACTTGTATCCTAATATGTATTGATTTGAGCTTCCAGCCACCACTTTACCCTTGCATGCACAATTTCAAGCTTATTCAAGATCAAGTGCACTTGCCTGATAGCTGTGGACATGAAATCACAAGACACTTTGATACGCCCTGCCCCCCCCCCCCCAGCACTGAACACACTTTCCAGCACTAAGTCCTTTCCTTTCACCCAAATTACCTACAAAGCAACATTTTTTTTAATACTTTGTTTTGTCAGCAGGGACTGGATTCCCCGTCTGCGTTGTGGTTTCTAACGACACAGCAACAGACCAAACCTTTGTGTTGGTGCTCAGTCGTAAGCAGTTGTAGACGACTGAAGTCTTGGCAAGTCCCAGTTGGCCGCGCTGTGGAAAAATGGCTACTGATAGCCTCAGCAGAACACCTGCCCCCAGCCTGACCTGTTGTGAGTGGATCCAATCCCTAGAGAATGACAGGCTAGTTACAAGAAATGCTCCACTGCTTTTTTATCTCTCTCTCCCACTCCATCAGGCGTACCCGACATGCAGCCAGGACACGTTCATATCCACTGGTGTTTGTCCTCTTTTCACGAAACGGATAATAAACAAAATTATAGCCATGCCTGCACTTTGTGCCTTGGAGGAGGAGATTTCTGCCACTAGCTGTCAGGTCTTTCCCACTCCCTCTATCTGTTTACGCATTTGTGTAAGGTTCGTTCAGTTTTCCTCTCGGAGGACTACAGCCAAACCAAACAGATGATGCCAAACTGCTTCACTTCACTGAAGTAATGTTTTCCGGTAGAGTTCACTTTGTCAACATCTCCATCAACAAACTGCTCCTCGGCATGTACATCTTTTTAGAGCTGCTTCCTCTGAGAGCATCCCAAACGGACAACCAATTCCCTCAACTCGATCTTTTATTTATTTTTTTTTATACCACATTTCTATTTTTCTCGGTGCAAATTGAGCTTCTCATCCATCATCATGCCATTCACTCTCAGCTTATAGACCACAAAACAGACAATGTGTAGTACTGTTTTTGTGTTCTCTCTGTCATCATGTGCTTTCTCATTACACTCCCCTTTGTTTTGTATCTCAGAAACCACAAAACTCAGCTTGTCTGGATGCCCCCCGTCTCCAGGAACCAGGGAGACAATCGCCCGTCAACAGCAAAACACTAATTATACTTGCAGCGGTCTGTATTGTATTTGTCAGAGTGGAAATGTCATAGTTTTGAGCAGGTTTGATAGGAGCAGGGTAGGTCGGGGAGGCAGAGGAGGGATACAAGGGGCCATCATGGCTGTCAGACCTGTCCTTTCCCCCCGAGGGCTCTTCTATAGATCGGAAGATATTTCAGGCTGCTTATGGTAGAAAAGAGACAGCCGGGCAATCGTCCTAAGAGTAAACCACCACGAATAAAAATGTTCCCGTAAAACAATATGTGCCATTTGTGTCACTGTGTGTGTTTGTGTTCTTGTTCTTTATACGATAATGTGAGACCCTGGTAAGCGTGTGTGGGTCTCAAAGTTGTCTTGTGTCCAAAACTCTGCTTTGTATATGAGAGGCGTTACCTACATGTTAAAATAAATCTCCTTTTTACTTGTGAGATTCATTGCATCGCTGTAGTTTCCGGTCTTTGCAAAATGATAATGTCTCTGTCTACGTGGCGTCTAATGCTAAAGCATGGAAAAATAAGACGTGTTGTTTTCAGTAGTCCTGTTTGTCTTACTGTGAGGCTGCAAATGGAAAATAGTATTTTCCTATACAATCTGACACCTATTGCATCTTCACGTTTCGTATTCCCGGGTATAAAAACTGTGGTTACATACAGTATACATGTCTGTCTCTTCACCTGTGAACCTACCTGTCTGGGATTCAATCACATTTTGCAGAAGGAGATAATTGTACGAATCTAATTATACCTATAGGAAATTAAGTTAATATATCATATGGTATAACCACTGTCTTTTCAGAAACCCAAGAGACTGATGTCATATAGTGAGGTGAAGAAGGACTTATGGTAATAAGCCCACGTTTGGCTGACACACACACACACACACACACACACACTGAGAGGGAGAGAGTTTGCCCCACATCTTTGTTGCTATAACTACCCTCTGTTACGACAGCCAGAGAGGAAGTCGTCTGCAGGCGACAAACCACGGATCCACTACTCATGCTCCTCGCGTAGTATTTTTTTTTTTCTTCTCCAAACGTTTGGCTACAATGAAGGAGAAGATGATGTGAAAGATGAGAAATCCGAAAAACTGCAAACGGAGTCTTAAAAAAAAAAAAAAGCATCCTTAAACGTTTTCTGGACCTTAAACTTCACAAGAAACAATTTTATAGGTAAGTTTAGAATCTTTTTTTTTTTTTTTTTTAAATATCTATTCCGCATATAAAATAATAATAGTAATAGTATAATAATAGTAACTTATGTTCTTATTATAATGTGTCTGCGGGAGTAATTAGTGACCGTATTGTTGTTACAGTCGCTTATAGTCGTGGATTTCTCTTTTAAAAAAATTGCATTAACTTTTTAAAAGCAGCCTCACGAGGCGAACAGAAAGAAAGCTGCTTCTTTTAACCCGTTAGAAACTTAATGATTGAAATGAAATGATTCCAAAGTTGCAAAAAAACACGGATGTTTGTTTGCTTGCATGAAGCGAGAAAAGCTATTTATCTAGATATTAGGGTTTTATA
Organism: Bovichtus variegatus; assembly: GCA_943593645.1. Taxonomy (NCBI): domain Eukaryota; kingdom Metazoa; phylum Chordata; class Actinopteri; order Perciformes; family Bovichtidae; genus Bovichtus; species Bovichtus variegatus. The sequence goes on along the minus strand of CALSCE010010723.1, from coordinate 6,643,327 downwards.
CCTTCCGGTAGTCCATTTGACCTATTTCCCCAAGATTCATGTCATTTATAGTCTAAATTATATTTTCCGACATGTGACATCAGTGCAGGTTAATCCTATAACATCCAGGTTTGACTCTGGAAATGGACTCAGACTCAGATGGCAGCGAGTCTCTGTTATTTTCTGATTTAAATGATGTCCTTAACAAATAGCCTAAGTAGGAATATTACAATAATTGGAAACTGCAATTAGCTGTAACCACAGTTGTGCCATCTGTATTTGCTTTGGGTGTCCTTCTCCGTCCCCTGTCTTTCAACCTTTCTCATTCCTATTCAGAATTATTCTACCGATGATTATTTTTCCTAATTGGGGATTTGCATGCATTTACATTCAGTGTGTTCATAACGAAGCGGTCAACGAACGGTGAGCTAGATCCTCACCTCGGCTCATAAGACACTCTGGGCCAGTTGATCTCAGGCTCTCAGCAGGCACTATGCAGGTCTGTCAACACATGCTGTCTGTGCGGGAGGATAGAGACACACGACGGTTTTGATGCTATTATGAAGACCGAGAGAAAGCAGAAAGTGCTTGACATTTAAGCATGATAGCCTTTTAATCAAATTCAAGAAGAGTATTGTGATTTCTGTCTTGGAACAAGAACAATTATATGGCTGTACCTGTCTCGACAAAACAAAAACATGTTCTAAATCCCCTTGGATTGGATTGTCTGGACAAACTGAAATGACACCATTTACAGAGCCACGTAGATAGAACATAGCCTTACACACACAAGACATGTGGGCCTAATGAAACTTATTCTCCAGTGGTTTTAACCACGGGATGCAGTCCAGCCAGGCTGCTTATTTTGTTGTCGAAACTTTAGCCTCATCACTGCAGGACTACTGACCAGATGCTAACACTCGGACCACTGCTGGCTTATTTTTCTTCCAGCTCCATCACTTATTGACACTGTGGGACACAGGCAGGATTGATGTTCTTGCCGTTATTAGTGTAGCAGGCGATCGATCCCTCCCACTTTCTCTCCTCCATCTCTATAATGCATGGGGTAGGGTATATATGGGATATATATAGAATATAGTTAAGGGCCGTTATAGCATTATGGGAAAATAAATAGAGATAAATGAGATGCTTTTCTTCTGGTTTTGAATTGGAGACACACAAAAGACCACAGGAAGAAGGAGGGAGGACTTTGGATAATCATGTAGAATAATTTATGTCCCTTTAATGCATAAATCAAACCCGATCAGATAACTTAAACTACCATTACTGCAGTGAATAACAAGGGATGGTTTTCTGCCACAGAAATGGTTGTACTCCCAGGCAGGAGCGAATTTATCAGATAAACCGGCTTAAGCTATTTCGTTGTCTATCTCTTTACCCACTGACCTTTTTTCCCAACATCATAATCTCCACTGTCCGTGTTCATTCTGATTGCATGCGTTTGTAAAGAGACACACTGAGGGATAGAGAGAGAGAGAGAGAGAGAGAGAGCCCTCTTTTTTCCAGACTGACCCTTTTTCTCTCAATCTGTCAGATCCTCCTGGCGCGCCTGTGTGTGATTGGGACCTGGTGTGTGTCAGGGGGCTATGGTGAGGCGATGTGCACAGGCTGGTGTGAGGAGAGATGTACCAGTGTCAGTGGAGGTAGACGGAGAGGCAAAGGAGTGGATCTTCCTTCATGGCTGCGCGTCTCACTCTTGTTCTCGGCTCTGTGGGGCCAAGCGTCCCCCCAGTGCCCGGACAGCTGCCACTGCGCCTGGGACACAGCCACGGTGCTGTGCTCAGACGCGGGGCTGCGGGAGATCCCACAGGGGATCCCACCGGAAACTGTCTCTCTCCACCTGGAACGCAACTACATCCGGAACATCCCAGAGAGTGCCTTCAGCGACCTGGTCCACCTGCGGGACCTGTACCTGTCCCACAACCGCATCGACTCGCTCGCCTCGGGGGCCCTACGGCATCTTGGGCCCGAGCTGCGGCTGCTGGACCTCTCGCACAACCAGCTGAGGCAGGCCAGCCGGGAGGAGTTTGGCTCCACTCGTGCAAAGACGCGCCTCTACCACAACCCCTGGCACTGTGACTGCGCCCTCCAGGAGCTGATGGAGACTCTGAACCTGGAGCCCGAGACGGTGAATGGGATCATGTGTGAGAGCTCTGTGCGGGGGGTGGGCGAGGGCAGCAGGTGGGAGGACCCGGGGTCGCAGGGCGAGCACGCAGGCCAATCACTGGTCAAACTGTTGGATTCTGGGGTGAATTTTTGCAGCCTGCAGAGGAAAACCACTGACGTAGCCATGCTGGTGACAATGTTTGTATGGTTCTTCATGGTCATTGTGTATGTAGTGTACTATGTGAGGCAGAACCAAGCCGAGGCCCGCAGACATTTGGAGTACCTGAAGAGTTTGCCCAGCCCACGCAAGACCCCCACAGAGACAGACACTCTGAGCACAGGTTTCTGAACTCCTGCTCGGCTGTCGTTTAAATGGAATAATATGAAATGACATCTTTATGGAGAGCGACTGACAGACTTCAGAATGCTTTGTGGAGTTACTGGACGATGCTTATCCAGAGGATGTGTTTTGTGATTGTAGTATTTCTTCATATTTGTTACAACTGAGCCCTCCTACAATATTTGTCTTGATATTTCTTTACCCATTGCATGGTTCTCAGTTAAATGAACACATTTGGGTATCCATTCTGCCATGTGCACTCAGAGAAAGTAGTGGAACCTGAAGGATGAAATAAGACTGTAGAGGGAAAAAAAAGAAAATTCTTAGAACTTCATAACCTTCTGTCTCCCTCTTTCCTTCGACTTTCTTCTCCCACCATGCCCCACACTGTGGTCTTTTATCTTTCATTAAGCTCCAATTAGCAGTTTGACCAATTGACCCTTAATGAACACTTAAAAGCCACTAATCAGCTGGAGTGTGTTTATCAGGAGAAAAAGGAGCGTGTGCAAACTCAAATGTGTGTCCTCATCTAATTACCTGTTTCATTTGTGCGTCTGTGTGTGCGCATGTGGAGTTTTTTTTTTACATTGTAACAGGCCATTTTGGAAAAAATATGTTTTTACAAGGATGCTGTTCAAGCCTTTCCCAATACACGGTCACGATGAAGCCAGTGGTTTCTGTGCCAGTGGGAAAATGCTGATCTAAATTTACTCTCAGGAAGGCATTAGAGCTGAAAGTGAACTGTTTTGTCTCCAAGCTGCAGCCATCAGCTGTAAAATATCTGTGCAGCTTACACAGCTTGTCACAAAGAAATTTCAGCCAGATTTAGAAATAGATCGTTGTCATAAATTAGATTAGTGTAGCCATTTATCCTGAGAGAAGCCGTTAGTTTAGCTTTAATTAATCTCTTGAGTCCTGCTTTTCAGTCCTCTCTGCACTGATTGCTGTATACAAATCGTTCAGACTCCCATTTTCCACATAAGCTTTATCATAATTGATTTTTTTCCAAGCCATTGAAAAAAAAAGCAAAATACTTTGATAATAAATGAAATCATTTTCTCAGTTTGTACATTTAACGTCTTCAATATTACGTTTAATGCAATTCCTGACATGTGTACTAAACGTGGACTGAATATAGAACAAAACCTGACTGGATTAACAGACACCGTGTTTTTAATTTCAATTGAGTTTATATTTACTGTGGCAATATGTAGAGCATTATTTTGTGAGGGGAGGGTGCATTGTGTCGTTAATGTATGAGTGTTCGTCATTCTTCACACAAATATAAACTGTAAAAGGCCTCTCAGCTTGATAGTCAGCAGTCAGGACCTCAACGACAGCTCGCAAATTACATTTTAGGGGTAACGAGATTATTGGCAGGATATTAAAGCAGAAAAAAAAACATATCTCTACCACACACGATAGCTACACTTTTTTCAGACTTTTTGTTCTTGCAAATTATTGGATAACTTAAGGTGTTTCTATACTTTATTTTCTTTTTATTTATTTTTATGATACAAAAAACAAGGTGAAAACGTCACAGACTAATTATTTATGTGTCTTTAATCTGTGACGGATTAAAGTGTAGCCACAAACTTCTAAGTGTTCATAGATGTAATTAAAAAAAAAAAAAAATACTGTGCCCCATTTTATCTAACAATTGGGTTGGAATGGTGGTAAGAGATGAGTATGAAACCTAGAATAAGACAACTTTCTGTGTGCTGTAACGTGCCGTGTGTGCTTTGTAATTCACAAAGAACGACTGGTTGAAGTTTGTGTTGTTGTTCCGGATGAAAATACTGTGAATTAGAGCTAGAATCAGTTCAACTTTAAGTAGAGAAATGTCGATTTGTCCTGTCTGTGGATAAACATTGTGAAACACTGTTGGTGTAACTTTACATACTCAGAATATTTCCTGAATGTTACCTATCCGTCACAAATCCTACATCTAATGTTGATGTATCAGAGTTGTTTCCCCAAACTCATCTCTTTATCTTTAATACAATGTTAAACCCACTTTGGCTCGTTAAGGTACGATGATGCCGATAACCCCAAACTCAAGAACCAAGCATGACCTCTTTGTGTAGTTTTTTCTGTCTGTGTTTTTATTTATTGGTGATGTATTTCTGTCCAAGTGAATGTCTTCACTCCTGTTTGTTTGTCTGCTAATAATTATTCAAACAAGGATAAAGTCATAGATCGGAAAACCATTACATTATGTTACACATGATAAATGATCTATGGAAGAGTGATTTTAAGAAAAAAACAACAACAAATATATAAGAAAATAAAAGAAACGTTGCTCTACTTTGTTCATAGAAATGCTTCGACCTTTTATTGCTACTGTAGGTTGAAAAAAAAGGCAAGAAGATGAAGAGAAGCAATAGAAGTACAGGAAGTCATGATCAATTCACAGAATGAGCTGATGATGGTTGGCAGTGTTTCCTATTTCTACTCTACCATGCTTCGAAACTAAAAGAAATGATTGAAAAAAGTATTTTACATATAGAAAAGTACATGATATGAACTTTCACCACTTCCACCTTCAACCTTTTCTTTGTTTTCTTTCACAAATCATCGTCAACAAAAATAAAAAATGGCCACCGCTTTCAGTCCTCTCCCCACTGCCTTGTCTTGAAATCTGAGGTGTTTCTCCCCCTGGAAATACATCTGGACATTACCACAAAAACACACACAGTGGCAGAGGGGCACAGTGAAATGTTTAGCTGTGACTTTTTTTTCTTTTTAAAAGAATTTTCTTGGGGAAGAGTCAAAACCCCCCCAGATATTTCAACACGGGGGAGAACAAAACAGGATATAAATAAAAAGCCACTTCAGCCTGTTACTTGGTTTTGTCTTTTATTTCCAATTTACATTAATTAAAACGTAACAAAAACAAGTCATGATCATAATAATAATATAATAATGCTATTATTATTAATAATAATACTATTATTAATAATAAAAAATATACACAACCTCGCACTAACGAGCCCTCTGCGCTGGCTGTAGGACCGGAGCAACAAAGTCAAACACACCATGAATCTCTTCAACTGTGTGTGTGTGAGTGTGTGTGTGTGTACGCAGAGGCAGAGGGCACGCCCTGTGTGAGGGGACTGATGGGAGGAAATAGAGAGGGGTGGGGGTCAAAGGTGACAGCATATGGGGGGGGGGGGCAGCAGACTGGGCTTTCATGACCAAGCTTCTATTGGTCACATTGGTATTAAAATACAGGGGTTTGTATACAAAGCTTCAGGGGGAGAAGGCCTCAGTTTGATTTGTGAAGTTTTTTTTTTTTTTAGTGTGAGGTAGCTTTAAAATGTCAAAACAAAACTAAAAAGAAAATCAAATTCAGTATTACCTCCGAATTGGACGTGCCTTGGTTGTAAACAGCCATCATGGGCGCGTTTGTTTACGTATGGGGGTTGACGCAGGAGGCCGGGGCGAGGCAGGGACATTTATCACCATGAAATCCAAAGTCCCAGGGTGCAATGCTCTCTCTGAGAAACTGCATATATATGTATACACACATATACATATATACACATACATACAAGTCACGACATATGAGTATCTGGTTGTTTAAAAAATACAGACTGTTTTACAACAATAGCACCATTGACTTTTATTATAATACACAGTAACTTTTCGATACACACTGTGGTGGTAGAGATAGGAGCACCTGCACTTTCTATGCAGCTCGATTTTTGGTTTCAAACAGATATGTAAGCTTCATTGGATGTGGTACAGGAGTGATGGGGGGATTAGAAAAGAGGAGAGGAAGTAGGGGAGGAAGTTGGTGGATATGGTTATTTTTAAATATGTGTAAGTGGGCTTTTTATTACTTAGCAACAAACTCAGTCCTACCACACCTGGGACCCAAACCTAAACAATAAATAAATAACACCAACACATTTTTCTCTCTCTAGTTCCCTGGTATGTTCCCGTTCTCTCCTCATACTTCCTCCTTCTTCTTCATGGGGTGGGGTTGTTGGTGGTGGTGGTGGTGGTGGGGGGGGGCTGCTGTTCACCCAGGATGAAGTGGGGGCTTTTGGGGAGTGCCGGGTGTCCATAGTAAGGGGGGAGATGAATCACAGATGACAGTTGCTAGTGCCATTCAGTGCAGATATCCTACAGAGTTCGACTTGGAAAAAAGCACTTTTTACTTAGAAAAAAAGTCCCATTTAAAAAAAAGTGTCTTTGATTTTTCTTTTTCTCTCCTCCTTTATCTGAAGTGTGCTCCTCTTTCATTTCATTTCGTTCAAATTTCCACTTCTTCTTTCTCTTCTTTTCCATCCCTCGTTCTTTACAAGAAGCAGACTGCCCCGACTTCGACTCCAAACTCCTGGTCTGTTCCTCCAATATCCATGGGGGCAATGTCTACAATGGGCAGACGAGAGGTCTTCTGCGATCTGTATTCGATCACTGTCTTGCCCCACTGTCCCGTGTGTTTCTGTGCAGAGGGAAAGAAAACAACGGCTGTTAAATGACCTGTGACTTCCTCCAAAAATTGCAGAGAACGAGCTTGGCTTGAGCGAACACCAGAGAGTAAGAGACACAATGCTTAATATCTGTCATGAAGGGAAAGTGAAACGTGTGCCAATTTTAACATCCTTTTGAATTTCAATATATTACGTTCGGATTCAGTACATGCGTGTATATGTACATGAAATATCGCGTGTACTGTGCATACGTGTAGAATCTGTCCAGTCTTACCGTGCAGCCGTCTTCCATCACGCTGTAAGTGAAGCGGCTGTTGCCTTCGGCTCTGATCTCCACGTCGTTGGAGCCCTGCAGCAGCACGGCCTTCTTCAGGTTGCCCGTTGAGGCGTCCATGTAGGCCACGCTGTTCTTACAGTGGTAGGTGAGGTTTTGAGATGCCTCGGTGGACAGCAGTCTCAGGAAAGTCATCTGAATGGCAGCAGTGTTGGGTGCCAGGCTGTCATCACCATAGCTGAACTGCATTGGGCCGCAGGTAAGGAAGAGAGAGTGAGAATGACAGTTAATACCTGTGTTAGTATGGCTGTTGGAAGTCCCTCAGGACAAGTAAGAACTATTGTTTTTGTGCAGCAGGTGCAAGGTCACGGGGGCCAGAGCTGATCCCAGCACACATTTGTTCGAAAGGCAGATAATCTTAATTTACACCCAACATTTCCTGATTTGTATTGAAGAAAAAGGCCATATTTCCATAAAATGCTAACATCAAGAGTCAGACTGTGATCACATTACAGTACTAAAAGTAAAGGAGGGTATGTTTCAGCTCAACTGATGTAAAACGTGGCGCACTTACGTGGAATCCTCCATTCATTGTCTCTCCGAACCAGACGTGCTTGCGGTCCTTGCTCTTGCTGGACCACCAGTTCTTGCGAGGGATGCTGGCAGGCTTGGATTTGACGCAGGACTCTCCTGTCTCCATGTTGCAGAAGACCTTGATTGCGTCGATGGTGCAGCCCTGATTGGGATCAATCCAGTACTCAGCTACAGGAAGGAAAAAAAAACACATGAGCCTTAAATTATATCCCCTCTTTGGCTGCATAAATAGCTCATAATGGTAGAAATTCTATTATATATACTTACTGACTCTTAATCAGCCATATCCAAACACTCCCAGAATACACAAACTATATTTAACCTAATGTTTAACCTCGCCATACTTGGGCTGTCAAGGTAAAATTTCACCTAACTTCTGCCGACGTCATCGTCTCACCCCACTTTAACCCAATTCCTCTCGGTGTCACTCACCGCTCTTCCAGTCAGGATGGCAGAGCTTCAGATCTCTGCAGGTGCGAGCCGGGTTCTTCCTGGATCCCTCGGGGCTGCGGATGTTCTCTATCTGGTTGTTGAGAGATTTGAGTGTTGCGTCGACCTCAGCATCGTGCTGACGGAGGTTTCCGGATGCCTGGTCGGCCCTCATGTACCTGAGAGGATCAGGGGACTTTTCAGTCTGACCCAGACCAGCGAACGCGGACATGTCAATGCCAGGGCCAGGGGGACCAGGAAGACCAGGGGGTCCGGGGTTTCCGGCGGGACCCTGAGAGGAAAATCAGAAAGGGGTTATATTTGACACAACGCGTTTCTTTGTCTAGTCATTAATCCACTTGTGTAGCCTCAGTTCTTGCGCAGACTAAAAAAGGCCCTCCTCATCGCCCACAGTGGGTGCAGGAAACGCTGCAATCTGTTCTGCAACCTGTTTTCTCGTCCAGGACTAGAACAAGCTCAGGCGATGCCAACTTGAGTCCTTGCTACATCTAATTCGACCTTTAATGAAGTTTTTCCCTCTCTCCTGTTTTCATGTTTCCACTTAAATATCACTACGTTGATTGCTGTGTTTGCTTTGTAGTGCTTTAATAGATCTATTTATAAAGGTGACTTAGTGATGTGTATTAGTCACATCATATGGGATGTATACTGTATGTTCATACCCAGCAACAGCATGAGTTAGCATGGCAGTCGTGATGACACTATGTGGTGTGACTTTTATAGAGTCAGACTGTTTCACAGACTCTCAACATAAATAGTTTCCAATTCTGATGGGGTTTTGAATTCCTGAATACATAATTGGTCATGTGCATGTAACGTATGTGTAAGATATTGCAGGGTTGTATCTAATGGTAACACAAAAAAGGGTGCTGGCTGAAAGGTCTTTTTTTGCTTGTTAAAAGTTTTCGTGGGTACTCACAGAGGGGCCGGTCTCTCCACTGCGACCGCGAGTTCCGGGGGGTCCAATGGGTCCTGGCAGACCGTTCCCACCATCCTTTCCACCAGGGCCAACAGGTCCAGGTGGTCCCTACATGCACAGATGGAGATGTTGCTGTTATGCACTAAAGACATGGCATCTGAAGAGACGTTTTTCATCAGTCTTTGAATTCAAAGTAACCAAGTATTTTGGCAGCATTAATACTCACTCTTTGTCCAGAAGGTCCAGAAGGTCCAGTAGCACCCTGGTCCCCAGATTGACCCTAAACAGACAATGATGACACTCTACATCAGTGTTTCTGCAGCGTTCACCAAGTTAAATGTAATACGTTTTAAGACCTTCTTAATACCATGTAGAAAGCAATTTAGTAGCTGTTTCACGGTCATACCGTCCAAAGTATGATGGAAAATACGTGCTGACAATATGGCCTAGAATTATGTATAATGATATTATCTTGTACTATTTATATATTTAGTACTTCCCAGCACTATATAACAATAATTTTTAATTATATAATTAATGGAATGCAACCTGGATCTGGATAAGTGGCATAACATGCAGATATCCTGAACACAAAGGTCTGGACGCAGATAGATTTATTTTCAGTCTGAATGTTTACCGGAGGTCCAGGAAGTCCCTGCAGACCAGTGAAGCCTCTGTGTCCCTTCTGTCCTCGCTCACCGGAATCTCCACCCTCACCCTTGTCACCACGGGGTCCTTGGGGTCCCTGAGAACAAGTGGACAACAGCCTAATGAGGACAAATGTTTGCTTTTCTGTTGCATTAGAAGCCATAGTGCAATGAACACAGAAATCCCCCTCACAATTTTGTCTTAGAAAAGAAAGAGCAACTTTCAAGGCTTAATTTCACTTCTGCAGTGGATACACTAATTCTGTTTTTACTTTAGTTATATATTAAAACAATCTAAACTGAAAGAAACATACAGGCATTCCTCTGGCTCCAGCAGGTCCTGGAGATCCAGAAGGTCCTTGTGCACCCTGTGAAAGAAAAACAAAAGAAGGTGAGGATGTTACAGCACAAACATACATTACTGGTGCTTTTAACAGATCCCGTATTATATGTTATATCTGTACTATCAGACCATATGCTCATTTCTAGCAGTGAAACATCCACTGCTTATAAATGTTGCCTGTATTTTACTTACTCAACAGTGACAAACCTCACTCTTTTTTTAAAGACAATGTCAGTAGTGTTGGAGTTGCTACTCACAGACTCTCCTCGGTCTCCCTGTTTGCCGGTGGGGCCAACTGGGCCAGAAGCACCAGGAGCGCCCGAAGCACCAGGAGCTCCAGCAGGACCAGTGTTACCACGATCACCCTGCAGCAGAGAGCACCACAGCAGAAAGGTCAGTCGTGTGACAAAAGCTACGCACTCATTCATTGTGTGTTTTGTCTCTTTTTCGGGCAAATGAATTACACTCATTAGTATGTGGGACGTTGATGACAGAGACAAAGCAACAACGAAAGAAATGGAAATGATTTAAAAGGCGCTGGAGTATTAACACAATATTATCATCTGTGTATTATTATCATGATATCAACATTTCATTTTTAAATATTGCAATTATCGTCAATACAACGTCTCATATTTATCAGTGTTGGAGTCCTGATTGGCTTCAATTAACTAATATTCAGCCCATGTGGGGAAATTAGGAGTAATACACTGAATGGAAACCCTGAATGCTGCCATTTTTTTGTGATTTGAATAAGATGTTGGTACAAATCTATTCCTTTCACTGATGCAATCCGAATCTCACCGCATTTGCAACACATGAAGAATAAGAGCATAACCCCTATCCAGAGTCCAGAGCCTGTCTGTGTCTACTGTCTCTGGTGATGAGTGACAACACATCAGGCCTTCTGCTCTCAGGGCAGATTCATTAATATATATTTAGTTTAACAGCCTCTTTAACAGACAGAATGTCACTTGCAGCAGTGAAAGAGAAACGCCTCGTGTTTTAAAAATGCTCTGCTGTGACCATCCAATGTTTAGTAATCCTCCCTTCAGACAAGAAACAATGCAGTAATAGTCATAGTATGTTGACAGTGACTCTGATAATCCGTTAATCTTGTACCCCTATCCTGAGCAATAGCACGTTTGAAAACTGACAACACAGAACAGCTACAGAATCCTACAACACAGAGGTTTTGACTTAATGTATCTTATACAGCGTGATTGTGTTTCTCTCACCTTGACTCCAGTAGCACCATCTCTACCAGGAGGTCCATCAGATCCAGCGTTGCCCTGTCGGGTGACAATATTAAGTCTTAATAACTTCCACCTCCAGCCAGATGTCCTATTGAATACTGATCAGCATAATGAACCCGGCTCCAACAAAACACATTGATGATAACGTGTAAACACAATGCAAATGTATGCATGATGCAAATAGCAGTGAATTTTAATCGACTTGGCCTCCAGACTAAGATCCTGCCTAAAGACTAAATGCAATGTGGCAGATGTGAATGCAACCACACACACATGCTGTGTGTTGCCCACTCTCTGACCTCTCTGCCGGGCTCTCCTGCAGGTCCAGTGAGTCCAGGTGGTCCAACAGGTCCAGGGGGTCCGCGGTCTCCGCCACCACCAGTAGATCCCTGCTTTCCGGGCTCACCCTGAGAGGAGAGAAGATGACTCATCACCACACTTAAACTAGGTGAATTAAATTATAAGACATCATTAATTACCTCACGGACATACAACTCCTCATGTAATTTATCCGCACTGCGTTCACTCAAACTTCTCACCAGGGATTTAGGAAATGTGGTACCTTTTTATCCTCATCTAATACTATTTTTACTACTTTTAAAAAAAAATCTGCCTTTTCTTTTTATTGGATTTTGAATTCTATTTTCAAGAACTTATTTATTTTTTTGTATTTTATTTCTATTGCGTTTTGTTTTAAATGTAAATAAATACTATAAAGCACTTTGAGCTGCATGTTATGTATGAAAAGGTACTTTACAAAGTTTGATTATTACTATTATTATTATCATTATTATTACTTCTGTAATTATATATTCACTGACATCCCAGTGAATCTGTTTCTGGAAACACCACAACGAACAGCTGAGCTAAGACCCGCTGGCTGATATATCAGGATCATAACGGACTTTCAGAATTCAGAATCAGATATTCTCAGTCCTTAGATGTGGATAAGTTCACGCTTTTATTCAAACATTTTGATTGTTTGTATTCTTTTGAACCTGCTTGGCCTATTAACACCTTCGTCTCCTCTTTTACTTAGAAACTGCTTTTGGTCAAATTGGAAGCAAAGACCAATCACATCTCTGGTTGTGGTGTGTTTGTCCAGTCAGGTGTTGGATGGTTCATGATGATGTCTTCATGAAGGAGAACACCATCAATTATCGGTGACACGGCCACATTTGAATTTGCTAATTTACCCGTGACCAAGCCAGGTGAAAATCAGTGACTTTAAGACTGATTTCCAGACTACTTCATCCTCATCATAGATGTATTTGAATGAAAATGATCAAATTAAAGGATAAAAAAACATGGCACAAAGATATTGCCTCGATCCAGAAATACTGGCATTAGTAAAGGTTGAAACTCTGAGCACCTGCCGCCTCCAAAGGGACCAAAGTTAAAGAAAACCACAGAACGTCACATCGACTGTATCTGCAGTTCAAACTTCATTTCTGCTATGAAAGCATACTGTGTCCTCTGCTAGAAACATTCCTGGGCAAGTTTTGGCATCACCGCTTCCTTCTTGGCATCCCTTTCCTGTCTACCGATTAATAATTAATGGGAAGGACATGCCCACAGAGATGCTGTGAATCAGGGACACAGATCATGTCACATATCAAATAGTGTGAGATGTAAGCAGGGGAGCCTTCTTGTCACATTTCATAGTGTACATCAAATGTAATCAGTTCACCAGGAGAAAAGTCGCAGCTGTTCTCATGTGAGACGTGATGTGATTGTGATCCAATGCCAGAGCAGCCTGACAGTCCAGAGCCTGTCTGTGTCTACTGTCTCTGGTAATGAGTGACAACACATTAGGCCTTCTGCTCTCAGGGCAGATTCATTAATATATATTTAGTTTAACAGCCTCTTTAACAGACAGAATGTCACTTGCAGCAGTGAAAGAGAAACGCCTCGTGTTTTAAAATGCTCTGCTGTGACCATCCAATGTTTAGTAATCCTATCTTCAGACAAGAAACAATGCAGTAATAGTCATAGTATGTCGACAGTGACTCTCATAATCCGTTAATCTTGTATGAAGCAAAAAAGGCGAATATTTGTCAGTTCCAGCCTCTCAACTGCGAGGACTTACTTCTTTTCTACATTTTTACTATAGTTCATTATTGTGAAACTAACGATTATTTTAAGTATCAATTAATCTGCCAAATAATAGACGAGCAGTTTTCTTCAGTTGCAGAATTTCACGTTACAATCACATAACACTTACAATGAAGTAGCTGAAGCTTGGGAATGATTTGAGAGATTATCGAAACATTTGCTGTAATATTTTTATTTTTATTTTATTGATTAAGCGGCTAATTGTTTCAGTTCTATTATTGTGAATTGAATATGTTATATATTTCTACAAAACCAACAATTTGAAGAAGGGAAATTTTAACAAGCAATTCTCACTATTTTCTGACATCTATAGACTAAATAAATAATCAATTATTTGTGGGGGGAAAAAAACAGGTGAATTGATAGTGAAAATAACTTTAAATTTCAGAACTAATTTGTACATTCCATCATTGGATATAGCAAACTATATGTGACTTACAGAAGGTCCAGGCAGACCAGGGAAACCTCTCTCACCACGCTGTCCGGGCAGACCCACGATACCGCGCTGACCACCCAAACCCTGAGGACCTGAAGGACCGAGGGGACCCTGAGAGGGGAGAAAAGAGAATTAATGTCGTAGATGTATCGGCAGTCAAATCAGTCGATATTATTTAATTATGGTTGTGTTTTTTTTCCTTCCCATTATTAACACATTGTATAGAATAATCTTTTAATTACAGACACATTAAACAAATATATCACAAATGATACTGGGTTTCTGAGGGCAAACGTTTGACAGTTGCAAAATAAACTTGTCAGTTCTCCCTGGTGGATTGTAACAGTTTCTAAATGACCTCTCATTACTACATTATCTCTTTCTTGTCACTGACATAAATGTCGTATCCAATATATCTGCGATAAGCTAATATCGGACGACGCAGACGATCTGGGCAATGTATTCAAGCCTCATTTTTTTACTTAATTTACAACATAAATAACTCATATAGCCCGCATACACAAAACAAAAAGAGAGTTAAGGTAAATTGAAATAAATATATAATAAATAAAATAAATGGCTACTTAGTTTAGTGTATATTTTAATATACAAAATATTCTCCCATCATCATTTAGTTTCTCTTGCCTATTTGAAATGACCTTTCTAAGACAAAGCCACAAGAGTAAGACTTTCTGGCCTTTCCACATCGAAATGATTATTTTTTCAAGCCAATAGTATGACAATATTGAACACCTCAAAGGAATAGTTAGTTAGACATTTTGGGAAAACTTATTCCCTCAATAGCACTGTCATGTCTGTGCGTACAGATGACGCTACAGTCAGCAGCTGGTTAGCTTAGCTTAGCACAAAGACTGAAAACAGGGGGCTAGCCTAGCCCTGTACGACGTAACAAAATCTACCTACCGCCACCTCTAAAAGCTCACTGACTAACACGTTATATTACGCTTATTCAATCCGTACAAAAATGATCATTTATGATTTTAAGGGGAGGTCATGTGCCAGACTGTTTCTGACCGGGAGCTGTCACTTCTCAGAGTTACCAGCAACCTGCAGAGACTCCTTTAAGTATTATTGTTGACTTGTGCTCAATACAACACTGCTAAGCTAGCCATCTCTATCATTGTGTTTTAGCAAGTGTTCTATTCTTTCTTTTGTGTCATTTAGTTTCATTCTGTTTCTTTACTTGATTCATAACTCATGACATTTTCTCCAACTTGCAGGACAGATCAACACTGATCTCCATCACCTCACTGGTCTACTTCATCTGCACCGCCACAGTTCACTCTGCCACATGTCCTGTGGTGCAACAGCGAACGCTTCCTTATCCTAAGCTCACAATAAACTCTAAGTGACACCTGAGCCCCGATCGTTCAGCTGACAAGGACTTTGATGTGTTTAGACTCGGTTCATGATTTCATATATGTAATCTATACATGGGAAGAGTGTCGACACAGATGCTGACTACGTGTTTGAGTATGCAATCATCTGTGATATGTCATTATCTTGACAGGGGGTTGTGTGTGTGTGTGTGTGCAGGCAAGCTAAAAGCCTGTGGTCCTGTCATTAGTCTGTCACTGGGGTTATGCTGCCCGGTGCTGTCATATGTCTTTGTCTGCTATTACAGCCAGTGATGGACACTGACAGCTCTGCGTATTAACGGAGAGTGTGCTCTGCTGCTGTCCATTAGTAATGAAATTGGCTCTTTGGGCTGACAGAGTTACGTAAAAGTCAGTAGAAATGTAGAAAACAAACACATTTAACCATTTTCTTCTCTCTTTAATAGACACCTGTGTTCACCTTGACGGTGTTCAAGGAGATGTGCAGTCTGGACAGAAAGAGAGGAGGGGGACTAAAGATGTGGGTGCTGGAGGGATCGGAGGGATATTTCAAGCGCCACACAGTCAAGAAGTTACACATTATGTAAAAAAAAGTGTCTGGAGTGTTATACGGTGAAATATGATTAAATGACAAACTCACAGGAGAACCGTCCTCTCCAGCATCTCCCTTCTCTCCAGAAGCCCCAGCAGGACCGCGGAGCCCAGCGTCACCCTGTCTGCCTGGAGGTCCACCATCTCCCCTCACACCCTTGGGTCCATCTTTACCAGCAGGGCCGGCAGGACCGGCGGGTCCAGGATTACCCTAGAACATGTGAGGAGGATGACTTAACATACACAAAATGACATGCATAAAATAACATTATATTGTAATCAATTATACGGCCCACAAGCAGCCACATGCATGTACACATTACGTTTGCAGGGCCTGAGGGGTTATTGAAACACAGAGGTTAAGTTTGTGCATCTTCAAATGACTTTAAAAAACCCACATATCTCATATTAGCAGTCTTACTGGATCACACTTGTTTTTCCACAATATGTTGCAAAAAAAAAATATATATATACGGTATATTCTAAACAAACTACAACAAATCCCACTGTGTCAGACATACTGCTTTGGTGGTGCTGAAACTGCAAGAATAAATGCTTCACGGGTGCAAATTAAAAAGGCTTCTTCTGTGACTATCAGGGGGCATTTAGAAGACATTCCTGTATCTGCTCCGCTGCACCTTGCTGATATTTTCTTCTTCTTTCCCCACACCCAATTTCATTCGGTGACTGAATAAAGAATCTACTCTCTCTACAGTAAATAATAAAGGTTGAATTTAGTTCTATATCTATGTATGCATTGTATGGTTATGGACCCAGCCAGGTGGGTGTAGTCGTGAACTTACATTGGGACCAGGGGGTCCAACTCGGCCAGCAGCTCCAGGGAAACCAGTGGCACCCTGAAAGAGAAAGATTAAGTTAGACAAAGCCAGAAATAATCTGACAAAATGCAACTAAAGTGCTACTGTGAGAAAAAAGTCAAACACATCTTAAGATAAAGATATTTTCAAAAGGTCACTTACAGGAGGTCCCTGAGCACCACGAGCACCTTTAGGTCCAAAAACACCGGTAGGGCCCTGGAACAGATAACAGACTGTACATTACTGTCGGACATTTATTTTATGTTTTATAAATAACAAATCTAAAATACGTTCAGTTGCTTGGAAACGTTGTTTGAATCTGTTTGGTTCAGTGGGGTTCTTTGTCTTCTTATTCTGCATGGTGTGGCACAATCAGTAACAAACACAGCTTCCATTAGCTCCGCCTCAAACGTTCAACAAAGGGGGTAAAAACGAGGAATCTTCTGCCAATTTGAGCATAGATAACATTTCTTCTCTTCACATGAAAAAGATTGTCAATCAGGGTCTGCCTTGTTGCTGTACACTGTTTTTGATTGTGAAAAATGAAACTGCACTAGGCTGCAAACATCCACGGTTTTGTTATAACCCCTCATTATTTAGGGCTTCGGCAAAGTCGCTGAAAAAAACACCCACTGCAGGTCCAGGGGCACCAGAGGGTCCTTGGGGTCCAGGGGCTCCAGCGTCACCCTTCTGTCCAGATTCTCCCTGCTCTCCCTTGATTCCTGGCTGACCATCAGAACCCTGAAATAAAAAGACAGAAACAATTGAATAAATGAAATATGTCAGCCATAAACACAATGTGTTGTTTAAAGGGGCACTCACATATTTTACACATAAAGGTCAGTTTACTATTCATGGTCAATACTACTCAGCCTGTGAAAAACAATCATATAATGTCTTCTGTGGCTCTAGAAAGATGCTATTGAGTTGCATTATGGGAAATGTAGGATCCAGAATTTTTAGAGCTCGACTAAGAACGTAAAGTCAGGATATCATATCCATATCATATCTGTGTGCAATACTGAATCGCTGGAGATGCCCTTTAAGACGGAGAATGCATATACAAATGAATGCTTTATATCTCAATCACATCAGTACTCAATAAGAAGCTAAGATACATTACAACCCGAAGATTAAACACATATGGGACCTTTAAAAGGAGACTATATAACTTTTGAAAAGAAGAAATAACATTATTTTTTTTCTTAAAAATGAATAAATAAATTCACGAGCAATAAAACACTCACGTCCAAGTTCTTACACTCAGGGTTTTGCTGATAAGGCCATATTTGGTCTGGTGTGACCAGTAGCTCACAGTGGCTAATGTTAGCAAACTTCAAATAGATGAAGTTGTATAACTGCTATTACTTAGTCAACTCACTGACATTATGAGTCTTCTCTGCTAGTGCTACTGTTGTGCTACATTTTAGCATTTACGACTATTGTGTAATTGTCACTTGTGACCACAGTGGCGACTGTTCAGCAAAGATTACATAGACTTGATTTAAAGTGGCAGTAATTTCCTTCAGAGAAAATATACTTGAAAACTGCAGTAGGAGATGAGTTTTCTTTAACTTTTCTCCTTTCTTTTACGATTTTTCTTTCACACATCTGACTGGTTCAAGAGCAATTCAAAGTCTAAAAGTGTGTCAAAATATTCAATATTAGCTGCTGATGTTTTATGTAGCATCCCTGTCTGTTTTCCGCCTGTGTGTTGATGAGCTGTGATGTTACAGTCTGTGAGCTGTGAACCAAAAAATGATTTAGACACCTTGTGGTGTTATTCATCCTGACATGAATTCAATAATTAATCATGGCGCAACCTAGAGAAGAAAAAAAAAGTATGATAAATTGTGTTGTCATAACAATATTGATGAAAATCCATTAGGAAGGATGCGGCTTATTAAAAACATTTATTTGATGTCTGCCTGGAGTCTTTGGGAGGAACTAAATGGATGAGCGATACAAAGACTTCCTGACTGTCTACATACTAATTTCTCTCCACAGAATAATACACTGACGAGACAAGACGTATGCCAAGATACAAAATGATACACAGAGGCCTAAAGCAGAGGTAAAGACAATTAGATCCATGTGTTTCCAGATAATAGCAATAAACAAGAGGTTCGAAATTAGAAACGCTGTGTTAGGTCTGTTGTCTCTCAGCTCACGACTCCCTCGATGAAGGAAAACAATGCATTAAAGCTGTAGTCTCATTTTCCAAGTAACAAAACATAAGCTGAGGTTCTGAATAAAATACCCACATTGCAACTTTATTTGATTAATATCAGGGTGTTGAGGTTACCCGTTGTATATCTTCTGCCAGATCCTTGAATTAGATCTTTTTTATTTTCAATATTGGCTGCTCTAAATATTTCACTAAATTTGTATTTTTTAGGTTCAATTTATTTAAATGTCGAGTCAAAGTCAAGCTGTTGGTTTGATGCTCTTTCTTATTTTCTGTCCTTCACATAGTCACACTTAAAGGTGAGGTGGTTGGCGATCGAGGCTCTTTAAATCATTTGTAAAGTTCCCTTAATTCAGAGTTTTTATAAATAGTTATGACTGAACAGAAAATCTACAGTTAAAAAAAAAAAAAAAGGTTTCAATATTTCTATTTAACTTTGCTAGACCACAGACTACATGTCCTGACATTGAGTTTATGGCCCTGGAGACATGCTCTTCAGTGCTGCTCAGTGTTGTTGTTACTTACAGGGGGTCCAGCAAATCCAGCAGGCCCAGGAGGTCCAGTCTCACCCCTGTCACCCTGAAAGAGGAAGGAAGAGAGGCAACAGACACTCAGAGGTTAGTTCAGGCTGCAATTCTGACCGCAAGAGGGTGATCTGTTAGAAAACGTCAACATAGACCGCTACTATTTTTATACTTAACACATTTCATTTTACAAAATAATAAGTCTCAAGCAAAAGCGTCTATAAACTAATGTGGAATTACTGCACATCTTTAAAAAATAGGTGCTACAAATCCACTAAATTCATATTAATATATCAGTTTTTGATAAACTGTGACACTTACAGGAGCACCGCGGGTACCAGGAGCTCCAGAAGGACCAGCAGGACCAGATTCACCCTGTAAGAAAACATCAACAACACAGATTCAGATAGATGCTTAAAACGATGTACAAAATAAATACAGAAATGATACAATACTCAGACAGCAGGACATCTAGATTCAAATCAACACCATGTAAATATTATAGTGATAACATGCCAATAACTACACAATAAATACAATTATAAAACACGCACCTTCTCGCCGTTGGGGCCACCAGGTCCAGGAGGACCAATGGGACCAGTGAGACCCTGCGACAGGAAAAGCAAAAAGAGTGTAAGGACTTGTGAAAGTTTTAACTGGCATGAGAATTTATTTTCTTTAATTAGCCCTGAAAAAACAAATGTTTTTTTTAAAAAACTTTATTAAGATTTAAAGGATTGGACATTTGTGATACAATACATGAGTGGAGCTACAACCGTATTCAACACGACAATTTATCGCTCATGAAAAACAACATGGATGACAATCACTCACTCTTCCACCATCTTTGCCGGGAGCACCTTCAGGTCCTTTCTCTCCAAGGTCACCCTATGGGAATGAAAAAAATAACAATACAAGTCAGTCACCAGGCATGTCAAAAATACATATCAAATGTTTAAATATTCATTAACACTTGGTTCCCATTATGGCTTACTCTGTCTCCTTTGGGTCCAGGAATGCCGGCAGATCCTCTCTCTCCGGGCATACCCTGCAGGCCGGGGGGTCCCTGAGCTCCACCAGTACCAGCAGGTCCAATGGCTCCCTATGATGGAGCAGAAATAAAGGAAGAAGATGTAATGTAGACCAAACAGACAGAAAAGGTCCTTCAGGTTACTCTGAATAACTGTGTGTAAGCACCTGCTACGGATGTGGGAGGGCTTCTACTTATTTAGCAAAAATGACACACGGCCATCTTTGATTATGTTCACTGTTCTCTGTTCAAGTTTACCAGAATATAGAAATAATGAAAACAGCTCAGAGTAATATTATTCACCTGACGCAGGTAGTTCAGTTCCTGGATAAAAAATAAACGTTTGCTGACAAAATCTGATTATAAGTGTAAATAAAAACAATCGACTAATTAGTGGAACAATGTTAGACCTAAAGAAAATACCTCAAATCCTACATGTTGCATTTGACATTACATCTGTATTAGAAGTAGACATCTTTTTTTTATCATAACACAACTATCTCTCTATTCAACATATGAAAGCCAAGGTAACGGGGGGGAAAGGCAGATGTAGATTTGTTTTTAAGTGGCTCCAGCTTGTCCAAGTTGTCAGGCTTAACAGCAGTGTTTTCTACTGCAGCCACAGACTGGAGATCAGACACACAAACACCAACTCTGCTGCCTATCCCCAGTCGTTAAGCTGTAACCACGGGGCTCACACGGCCTCCGTGTTTGCTGAGAATTGATTCAAACAGGATTCTCACTGAAGGGAGCAAATGCACAATTTTTTTTCTTGCAAGGAATCGTTCTGCATCTTTCTCAGGATCAAGCTCCACAAGCTGTCTGTTCGTTCCTCCTTCATCACCATCACACACCTGTCAGCTCTATAATCCTCATCCTGTCCATCCGCTCCTGTCTGACCTTAACGGAACTCAGAGATATAGATTTAAGATATTAATCTGACAAGATAACCATAGGTGAGAATTGGAGCCGCTGAGAGCTCTTCCTCGACTCAAAGTGCAAATGTGGGCGACTTAGTGCAGTGAATGGAATTTGTTGATGGCTGATAAGCAAGTGACTGTCTCGCTTGATTGGAAATACGTTGAGCTGCTTGGTTGTTTAACAATGTATTTGAATGCAGGTAAAGAGTCTTGAATCGTGCAGATCCCTCTAACGCACTCTTCTATTTAAATGATAAACATACTGCACAGGGTGGGCTAGGTATATTTGTTCACATCTATGCTTAGTATGTGTAATGCAAGGGATGTCACTGCCGACATGCAGCCAAGGTGCCTGGCCAGAATCAAACCGGGGACATTTTAGTTCATGTTGCACCCTGAAACAAAGCAACGTCTACGTGTCACACATTGCATAATGTCCACCGGTTGTGACCAGTTCAACTTAAGACTGATTTTTGCTTAATTTAATTAAAATCTTGAATCCTGAGAAAGGATAGTATCCAGCAATCCAGAAAAAAGCAAAAGTTAGAGGTAAGCCCGAAAAGAATAAGCATCGCTTTATGTAGCAGAAACTTATTTTACTGCTGTCCACTGCTGTTAATCATCTTGTGACTCAGACACCCCAAAATTAAAACATAATACATGACATTCACCTTCAGGAAAACTGAGCAGAGGTGCTATTTCACACAGAAAACCTAATATAGACAAGATATGTCAAGGATCTGGGTGGTTTAACACATCAACTAAACAATGTTTTGGGGGGAAATGACTTAATGTGACAACATGTCAACGCAGCTCAACTCACCTCAACAAACACCTGAGGTTATTATTATTGGCTCACATGTTCAAATTAATGTGTTGCTGTTGCTGCTGCATGTAAAATGAATGTACTGTCAATAGTACCATAGTAGAATATTTGCCAATGATGTGAGTGCACCTCAGGCGGTAACGTTTCATAATGTGAAACTCTGACGGTCTGGTTTTAGATCAAATGTTGGACTCACCTTGGGTCCGTCAGTTCCAGGAGTTCCAGGCAGACCTCGAGGTCCCTGCAGACCCTGAGGGCCGGCAGCTCCTCTCTCTCCGGGGAAACCACGCTCTCCCTGAACAGCGACACAGCGACAATCAGCGGCGTGTCGAACAATCAGTCAGTCAAACAGCAGCAATGTTAGATACAGAATGTCAACTTACTCTGGGTCCAGTGACACCAGCAGCTCCGGCCTCTCCAGGAACACCCTTAAAGGAGAAAAGATGTGCAGGATCAGTACAAGATAAGTACAAGACAAGTGAGAGCTAGATAATAATACAATGCATTCGGTATAAAAAGCACACGTTAAAGAGAATATTGACCTGGTTGCAAACATCTCAATGCTACACTTCTTCGTTCACATTTCAACAGAAACCATCTGAACGCTAAGATGACTGTGGAAATAAATAATATCTATGATTTTACAGTATGAAGCAACATGGCAGGTAGCCTCAGAGTTGGCTGTTTAATTCATTTTTAGGACAGATGTATCACTGCATCACTGAAATGTTGGAGCAAGCAACTAATTCTGTTTATTTGTATTCAACCTTTTTTTTTTCTGAGTGTACCTGCTCTTTTACAGCAATGCCCTGTCAACAGTTAAAGAGAAGAATATTATCGCTGTCAGGGCTGCGAGAACAGGAACCTCCATATTGTGAAGTCATTTGGATAACAGCGTCCACTAAATTACATTTAGGATCTCTGCTCTTCAAGCCTATGACAAAACAATGCTGGTATTTCCACTGAGTTTATGTGACTTTATGCGCTTTATTTCACCAGAAAGGTGCACTCACCTGGTCTCCGGGCTTGCCTCCCTCACCAGGGGGGCCAGGAGGTCCAGGCAGACCCTGAGCACAGGAGAGAAACAAAAAAGATGTAAGCAAAAAACAAAACATTGAGACAAAAATGAACAAAAATCCTAACAAATTCATGTAGAACAATAAGGCAGCACACGTTGGTTAACAGAAACAAACTGTATTCATACAGAAACTTTAACAGAAAAAGGTTTGAGCAGATAGACTCACCTGGAAACCTGAGGGACCAGGCTGTCCTTGCTCTCCTCTCTCGCCAGCAGGGCCCTATAAACAGATCATTTATTAACCATAATCACCATCAACTTCCATCATAAACGACATTAGAGTTTGATGTTTAAGATGGTGGGAATCAATCGACAAATGTGACAATCATGTATCTCTGATATCAGTACACAACATCGGGATCATTTGGGGATTTTAGCACATTATGTTTAACAAGCTCTCTTTTTGTTCGGCGCACTGAAACACAAACTTCAAAACTAAAAAAAAAGCTAAAAAAGTGTGTGAGTCATTGATGCCATCTTATAATGTCCACACATTTGTGTCAAGGACTTTTTTTTTTCTTTCTCCAGACAGAGCTATCGTCGAGGCAGTCTGGGGACTGGAGATAGCGAAGGTTGCTTCTTAGTGCAGACTGATAAAAGGCGAAAGATAATATAAGTGTTGAAGCTATATGGGGGAGATAGAAGATACGCACGGATGGGCCGGGGGGTCCAGCAGCACCAGTTTCTCCATCTTTGCCGGGCAGACCCTGAGGATTGGAAGGAGAAGAAGGAGGGGGGGGGGGGGGGGGCGCGGGAGGAGGGGGTGGACAAAGAGATAGATATCAACAGTTAAGCCAAAGGTGGTGCTATTAAGTAGATAGATCTGATAGCTATAATTGATCTTTTCAACATGCTTCTCATGTGGAAGCTGAACTACAGAAATAAAAGTAGATAAACGGTGAGTCACAGTAGCCAGAGAATTCAAAACAAAAGGTTGAATTCAATATTTTTAATAATTTGGACATATATGATAACTATGAACAGTGAGAGTGTAAAAAAAAAAAAAAACACAGTCTGCTACTTGAGCAGCTACTTCTACTTTTCTAGCTTTTATTGTATATTCCTGTTATGTACCTGTTTAGTTCAGGATTTTTCTGAACAGGTATATTTTCAAATCATTGTGTCAATAAGATATTGGGAAACATGGTGACATCAGCTGAATGATTTTTGTATTTTGAAATGACGGTACACGTAAGATCCATTTGGATGACTCCGGTATGTTATGAAAAGCAGACAAAAAGACGAATAACTTACTCTCAGACCAGGAGCTCCACCCAGTCCTTTCTCTCCAGACTTGCCAGGCTCACCCTAATCACAACAGAAACAAAATGCACTGGTTAGTCGGAGAGCTGCTGCTGATTGTCTAGGTCCTGCATCTATTTTGAGAGGAGAGAGGGTGCATGTGATGGTGCACAATTGTTCAGCACTACTCGAGGTGCTGTTGATTGTGTACTCCTGATTCAGGGACTTATTTTTAGAGGAGACAAATAAAGCACTAAAGCAAGTTCTATTGGCCCAAAATCTATTATGTTGAAACAGGTGAGCATTTGTTCCTATATAGAGAACACAATTTATTCTTTTTATATATATAATTACTCACAGTTGCTCCCTTGGGTCCGGGGAATCCCATGACACCAGGCTGTCCACGGGCTCCCTGTGGGCCGGGGGGTCCTGGGCGACCGTCCTCACCGGAAGCTCCCTGGTCAAGTGAAGTAATGTTAATTTATTTACAGAGCACATTTAACAAGTACAAATGACGACCAAAATGCTTTACAGAGAAATCCAATCTTAGTCTAAGTAGTATTCGGTATAAGCAATCATGTGGTCAGGGTGACATTATAAAGAGTAAAGAGCAGCTGTACAAAGATGGGCCTGATAGTAAGCGGTGAGGGTCAGCCATAGAAAATGCTGAATCTAGACTGGGGTTGTGCAATGGAGAGGAGTAATTGGGTGTTGAGGTTTGGAGTGGGATCTAGCGGACAAATGTACAGCATTGACCCAGGATATGCAAAAGTTAACCAATTTGTTGAATTCTTTATTGCTTCTAAATAGTTACAAAAAAAAAAAAACCCACAGGGGAAAAGTAGGAAAGCTAGGAGGGAAAGAAAAACAGATGAAATAATCCCTCAATCGTTATCAATCTGACCATATGTCAGTCAGTAACAACATGAAACCACTGCTTAATCTCTCAGTAAACCATGAAGTTTTAAATGAAACACAGTCACAGCAAATATAAACATAATGTTCATGTAGCCAACATAAAAACACAAAAATATGAAATAATGCAGCATTACTTTTCATATCAAACTGTTTCAAGTTGCACTATATGACGTACGAATGGCAACAGCTACTTGCCGATCGCCTACATACGGAACCAATCCATTGAAAATGATTCAGTTTATGGAGGTTTCAGTGAAGAGTTTTACAGGACTTTCCACACAGTTAAGATATGATGAACAATAGGAGCCAGTCTACCAAAATCAGGCCTGAGTGGAGTTGAAAAAAGCCTAAAAATCAATTTACACTGTGAGACTGTGTCCCTCTATAAAATAGGACAGTTGAGCTCATTTGAAACGCAAACACCACTGGGGATGAGCCTGGTGGATAATGGGATACATCTCCTGCAATCTAATTTGATGAAACCACTTATGAGTCATTATGTGATGAGAGCACATTTGGTAAAATTACAAGTCTCTCCCTGACTGTTCCGCATGTGACATGTAAAAAAAGAAAGAAGCATCCAGCCCCTAATAGTGTGTGAGGATACACGCTGTGTGATTCTTTTTTATTGATGTGCAAACAACTGCATAACAACGCGAAAAAGAGCACTTACAGAAGGTCCAACTTTGCCTTGAGGACCAGCGTCACCAGGGCGTCCAGTCAGGCCCTGTCGGAGAAGGAGAATAGAAACACAGATGAGTCATCAGACACTTCTATGCAGGCACACGCTTAAAAACGGCAGGAACATACGGCGCCGTGGGGAAGTGAATTTACACCTCTGATTGGCCCCATGCGCTACAAGCTAAAGTTCAACGTCTATTGGTGGAAATGTAAAATATGAATGAGAGCACATTTAAGGTGTCTGATGTTAATGAGCTTGGTTCCCTACAGGTGCTTTTTTAAAACGTCCTTCACAAATATTAACAACCTCTTGTGCTGCTGTTTGGAAATGTAATAACTTATTTAACCCTTCTCTCAGGGTTATCTTAGGTTTGTTATTGTAGAGAATTCAAATTGTTAGCTTTTCAGGTCTTGGGGGAGTGCTACTGCATATGTGAAAAAGGTTTTATAAACCCTTTTGTGGCTCCAACTGGAGCTGTGCAAAGTCTGATAAATTGACTCCTGTTTCACCTAAGTCATTGTCAGTTGGGGCTGAAAATTTGAAAAATCTGGAGGTGTGGTGTCAGAAATAAGTGAGTTTACTAGATTTCTGTAGCCTGCGACTGATCTCTAGTTGAGGTTAGTGTCTCCAGGCTGCATTAGCCGCTACTAGCATAACACACCCGAATCTCCCACCGAACTGTTGGTGGTTGAGTTGCATTGTGGGTAATGTAGGCGCCAGGCTTGACAAGGAAGAAGAATGCGTTGAATAAAAACGATGATATCTCTGGTTCATCACCATTTATCCTTTCTTTTTCATAAAAACTTTTTGAGCCGACAATGTTGTGAAATGCTAAATCGATGGAGTCCTCTTTTAACAGAGAGCCAGACTGGAACTTGAACGATGAGGGTGTTTATCAGGCAGGGAGAATTTAATGGAAACATGGAGTTGGTTGGTCGGAAACGTAGGATCCAGCATTTTTTGGAACAAGGGACTAAAAATCAGGATATCTGAAGTGCAAGACTAAATCACTTGCCCCTTTAAGTGTTCATTTCTGAGTTGAGAACATTTTCTTAAGTTAAATTAACAAAGAATAAAAAGATAAATTGACTTTTGGGAGATACAGTTTCTTCACAGCACACAAGCAACACGTTAGGACTGGCCCAGATCTTCAGCTAAAAAAATAATTGGTTAAATATAAATATATAAATAAAAATATATAATATATAAATAAATAAATATAAGTATTACCACAGAATGGATGACACCTGACATTGTATGTAGTGTATTGACACTGACATGTATAATAATTACACAACCAGCTATCAAAGCTAACAAATGCGTTTGAAATGTAGAGTGATTTTGGAATCCATCAAAAAAAAAAAAAAAAAATGAATTTCCTTATTTCTGCATGTTTTAAAGCACATTTCTGCAAGTCATCAACATCCAGATCTCCAGTACTATAAGTAAGAGAAGTGCTTACTCTGGCACCTGGGAGACCAGACTCTCCAGGACGGCCAGGGTCACCGTTGGCACCCTTGGGTCCACTGGCACCAGCGGGTCCACGCTCACCAGGGGCTCCCTGTGTTAGGAGAGAGAAGAGATATAATAAAACACTCAGTCAATCACTAAGGAGGCGACACTTCAATTCTCAAACCCCAGAGGAAATAAGTTTCCTCTTTTAACAGCATGAAGGAATTTCATTGACCTGCTGGAGATGAGAAGATTAAAGTCTGGCAGATTAATTTTGGTATAAATGAAATTGTGTGGGGAAGCTAATGTGAAATGAGTGGCTGGCTATGGCGATATGGGACATGTAGGTCACTGGTGCATGATGGGGTTCTGAGCTATGCTGCCATCTTGTGGCGAAGCGGTGAAGCTACACGTGCCACTGCTGCCTCTGCGTGAGCCTCTGATTTACTGATGAAAAAACAGGAGTGCTGAAGAAGTTCACTCTTTGCTCTTCACTGAAAAAATAAAAAGCTTGATTAATGTTTCTTGCCAAAATTACGTTAAGTGCTTCATCAACTTTTTTTTGTGTGTTTGCCCACACCACAGTGCGGGCAGATAGGACTAATAACTCTTAGTGATTCCCAAATTCCCAAGAATGGGATAGATCAGATCAGACTCAGTTTTGTGTTTTTCAAATGTTCAATATTTATGTAAATAGATCAATTAAAGCTACAGCTATGAAAACGTTTTCTTTATATATATTTTGTATTACAATGCATCAGTAACACATTATGTTGGAAAAATTAAGGTTTTACAGTAAGATCCTATTTTTCATTTGTGAAAAACACTACAATTCTGTAGAACTCTTTTTCTATTATCAAAGAATACTGTAATTTATAGAGCTTTAACTGGCACATCCTATCATATCTTTTTAATCTGGGTTTTAATTTGGGGGTAATGTTATAGCCTTAGTTTTCAAGCTCTAATCATTGTTTTTTACGTTATCTTACTGACTTTTATCTAATGATTTTGAACATTATATTTGTTATTGTTGTCATTTTTACTCCTACAATATTTGATTTATTGTTGTTTATTTAATTTTTTTCTCTCTTTCTATTGTTTTCTCATGTTTGTATGAAAGGTACTATATACATTAATAAAGTTGAGTTGAGCTGTACTTTAAATTTGACTAAACTTAAACTTTACACTATTATTTTTTTTGTTATGTATTTATTTGTTCATTTCTCTTTGTTTTTTTTATGTATTTGTAAATCACTTTGTAACCTGATTTTGAAAAGTGCTATATAAATATTATTATTATTTTCTTTCCATGTTTGGAATTGAAGGTTACTGAGTGAAAATGACTAACAGTCCATTTTGATTTTGAAGCAGCAGTTGAGTCCTGATGCTGATTGAGCTGCTTCAGAAATGTTATTTTCTCACTGCAGCGGTCAAAAAAACCAATACGAATATTAGACCAAGGTATTTGTCAACAGCAATTTCCAAAAGCAATATGCAGAAAAGGGAATACATTAATTTTCAGTTTCAGAGATTTTCACCCGTGACTATTGACGCATCAGTTTAAATTTCCTTATCTCTTCCTTCCTCTGCCAGGTCTGTTTCCTCTAGATGCATCTGTCATTATTTTCTCTTTCAGAGCAGACTTTCTGTTCCAACAGCAATAAAGATATTTCTCCGGACCGAGTGTAACCGTGGTGATTCTCACCTTGGGACCAGCCAGACCGTCTTGACCAGGGAAACCACGGTTACCGGGGGATCCCTAAACAGGAAACACAAAACCAGATTCAGGGTTAAGATGATTATAACAAGAAAATGTAAGTCACCGAATCTCATTGTGTTGCTTAAACAGTTTCCAGGTGGTAACCAACAAAATAAGGTTTAATTTCATTTTAAATGATCCTCATTCAAAATGCAGAAACAGTTTCACCCTCATAAGTATCATCTCCAATGCAATATAAACACTTACGCAATTCATGAGCGGCAAAAACTTTGACATACGAATTTTGTGGGACAAAACTTTATCAAATGGGGCAGTTATGTGTCAACAATAAGAGATCTATGACATCAAAATATTTGACAGCCTTTGATCTACAAATCTACACAGGCGTAAACGTGTTGTTCTGTTATTGATTGGGTGTTGCCAAGCAGCATATATTTACTTAAGTTATAAAATAACTTGTTTTTCAACCAGTTAGATGGCACTCACTCTCTCTCCAGGAGGTCCAAGTGGTCCAGCAGCACCAGCCTCACCCCTGGGTCCTCTCTTGCCTTCTTCTCCTTGTGGGCCAACAGATCCCTGAATACCAACTGGTCCCTGGAAAACACATCCGCCACAGACAATGTTATTACAGGAGGAAAGAAAGACACGCAAAGAAAAGCGCATTACTTTGGGTTTCATATGTTGTGTATTTCTACATGAGCAACCCTCAGAATTACATTACATTTCATTTGAAGTATCTATAATCTGCAGATTTCAAATTTACTCAATCTTAGAAGCGTGTTATCCATACGTATTATTTGCCTAGTTACAGTAGATATTTATTCAACCTCAGTTACAATATTGCGGAGTTAGAAACAAAATAATATCAACAACAGGAAATACTCTAGGCCCCAAGAAACACACATAAAGTTTCTTGTTTGGATTTTGTTGATCGGGTGAACAATCAGGGAATACAGGGACAAGTAAAAGAAAGAAAACTCACAAATTCTCCTTTGGGTCCAGACTCTCCCTTAAAGCCTGGAATACCTGGGTCTCCCTAAACAATAACGGATAGACAGACAGACGGAGAGAAAAAGCAGCAGGTTGTTATATTTTTTCTGTGCCAAGTTATTATTTCAAACAAGCAGCAATTATACATTGCAAACTGGTAATAAACGACTCAAATGAATCTGTTTGGTGAATGATTTACTGAGCACGTACAGATGTTCCTTTGGGTCCGAGAGGTCCAGTCGCTCCCTGAGGCCCGGGGGGTCCACGGGGTCCAGGGAAACCAGGAGCACCAGCGATACCAGGAGCACCCTACGGAGAAAGAGGCGTCAGTCAACTATCCACCGGGATGGATGAAGTCCACTATAAATGACCTCTGAGTTTACTGTAGGCGAATAACATGTCAATGTAACTTTCATACTGAATTTACCTTTGCTCGGTGTAAATAACTTACCGGCTCATTGTGTGTGAACTGGCATAAATTCTGCACTTTACAAGCCTCAGGGACACTAGTGGCTACAACTGCGATGTTTCAACTCAAACTGACATGCGAGTCTCATCTAAAGTTTTCAAGATGGGACAGAAAGCTCAAAGGGAGTTTGTGCCATTCAATGAACAAATAATAATTAGACTTATGTGTCGGTTCAGTTCAGTTCTTGCAAGAGTGTGGAGTCTGTAGTTTGGTGACCTGAAACGTCGTGCAAAAATAATTCACGATGCAATAGCCCTGGCCAGTGTCTTAGAAAGCAAATGTATCACACATGCAATATCAAAATGAATAAACGATGCACACTAGATCAGTTCTGAAATCGAGTGTATGAGAACACGTCCCCTGCTCTTCTTCTGTACAATAGCTAAATAGGAAAATATACAGTAAGTGGCTGTCAGTGTGGAATACAGACACATAAGAGTTTTGAACTTACAGCTGATCCTTTGGACCCGGGGATACCATCAGTACCAGGGTTTCCCTGTAGATAGAGAGAGACAAAGCAAGTGAATGTTCTGCAATAATCATAACTGACTCAGTTATTGTTCTGGGAGGGATTAGTCTGATCCTCAATGTTCGGATGTGTTGTCATTAACAGCCTTTTTACATTAAACTACTATTTTACAATACATTAAAAAGTATTTACCACCTGAAAGTAATCTCAAAATACTCAAATGACTGTGTATCATGAACTTTGACGACAACAGGTATTTCTTTTTTACAAAACACTTTGGTATAGTTAAGATACCACGTTTTCCTTTTGAACACGTGCTTATAGCATCACTTACAGAAGCGCCGGATGGTCCGGATGATCCAGGAGTGCCAGACTCTCCACGGGGTCCCTGAGCACCCTCAGGTCCACGAGCACCAGTAGGACCAGCTTCTCCCTGGTTAGCAAAGAGGGAAATTACATGAAATTTAAATATATGCAAATCCTGGGAAATTTAAGTACATACAATAATTGGCTCCCAGATAAAAATAAAGCAGACAGATCCTAAGGAAACTAAAACTACGAAGCCTAACTGAGTTCACTTGTTTTTAAAAAAATATGGTCTCAAGCGTGCAATAGACTGAAGGCTTTACCTGTCAGGGTAAATATACACATAGTTTAAAGTGTTCACAATTTGAGATAGAAAGCAGCAACACAAAAGAAATCAGAACTGAAAAATGTGTGAAATGTGAAAAAGGAACTCATCTGACAGCATTGATGCTTTTAAAATCAGAGATTATGAAAGAGGTCGCTTAACATACATGTAACATTAACTGCAAGGCTGCAGAGTCAGAAGAGTGTAAATAGCATAAAATATCAAAATGCCTTCTTAGTATTTTCTTAGTGATCCACCTTATAATGGGAAAATACTTTAACTGTGTTTAAGACATTAATGAAAGACAGCACAGATAATCTGAAGAGACAGACGTGAATTGTGAATATCACAGCATCGGGTATAAATTCAAAGACACCCCCATAGTGTAAATAAGTGAAGAGTGAAGAGCAGTCCAAGAATAACAAAAGTAAAACTAATAAATGATTGCGGTGTAATACTAAACCAGGAAGTGAGATATCAATTTTGTTGGGCAACAGTTTCCCTGTCTGTGTTTACAGTTGGTGGACGCTGCACGGCCCACTCTCCACGGAGAGCTCGGCTCCACTTCCCCCGGCCGACTAACGTTATTCTGCTTCTACTAACACAACGACACATCGATCTGGATGTCTGTTTAGCCAGAGTTTGTTTGTTTCTGGCTGCAGATTCTTGCTCTACTCTGGGGCGTTAGCTTCTGCTGCTAGCGGCTAATTTCTGATCTAATATGACTCATCGACATCCTGCTATTTTGTCTTAAGAGTGAGCGTATTCCCCGTGGTTGGTGAGCTTATTCTGTTTTGGTTGCTGTTGTGTTGTGTTGTAGTGAGTGTTGGTTTTGTGGCGTGTTTCCTCATTGTTGCTGTTGTTTTGTGGGACATCACATCACTGTTGCCTTGCACATTTATTCACATCATTATTTCCCTCCCGGTTATAGTGGCTTGACAACATGTTTTCCTCCCACATCACATTCATCTTAACAACAGAGACATATTTAAACTCTAAGTGTTTTATGTGTGTTTTTAATTACTTCAAAATGGTGCTGTTCTATGGTTTGTGCATTGCATCATTGCTGAACAAAATGTTTTGTCGTCTGCTGCTTTTCATAATAAGAGATTGCCTGGTACTTGAACTTGTAAATGAATAACTATCTCCCTCTTAGCCTGCTGATGACTTTCAATCCATCTCTATCCACTAAGTGTTGTGCTAATGAGGTCAACATAATAGTTCAGTAAATGGGCTGACTAAAATGAATTAATACATTGCATATTATCTAGTGAAATTTGAGAGAAAAAAATTAAAACAAACCATTGCTCAGATACACATTTTTAGAGGTTATTGATGATATGCATTAGTAGCATTTAAATAAACAAAATAATCTACTGTCTGTTTTTTCATCGCTGTTAAAAGTGTGCTATCCAAAGTGGAGCTGCAACAATAAGTTGAATATTCCATTAGCCATTAAACGGCAATTATTTTGATAATCAACTAATCGTTAAAAGTCATTTTTCATTTAATACGGGAAAATGCTGTGTTCAGCCTCTCAAATATGGAGATTTCCTGATTTTCTTGGTTTCATATCATATTAAACTGAATGGGTTTTGGACTGACAAAGGAAGACATCACCTTGGACTTTGACTAACTGGGTTAAACATTTTTCACTATTTTCTGACATTTTATAGACCAAGGAATTAATAGAATAAAATATTAGGCAGATAATCAATGAAAATATTTAGTAGTTGCAGCCCTAATCCAAAGCCAGGTGCATAATGTTTTGCATTATAAGAATAAGACTTATCTAACCTACAGTCTGGACACGAGCCAGAGGTTTTACCACACAGGTGGTTTGTAACTTTTTCAGCAGTTGGTGAATAATATTCCTTTGCTATTGCTGCAGCAATATAGACTTTGCTCAATAGTATGACATAATGGAGTGTTTACAAAAATGGTGGTGTAGTGTATTGAAATTTTCGTTTTCCCAAATCCCACTCTCAAGGCCAATACTTTACTGGCTCTGAAATGAAGGTGAAAAAAGGGACAACGGAAGGAACATCTGCCACTTTTATGGAAAGTTATGGAAGAAATTCTCAGCATAGCTTGGGTTTTATAAATAATACAATCCTAAAACTCAACTAGAGCTGGGTAAAAGTTTCCTTGGTGAGATGCTTTCTGTTCCGGAGCAACACGGTTTATTCAGTTGAGGTTTAACTGTGTTGTTTTTGTATAGGTAGCTCTTTTTATTGTGTTAGTCTTGGGTCCTTTTTAACTGCAAAGCTTTGCTCATAACGCTCGGAGAGGAAAAGACTCAAACGAGGCTGCGTTTCATGAGCTCTCAGGCTCCTGAAGGTTCAGCACCAGAACATAATATTAGAGTTTTAACGTTTCCTCACCATGGGACACTTCCTCGAGTATTATAAAGTCACTCAAAGACACACATTCACACACAGGTTCACAGACTCGCCTGCAGACAAACAAAGTGTTTATGGACGTATAAGTTGGTACGACACATAAACACATACACAGATGCACATTTTCACATCTTGAGACTCGCTTGCGTTGATTACTTCAAGGGAAACTCCTAGATTTTGTAAAGAGATACCCCATTTGTAATTCCTAAAAGATTTCCCAAACTATCAAGGGGCTTGAAGAAAGCAAACCACCAGCGCTGGGCCCTCGAGCACAGAGCTGAGCCTGTCTGCCATGCTGGAGTAATAAATCAGACGCAAAGCAGAGAGAGAAAAGAAGAAAAAGACAGTAAGAGGGAGAATAACACTTGAAAACCCCCTCCTTCCTAATTTTCCACACAGATGGAGGCTTAAAGCACTTTTCAATGCAGAGCAGCCTTCTCCGATTTCACTTAAGCATTTCAACTTGTCCCCACACAAATCCTCCCCCGAGCTGTGTGCAGCCGTTTTCTGAGGTGTTAACTTATTTTTTTATTTGATTCAAGGAAGTCTTATTCTAACTAAACAGAATTCACAAACCCACATTGTATACACACTACTTTGTTTTCTGTCGAGAACAAGTCCAAAGTAAGTAGGCAGAAGTTAAATTATTCTGGTTAGTTTTCTCATATAGGAAGTGACGGATACAGTTACTTCATCTCATTCAGAGAATAAACACAAGAAAGGTGATGAGGAAGAGGAAGCGGGGGTAATAACTTGTGAACTTGTGACTTACCTTTGAACCAGGAGAGCCAGGGAAGCCTGGAGCTCCAGAGGGACCGACGGGGCCCTACACAGAGGGAAAGACAGCCTGTCAGCTCAGCTATTAATAACTGACACATCCAGGTGTAGAGACTGCTATTATACTGCAGAAGGGGTTGTGTGTGGAGAAGAGTGGATGGGTTTTATACACTGTATATCTTAGAGATGCACCAATTGCAATCTTCTCGGCCGATTTTCTATATTTTTCAAAGTCTGACCGGCCGATTCCAATTTTCTGGATTCTGATTTTCTTTCTTTCTAAGAACTATAATTGACAGCACACAAGCAATTTTTGTAACTTTTCTTTCATGGACATTTTATATTCAATTGTATGTTCATAATAAAACATTGACTATTAAATAACTTGCATTTTCTCCAAAACTGCACCAAGATACAGGACCTTCTCTCACTCTTACTCAAACAAATCTCAAAATGAAAATGCTCCAGGTTCCTTGATAATAAAGTCCAACCAAAAATGACTAGCAGTCTATCCCACTTTATCTAACATGTTTTCATTTCCTAGAAGAAAACAGGTGCAACATATTTATAGAACAACACAATTGTTCCAAATGTTATTAAGGTTGTTCCTTCACAAGTCATTTTGAATTTGCAGGTGTTACAAATTGCGAGTCTTATGTCTTCTTCACTCTTCAAAGGACTTCCACGCGGACTACATGCTATGTGTGTGGCAGTGACGTTATTGTCTGTGGCGCCTTTTGTGTGACGGAAAACCACCCTGCGTCACGGGACTTAATTTGACCGCCAATAAATCCAATACATGAGATTGACCAGCTGATTCGAACAGTTTCCATAGGTGGTCTATCGACCGGTGCATCTCTAGTATTTCTTACTAACTCTCAAACCAAAGGATGAAAATGAATGAAATAAGACTAAAGATGATACTTACTGGGGGACCAGCAGGACCGGGCAAGCCATCATTTCCACGTGCGCCCTGAAATAAACAAAACATTATCAGTATATTGCATCATTTTCTATTAGTAACAGGACATGGCTACTTTTACACAAACTGCTATAGGGGAGTACAATATTACACTTGACACATTGAGGTGAACTCCTCTGAAGTGTAGTATAAGGAGTATACTCTAACAATATGCTGCCTAACTCACAGCAACTCCACTGGGTCCAGGGCGGCCTCTCTCACCAGGCAAACCACGAGGTCCCTATGTTGGAGAGGAGAAGAAAACCTTTACAATCAGCTCAACATTATGACTAAGACAAGGATTTGTACATATTTGTCTTGTTTTCACATGTTGTGATGTCCACAATTACACACCATGGGCCCAGGAGCGCCATTCTCTCCGGAAGAACCAGCCTCACCCTAAAGAAAGGAAGAAATAAATTGGCTTGTATTAAGGCAAGTCAACCTTTAAATAAAGACCGCTAATGACAACTCTCCTCACCGTCAGCACAACAGAGACATACACAAACAAACAGGTGAGCGGTGCCTTAGTTAACTTTAAAACAGTGCGTACGTACAAAGAATAAAGTCCTACCTTAGAGCCAACAGCTCCAGTCTCTCCCTTTGTACCGTCGAGACCTGGATAACCCTAAAAGAAAGAGGACAGAGACAGCGTAAGGAAAACAATGAACAACCATCTAATTTTCCTGGGATTCATTAACAGGCGACCAACACACTCACTCTGTGTCCCTTGATGCCAGGCAGGCCAGGAGTTCCTGGGAATCCACGAGCTCCCTGTGATGTAAAGAGGAGAGATGATGCAGGGGATTACTACACAGCGGAGGGAAAGAAGGTGAGGCTAAGAGTATAAATATAATAGTATAAAATAATGTTGCTATCAACATTTCCTCCACTGGGTGGGAGACATCGGGACAGATTACATCAGGACATATTTCCCTCCTCATACGTTAAAAACATTTTAAACTACCAGAAAAAGCTCTAATTCTTGGCTTGAGATGATGAATGGCTCTATCTGTAACTCACCACGCAATTATCATTAAAGTCATTTACAGATATGAACTCTCTAATCACAATCTTGAAACGCTCAGTCTATACAGTGATCCATCATTACTGTCAATTATTGTGAGCGCTGCTTTATTGTACAATCAATGTAAAGTGAAATTTAAAAGTACACTGGTAGTTTGAGTGTGTTATGCTATTCTGAAGTGACAGCTTCACTTTAACTGTATGTGAAGTCCATTAACATATAAATGTTCCGATGAAGATTGTGAAATTCCCCCATATCGGGTCCATTACCAGGCTGGTTGCTGGCCACGAGAGAGACAAGCAAAAATAAAACCGTACAGTTTATCATGTGGGACTGCTCTTTAGCAAACTGCTCAGTATTTTAAAAACAGTCCGAATGAATCAATAATCTGAGGAATCTCACCTGAGGTCCAGCAGGTCCGCGGTCGCCTGATTTACCAGGTTTGCCAGCCTCACCCTAAAACAGAAACAAAGAGGAAAAGGTCAAATTTGTGAATTCCCGAATTTCATGTAAGTGCTCCTATTTATAATGTAAAGTATGGTATTATATATTCAATGTAGTTGATGTGATGTGAGAGTGAGCACTCCTAGTGGACACACTGTGACATGTCTGCTGCCATCATGTGGCTAAAAGTAGGAACTACATGTTGACGTCTGATCACCGAGTCTCGTAAATTAGCGATACGTCGATTTTGTTTTAGCATTTCAGCTTGAACATTTCAGCTGGTTGACTGAGGATCTCTTCTCACATTAAGAAGATAAATTACTGTAAGCTCTTTTTAAGATCCATACATTTTTTATATCATACAGTCTGGTAAGCAATATATAATGAAATGAATATGGTAAATGTATGGCATTAATGGCATAATGTTACGTCTCATAGTACTGTCATAGTGTCAATGGACTGTTAATTTTTTTATGAAACAGCATAAACCGTACAATGTGAAAAACATGTAATAATGAAAACTAAGAAATATCGCCCACGTTAGATATGGCTTTGATAGACCAACTAGATGTTGAACATAACATTATAGATACAGATTATATCGATATAAATTGAGTAATTTAGTGGACTTTGTAAAGAATAAAAGAGCTAACAGAGACCAACAACATCAACTTATAATGGAGACACTGTGACTTACTATATAACAGTATCCTTAAATCAAATGAATAAAAATGAGCTTTTATGTAAATACTGTGTCAAAAGGACAGGAATGGAAGTTAATACGAAGCATTATTGTCTACAGTTTGAAAATTATGACTGACGGAGTATATCTGTAGGTGGAGTCAAAAAGGCTTTTTATAAAAGAGCTTTTATTTCTCCGTCTTTTAGGTCAAATTTCGAGGACATTCAGCAGAGACGTTGATATTTTACAGAGACACGAGGACAGTAACTTGTATCGGCCCCGCACAGTTCCTGCTTGTAGCTAATGTATTTACAGTTTTATGAATTTGTGACAGACACACGTACATCATCTCCAGGTTTTCCAGAAGGTCCTGTGGGGCCACGGGGACCCATGGGGCCCTATTAGTAAAGAGAAAACAAGCAAAGGTGAGACACAAGTTCCCATTCATAACCAACAGAGGGCAACGTCACATAGTTTAGACTCATGATTCTCAGCATGTGGAGACAACTCCTGCTCTCTTTCCCTTTACAACCAGCCCCGTGTTACACTCTGACACAAGCTGCCATTAGTAATACTTTTACTACGATTAATCAAAAACAGTTAGGGCAGTCATGGCTCACATTAATCACAAGGATATTATCTGATCTGAAACACATTGAATGTTGCTTTCTAGTACATGTGAGCAAAGGCTAAATTATATCCCTAAACAACAATGAGAATATTACAAATCTTAATGACAGTATTTTCCGATGAGTAGGGATCAGAACTAGCAGGATTTATAGGCAAGATTAGGCCAAAAAGATGGAAAAAAAACACTTTTTTTCAATGTCCTTATCCAAAATCCTTAGTACGAAGTTCAGATGTTTCCTTCTGCCAGTTTCTCATGTGTGTTCATGTGTCTCTTGGTCCTGTCACTATGTTTCCATCTAAAGGACTTTTCTCTCTCTCTTTCTTTGTGTCAGTCTTTGCAAAAACAACACCTTGGAAGTACTAATGTAGACTAAAACACTGACAGCAGTATTAGGGATGCTGTATTAAGAATACCAATATATTTTCATTATCTAATTCAGCGAATTAAAGGCATCATGTTGGTAATTTTCCGCTCTCGTGATTTGAAAGGCCATCTCTGGTCTTCACAAACACTTCTGTGACCCGTCCACAACTGTCAAGTTCTTTTCTGGAAGGAAGCCTGATTTTAATCGCACATAATGATGTACTGGAACACTTTTAAAAGAGAAGGCACTTCAGAGGCTGCATATCTGAACTCCACAGGAGCAGATTAACGCAGCAGTGGGGAGACCCGGCATTGTCTACCTGCTGAGGGAGCGGGAAGAACAGGGGAGGGTGGGTCGTATGATTTAGCTGGAAGCTTAGTTAGGGGTGAGTAAGAGTAGAGCTGGGGCAGTGAGGAGGAAGAAAACTTAAAAGTAGGAGATGTGAGAAGAACAGAAAATGAGAACTTGAAAGACAGGGGGTAGGATTTTCTGTCTGAGAGGAGTTATTTGAGGGGTAGGGAATTATCTGACAGAGCAGGAGAGGTACAGCACACTGGAAGCTGTCAGTGAGAACATGGGTAAAGAAAAAAAAAAAAGAAAATCATGAAAGAACTACAGATCTGCTCCCCACAGAGAAGAGCAACAGCAGAAAGACAGTTCAGGCTTCACACAGATTTGGGTTAGAGACACGAGCATGGCTTTGACTGAAGAGGCTTGTAAATGTTGCAATTGAAGGAGCTGGCTGGTCAAACAGAGAAGGATGTAGAAGTTAGCGGTGAGCAATGAAAGGTTAGAAAGTGCTAGGAACTTTATGGAAATGTAGTTTAGATGTAGTGAGAGAGCGGTGATGGAAGTTTCCACATGAAGAAGAAAAAGAAAAGAGAAGGATGAAAAGGGAGAGGAGGTTTATAGGATCTGGAGTAAGTATGTATAATAAGCCATGAAGTGAGGACTCTGTGGGATACTTACAGACTGTCCGGGCTCTCCGGCCTCTCCTGGGTTGCCTTGGAAACCTTGTGGGCCCTGGGATGTAGAAAGAAGAGAGGATGTTTGATCAGAGTGAAACTTTTTTTTGTATCAGAGGAGGATAAAGAACAATTACTGTGAATGAGCTGAAACAATTGATAATTTGATTACCAAAATAGTTAACTAATTGATTAATAGACCATTTAAGTAATGTTTAAAGCAAAAGTACCAAAACATTTACTGGTTCCAGCTGCTCAAATGAGATTCTTTTTGCTGGTTTTCTTCATCTTCTATGATAGTAAACTGAATATCTTTTGTACCGTAGGTCTGACAAATCAAGCAATTACAATATTTCAGCTTGGGCTTTAAGAAATAAGTGTATAGACCAAACAATCAATTAATTAAAAATAATATTTTGTGACCACAGTTATATAAAAGCTTACACACAGATTGGTTATGTAGTAAATATGTTTCATTCGTAGCTAATATAATTGCATATCTTAATTTACAGTTAAAATGAGAAGTTAGTTGAATTTACATATAAAGTACATATATATATATATATATATATATATATATATACGCTCAGCAAAATCAAATTAATATACAAGTGTCATTGAGTAAAACTACACAACAATTATTAAACACCACTCCTCAATATTACTGTACAGTACACTGTAGCTCTGTGACTGTTTGTCTACATTACATACTACAGATTCTCAAAATCACACTACTTCCCTACTAATGTCATGTCATCTGTTTTGAGAAAGTCTACCCTCTTTCAACCCTTTCTAAAAGCAGTCAAAGGTGTCCAAGGAGAAAATCTGTCTCTCTAAATGTGGGCTCAGGGTGATAAAACCATCAAGTCGAGGCATGTCAGCTGCCATTACCTTCAACTTAATAGCTCTGCTCAGGAGACTGGGAGGGCTCAAAGGGCTGCAGGTAGAGCTGAGCAGCTAGAGCAGAAATGGTGTGTGTGTGCGGTGTGTGTGCATGCATGCAGTGTGTAAGCCCAGTAGGCTCCGCAAAAGATAAATTGTCAGGTGTTCTATAATACGCCGGGGTTGTGGCCGAGGAAAAAGAGCTGCAGCCTGCAGCTGTGAGACTAAAGTGTTCTCCATGTGTCACCTTCCTCCGGAAAAAAGCAGAAGCTCTCATTAAAAACACGGCTGTGTGTAAACATTTAACTTTAACAGCCTGTGGTATGGTGACCTTGTTGGAGTTGTGCAAAGTCACACTGGTCATTTTGGGGTCATTATTGTTATTAAATGCACTCAAGGGAAGTAGACAAGGTGGCGTATGTACGCGACATCAAGGAGATTACCATTATGAGATTTAGCCTAGCCTGTCTGTGGCCGAACACAGGATCTAGTCTACAGGTGCACGCAGCTTGTGTTGTCTGGGGTGTAGAGGAGGTACTTACAGGTGATCCGCTGGGGCCAGGTGGTCCTCTGGGACCCATAGGGCCCTGAGGGGGAGACAAGAGACACAACATCAGGCTAACCACATATAATCACATCCTTCACCAATGCATTACACGAACACATAAAACACTAGTGCACAAATAGCTATTATTTTTACATTAGACAATTCTGAGTGTGGGCGTTGAGGGAAAGGGACTTTTTCTTCTGTCAGAAGCTGTCAAAAAGCATCACCTGCTTTGCCCTGAAGCTACACAAAACTCAACGGCTCTACTTGTCAAATCCATAAATAGTTTGAAATTCCTCAGCTGCATTCAGTGTTTCTCTTGCTCTCTACCTCTTTCTTTTCTTTTTTTTTTTACTGTCGAGCCCTCTCCTTCGACTTCCCTCAGCTCTTTTTCCCACCCGCTGCGTGTTTCTGTAGTTCAAAGGTCACCAGTGGCAGTGCTGTACTCTTAAGAGGAGTGTTTGAACTCCACATGACTTCTTGCACTTTGAAAAACAACATAAAAGTGAACTGTTTCAGAAATGTTTCATCACTGAATGTTAGATTTCAGGCATCAAAACAGGAGGTGAGATCTCCAACTAGCTTCTCTCTGGCTGAGCCTGAATGTGCTTCTGGCTGGAGTCACACGCCAAAGTAATTTCTACTTCAACTTCATGCATCACCGCTCAACGAGAGAAAATCACATTCTGTGGAGGTGATGAGCCAAATCGCCATTTCCCACTTTTTTCTCTGTCTGCCTATCTATCTCACACACATACACGAAGAAAAATCAGCTGTTCAAGGAACGATGGGACAAAAAGTCTTCGATTAAAAAAACAAACAAAAAACAGCTTGACTCAGATTCCTTGTGACAGTTTTTCCTCCTGGATAAAAACATATTCCTTTCAGTTGGCTTGCTATTATAAACCCACATTTTAGCATCATGGTTATGCTTAAAAAAATCAGGGATGGCAGCCAAAAAAGCACATCACAGCGCTGCACAGTGCTCCTCAGAAACGAATGAAAGTCAGCTTTCAGTAGGGTGTGGGAAGCCATTAACCTCAGCGGATTGCAACGTATCAATGGGGCTCTATATCTTCAGGACTTTAGAATGTGTGTTTGAGAGACACGCATGCTTTCTGTGCATACATTGCTATAGGAGTTGGTGTATAAGGGGTTATAAGCTTGTGATTTAACATCAGTCCAGTCTGTTGTTTCACTTCTGCATCCACGCAGCAGGCCGGCAAACGCCAGAGTAAACATGGGCTGGCTTCAAAAGGACCCAGTATTGTGGTGAGCTCTCAGACAGACGTGTGGAAGGACAGTCAGCAGGAGTGAAGCCACACAAACGGCTGCTAGCTGTGGGGATCTGATGCCCCCACCACCCCCCCCCCATCCTGGCTTCTCAAACCTCTTCTGGGCTGAGACTTTGCCAAGCTGCTCTGCGGCTCTCCAAACCAAAATAGCTCCCAGTGTGCTCCTCGCTCCATCCCAGGCCGGCTGCCCTGCCAGTTAACCGACGGCAGCAGTGTTTTTTCAAGGCCTTGAAATATAATGATGATCAATGGATGTTTCCTCAATTTATAAAAAATACCGCTCTGTACTCCGTGTGAGGTGTTCATTTTCCGTCAGGACCCAGAACTGTGTAGTTTCTTGTCTCCAGCACTGGAGGACTTTTTATCTCTTAATTTCATCCAAAAAAAACACTTAAAAACAAAGGAGGGGGGCAAAAACATACGTGACGCTACAAATCACTGGGATTATTCTTGAATCACTAGTCTTCATCTCATCCTTGATTATTTTAAGTCCTACATGGGTATCTCCTCTCCTGGTCAATGTGATGATGTCCATTTTGTAGTTTTCATATTTGATAACCACATGGTGCTTCTCTGGTTCACGTAAGGAAGTTGTTTGTGCCCCTCCAGAAAGGTAAAAGTGGAGGATCAGTTTTGTTCAAGATGCTTCAGAGGTGCCCGCACAGGTCTGTCTTATCATTTCTTCTTGCTCCTGAAGCCTCCAAGACTGTAGCATCCAGGCAGATACATAAGCAGCCGACTGTAAAAAACAACAACATGGAAGTGGCAGCAGCTCTCATCATCGCTCGCTCACCATTGGTCCTTGCATCACACCCATTTGCGCGCCGCCAGCCTTCTCGTCAAATCCACCAGCCATCTGAGCAGCAAAGTTCTAGAAAATGCAAAAGGGATCATTAAGATTTTTATCAAGTTATACAAAGGTTGTTTAGGTGCTTTTTATTTGTATTTTTTTAAAGATGATTTTG
The DNA here is from genome assembly GCA_943593645.1 of Bovichtus variegatus. Lineage (NCBI taxonomy): Eukaryota > Metazoa > Chordata > Actinopteri > Perciformes > Bovichtidae > Bovichtus > Bovichtus variegatus. The sequence goes on along the minus strand of CALSCE010010723.1, from coordinate 6,599,557 downwards.
GACAGTGTAGACAGTGCAGAAATAGGGGAGATGGAGAGAAAAGGGCTATGACGTAAAACAAAGGTCACAAGGCTAGAATCGGAAACCAGAATTTTGCGGTTATGTGGCTCTAAACACTCTGTTAACAAGGCGCTCTTAAGGTGCTTTTTACTATTATACATTTTAGACATCTCAGTGAAATTAAGGTTTTAAGGTCAAGATGTCACATTGACTGCAGGGTAAAGCATCTGGTTGGAATATATGAAAGGCCATCCAAATTTAATAACAGTAAATACTTTCAAAGCTTGGTTTCAGTCTCTATGATGCAACATTTAAGTATTTTATTTTGAAAGCCAAATGTGCTGTTGTTTCTTTGCAGTCTGGAGGATGCTGTGTCATTTTGGCCGGAGAGAGGATCAGCTTTTAATAGATTGTGGGCAGCAGAGCTTATTATGTGAATCCTGATGCAGACAGACGAGAGACAGAGGGCATGTGAACAGTTTTCATCTTTCTCTCCTTCACAAAGAGTCTCCTTGTTTGCCTCCCAAAAAAGCTCCTTCCCCTCCCTCCCCACGTCTATCGTACTACCTCCTGCCCTTCCACCTCCCCCTCCCCTCAATCCACCTCCTCCCTCCTTTTCTCCTACAAAGAATGAGAGGCATTCGATCTATTCTCCCTCTCTGCATCTACTCGCTGTTGTCTTACTGCCTCCTCCCAACTCCACCAATTTCCCACATCTTTTGTGCTCTTGGATTCTTTCCTTGCTCCATTTTCCCATTCTCTCTGCTCATTCCACCCAGTCAAAGTGAACCCATTCTTGGCCTTGCATCAGTGTTCAACCTGTCAGATCCTATGTCTGCAGTGAATGCTAACCCACCCCTACTTGTCATGGGATACTTACTCCACCAAGGCCAGGGGGTCCATTAGGTCCTGGAGGTCCAGGGGGGCCGGGGTTTCCGGGGGTGCCAGGCTCACCATCTCTGCCGCGGGGACCAGGGGTTCCCTGAAATAGATAGATGATATTAAAATAAATCAATGACTCATATCAACTGATCAATGTGATTCTTATTTGTAAACTAAAATGACCAAATGATGCAAGTTCTTGGTCCATAAAATGTGAGGAAAAAAGTAGAAAAAAAGTCAAATGTCTTGTTTTGTTTAACAAACATATATTCAAACATCAAATATTCAAACATTTGATTCAGACATTTATACTTAGAAAATGACCAACATATTGATAAATCTGCTAAATCATGTTCACTCAACTCCAATCTGCAGCTTTTCTATGTGCAATGTGGACAACTAAGACCGCACATCTTTATATAAAATGCAAATGTAAAGCTTTATCATGAAGTAAAAGTCTTAATGTTAAATTAACTTTAAACACAAGTCAAATACCACTGACTTTCTAAGCACATGTGAGGACAGGAAAGTGTTAAATAATAATCGTATCAAGTCCCCATTGATTAATTTCATGGTCTTTGTGCCAATATTTGAACTGAATAGTACTTTGGATAAATCATTACAGTGGCTGGCAGACGACACACCACTGGACTACATTTGTCACATTTGTCAGAAACTGTTGACAGAAGCTTATTGCTCCGCTGAGCCTTCTCCAAACTGCACTGACGGGCTACACAAGTAAACTCGACTCCACCTGACCCATCAGGACTGAAGTTTGTCTTTTTCCATTGAACTAAAACAAATATTTAAAGTAAAAAAAAAAAAAAGAAACATCAAAACACAGAGGTTGTAGGTGCGTTATCAGGCTACCTGACATACCTCTGTGCATGTAGTGACAAATTACCCTGCAAGGGGATCCTGAGCAAAGAATGTGCTGAGCACCTAAAATTCTGCTCAACCTCTGCTCGACAAAAGTCAGCGCGGATTGTGCTTAAATATGCACAAACAAGATAACTACAAGACATAAACTCCTCGCCTGCAGCCATTATCACATCTAAGTGTTGTTAGACTAATGCAATGATCAAAGCCAGGCGAGTGCGGCGACGTTAGTTTCCCACACTGACTGACTTGAGCCCTTAGAGACATGCAGAGGTTTACATTATGAGTCTCCAACAGCCCCACATCTGTTAAACAACCAAGACCTCAGCAGACCACAGCCTAATGGAAACGACACATGACTAGTTAGACTGAGCTGCTCAATGAAAGGCTACCATTCTGCAAACCTGCAAGCTGCAGCAGATACCCCATCCACCCCCCTCCCCCCCCCCCCCCCCCCCACCCCCAAAAGACCTAAAGCTATCAGACTCAATAGGACATACTGTACTTCTTAAAGGAGCAGAGTGTGCGTCCAGCTTTTGGTGTGAAAATGACAACACAGGGGAGCGAAATTGTGTTTTATTTTTTCAAACTGACCTTCTCTCCCTTATCTCCTCTCGCTCCTCGGAATCCTTGCTCTCCTGGTGGGCCCTGGCGAACGGGAGACAGAGAAGTAGTCAGTAACTTCAGGTGTTATCTCATGTACATGTGAACTCTGCTACGGTTGAGTCAGATCAGATTCCATTTCCTGTCACTAAAACTGGCAATTACATGTAATACTTAATACATGATTACTGTAAATGTATTATCTTTCTATCTTGGATTCTCTATACATAAAGCAAAGTGTAAAAGTTTTCAAAGGAAAAATGCAGAAATTGATGCATACCATTGGGCCACCTGGTCCTCTTGGTCCTACAACCTGGTTAAGCAAAGAAAAGAAAGAAGAGAAAAGATAAGATGTTAGAAAATGTGAATCTTGAATATGAGAGGTCATGTAAATATAGCACATGAAGGCATGTTGGAGTCAAAAAACTGAATACTCTTTCAAATGTAGGCCCACTACTAAAGCTTACATTCACCAGATGTATTTGCCCATGTGAGGCTTAGATCTCCTTGCACACGGAGGGGAAACATTATCTTTCTGTCATCAGAGCGGGCTTGTTAATTGCCATTCTCTTCGGGCAAAGCATTATAAGAAACATACAATAAACAATGCCTTCTTATTTCCTGCCATGAACTTGTATTCCCTCAGATGGGTAAAGCATTTCCAGGTGCAGCGTGGCAGCAGCAGCAGGGAGTTCACTCTCTCTCTTTCTCCACTAGCCTGTGGGGATCTTTATGGAGGCTTTATTGTGCTTGGCTGTCTTCCTGACGAGTGGGCTAACAGACCTGCCTCCGCTCCCTCTCCCCCTTCTTTCTTTCTAAGACTGCTGGTATTGAAGCTGGTATGGTAACTTCAGTTATTTCATAATAAGTTATTTCAGTGTTTTCTCGTATGACTAGAGACTATTCTTAAATACATCCACAGACAGGGATAATATGCTACCTACAGTGCTGGAATGTACATTTACTCATTATCATTAAAAATCAAAGTTATCGCATTTGGTTTCAGACTGCGGTTGAAATCATTGATCAGAACGATCATCATAATCTTCATCCTCTTTTTCATTCCTCGGTGGTCCATCCCGTATTATTGAAAGTGGGTTGAAAGTGTTTCATGTGAGGATGAAAGAGATGTCTACCTCAGATATTACTCAAAGTCAATTTACAAATGAACATTTTTGCCATGAAAAGAATGGTGGGTCGTATTTTTAGTGGCGTGTGGTGTCAACTTACATCGGTAATGTCTCCGGGTTCACCTTTCTGACCCTGATGTTGAAAAGAAAAAGCATGAATCAAATCAAATCAAGTTTATTTATATAAAAACAGCATTGAGAATTAGACCTAGCAAAAGATGTTCAGACATTTCTTTCAGTTGGGCACTATCTGTCTTCTCCCACACAGAGACCAATTGAAAAGCAAATCTGATGGAAAATTAACTATTTTGAGGAAACTGGTCAACAGCAAAATGTAGAAAATAAGTATTCCCTACTTCATCATTACACAAATGAATATGGCACCCAGTGTCGAGGAGGAAATAACTATTATCCATCTGGCAAAGCTCTTTCACATCAAAGTCTCATCTAAATCCATAAACTACAGGGCCGTCCTGCAGCACCTCAGTGTGGGATAGATACAGATTTAATTGCAGGTGCTGGAGAGCTTCCGTTCTCGCGCACACACACACACACACACACACACACACGCACACATGCACACACAGCATCCTCACATCCTACAGGGTCTCACCTTAGCTCCTGGTGCTCCTGTTATGTGGTCAAGCGGGTTACAGGGGAAAAACAGATCACAGTTAGCGAGTGGACTACGCACAAACAATCCACGAGGGCTACACAGTATTTCACAGAAACCCAGAAAGTCTATACGAGCTAATAGCCGATTTTTTTACTTTCCTAGATTAAAATACTCTAACGACCACCACCAAATCATATTGTTGGCACCCAAAGAGCCCATCAGGATTAAAAAGTGTTGGCTGAATCACCATCTTAAGAGCTTGAAGCAGAAGAAAAGCGGCTGCAGGTGAAAGGGAATAGTAGGAAGCAAAATAGTTGTAATAGCCAATATCAGAACATTAAAACTGATGTAAACTGATTTTAGTTTTTCACATTTCAAAGCATTCTAAGAAGCAGTGTTAAGCAGCAATATTGATAAATTATAAGTTTGCATATTTTTTTTATAGGGCTGGTTATCGTTGATTGTTTTTTCAATGCTAGTGCTGATACGTTAACTATTTCAACTACTGATACCAAAACAGTACATCTTTTGATAAAAAAATGTTTTTCCTAAAAAAAAACTTTAATTTAACAAAAGAACTTCCCAAGCTTTGAATGTTGTGTAACTCAACTGGCCGTTCAAGGCATTTGAATCCATAAAATAAACTTAAATCTGCAAAATTTGGATTTAAATCAGGTATTATCTGATTACAATAAAAGTAAACAAGAATATGAATCTGACAGATGTTCAATGACAATTTTTGCCACCTGACTTTGTTTGATAGTCAGTGGTCTGAACACATTTTGGTAGTACAAAAAAAAGTATCGAGGTTCGATATCCAGCCCTATTTTTAGGTGGTGCTTGGTGCTGTACATGTGCTACTTACTTATTGTTTTGCCTTTAATGGAAGATAAGTATTTTATAAAGCATTTGAATCCACAAGCATGCATTACAAACAGTGGCACCTCTGATTTCATGTATGCTCCTCAACTGACTGTGTTTATATTTCCAAAGCCGACCTTGTTTATCAAGAGAAAATGACAATTTTCAAATGTGGTGAATCGCTCCTTCAAAGACTCTCAAGAGAGTGTCACAGTTTTTCTTGCCATCAGATCTGCAGAAATCCTCAGAGAGGATACAGAGTAGAAATGTGAGGCCGCGTCTGCTTCACTGAGGTATTTCTTTAATGATTCCCACATGTTTTCATGATACTCAGGGAAGGAGAGAGTATTCAAACAAGATGGGGCCAAGGTGAGCCAGCTATGGAAACATTACGTTGAGGTAGCATTTCACTGAAATCTGGTCAGATGTGCCACTGTTGTTATTTATTTATTATCATTTGTTTGCTTTGGGGATAAAAAAACGGTATTCAAATCAAAGGCTGACGTATAGCCTGATTTAATAAATCAGTGTTAAATAGTTAATGACCAACCTTTGATTTATACCAAATGATCCATGTGTGGTTTTTCTCCCCAAAATAAGCAACATGATCTTCTAGAGTAATTTATTTATGAGAGGTGTGAGATAAATAAATTACGACCAATGGGTGGAGACTGGTCAGCGGCACAGATGGGGCAACACTCTCCGAATAGGATTTCAGGTTTGGGGCAGTCTTTTAGCTCCTCGCAGACAATTTCATCACACAGGACGGTTCCAGTGTCACACACGCAGATGCGACAAGGCTCTGGTTTCCATACGTCCTTGTCGCTATAGCGCTGTCCATCTTGTACACAGCTAAAAACATCCTCCTCTGTGCGTGAGGTCATAGAGAGGGTCGCACAATGGCCGAGGCAGGTGGATGGTGGGAGGAAAAAGGAGATTATGCATCAGGTATGAAAAGCAGTCACTGCAATGTGTCACACATAAACAACAACGATTGTATTTACTGTGTGTCGCAACATGTCTTTGAGATATAAAGCAAAGTAAATGATGTTTTGTTTAGGTGTTAAACACATATGCAGTGCATCAACAGGTACTCCAAAGTGCATAAATAAAAAGAACATATCCTTCTTGACAAGAATTTCATTTGACATAGATGACAAATCTATACATGACAATTTTTTTTAGGATTGTAAATTTCTTCCTATCAACACAATTTCTACAAAAATGTTCTGGGGTGTCACAATGGCCTCGGGGGCTGAGGAGCATCTACGTTAGGACTTCAACTAACTCTTATTTTCATCAATTGTTCAGCCAATTATTTCCCTGATTAATCAATTAACCATTGTGTCTATAAAGTGTAAGACAATAGTTTAAAATGCCTGTTATAATATCTCACAGCCCAATGTGATGTGTTCAAACGACTAGTTTTGTTAAGCAATAATGTGACAGTAAAAAATCCAAAAATACTCACTTTACAGTTATATATGACAAAGAAAAGCATAACATAATCACATTTGAGAGGTAAGAACCAGCAAACCTTTGTTGTTTTTTGCTTTAATAATGACTAAAGCAATAATCGATCTAAATAATCGATGAACTGTTTCAGTCAGATGTAGTAGCAGGTTATTGTTTCGTTAATTGAATAATCAATTAATCAACTAATCGTTGCAGCTCTGGTCTATTGAAACCACAACTTCCCAGGTTTAAATTCAGCTGTCGCCCTTCTGTGGCATCCTCTCTTCCCTCCACATTTGCTGTCTGCCTCTCGACTACACACTATCAAATAAAGGCTCAAATGTCCCAAAAGTCATCTGGAAAAAAACAAAGAGATCTTGTTGCATCACTTCATTTATCAATGACCAACACTGAGTCCCATTACTGAATTAATACGCAAAGAAGCAACCTCTGAAACAGCCTCAGGGTGGCAGTGTAGCATCACGGACTCACAGCTGAGCGAGACCTGCAGGAAACCTCCAATAACTTCACAGGAGCTGTTTAAATTCCTCGACAATTTAAATATAGGGCTAGTTTACACTGCGGGAGACACCCTAAACAGACTTAGCATTCAGTAAATGACATTTTTTTTTAGACCACAGCTTGGCAAAGAGTGTACAGCTGAACGTGCTGGAGGTGGGGCATGTTTTCAATACAGGTACTGTACCTGCTCTAAATGACACCACTCAAGGATTTTTTTTTACAATCAACTCAGTAATTAGCCATGCTCCTGTTCATTTTCCAGTCTGACCGCTTCCTAAAAAGTCAACAGAAAGCCAAACAGTTGCTCAAAGAAACGCTCTAATTGGAGCCACTGAACCCGCACTGAGGGGTGAAAGCGGTCGACCCACCAAAAGAAAGGCCTCAGGGTTCGGACTGAGAGGAGAAGGAGCAAGTACAGTAGCTATATTTACCTTTGAGCGCTGCTTAAGTCTAGGTAACCTGACGGACCTCAGCAGCAATGAATGAGGTCTTTCTGGAAAGGGACAGAGTGGGCAATTCACAAACGATTGCCTTGTATCAACAAGGGGCACATTTTAAACCCCATCTGGAAGCCATAGCTGTGTCAGGTGCCAATTCAAACACGCCAGAGAAAAAAAACGTCAGCATTCATGCACATACCTTGCAGGTTTGACATTTAGTTTTACAGGCGTGGATGCACTGTCAAAAGACTGCACCTGTCCTTTCATTGGCTCGAATATGAAAGATTCTCTTGATATTCTGGGACAAGGGCTCCTCTGTATACTGCAGAGCTGATAGAAAGCTGGCTTTTCGTCACAGAGGATAATTTGTGAGTCTCCTCTCCCATGTGTTGGCAGCCATACTGTTTTCCAGGAGAGTAAAATGAACAATGAAAATTTTTTAAGTGAACCCAGGTGTACTTCGAGGACAGTACAGTCAACTCTGTTTTCACTGTATTTAGTAACTTTCAGGACCTCAATCTCTTTTATCCCTGTCTGATAAACTTTACGGGCTCCTCGCCTACATGAACGCTCAGTCAGCGGCCACAAAATTGAGAGTTAAAGAACTGACCCCTGTCCCCTCTGAGTGACTTGGGGCCATTGAGCCTGCTGTGCTCGGGTCACAATCAAACCTCTTTACCACTTCAGCGTCTCCCAGATACATTTCTGCCTCCCTGAGGAGAGAAGGGGCATAATATCCAGGGGACTATATCTCTGAGAGGGTAACCTGAGACTTGCAAATGCTTCGGGGAATTTTTCCTCTTCTTCTTCCTGGAAAATTCACCTGATCTTTGCTTTAAAAGCTTGACTTTAGAGCTTTTTTATTGTGAGAATGAAGTCCCTTATTTTTTCCAATCACCTATCTCTGGCACCTTGGCTCCGTCTCTCTCTGGGCTGACTGTCACAGCTTAAGGGTAATCTTTTAAACAGATGGAAATCCTGAAATCGTATGGAACATTATTTCTGGCGCCAATCTGCTGGCGTACCTTCTCTCTCTCAAATGTCTCTTGTGAATACTAAAATCAATAATGATGATGAAAAATCCCACTCCAGTTTTTTTTTTCTTTTCTTTTTTTTTTAAACCGGCAGAGACAGTAGAAGGTATGCAGGTATGCATAATACTAATATAAGGGCTATTAGATTCTTAATAGAGAGAAATTGAAAACTTTTTTTTCTTTTTTATGAAAAATGTGGTTATTACTCCACCTTTCCACCCCAACAAGCCAGGATTCACCTAGATGCTCTCTGACAGCAATGGAATGTGAACACTTTTCACCAAAGGCCCTTGAGCCTGACCACCTTTCACTTTTTGCCCATCCCCTCCCCCTCTCATCCTCTATATTAAGTGAATCTGCAGCTAAAAGGAGTCTGTCAAGGCATCTAAAGCACCCACAGGTGTCTGGCAGCTTAACGTAAGAAAGAAGGGGGAGGTGGTAAGGCATTGGGCTGCACTCTAGGCGGATCAAAGTCTGAATCTTATGATTTTTGCTTTCCAGAATGTTAATTTTAACGACAATTAATAAATACTGCAACAACAAATCAAATAAAGAAATAACTCCACAAAAGCAAGAAAACAAACAGCTCCTGCTCTGTGCGCGTTATTTGTGCGTAAACCTGCCACATCTCTTCATCCATTGCATTACTTTTACGCACATCCACAACTCTGATATAGCCTATTGCGTTTTATCATACCTTGCAGGTAGAGTAAGATGAGTACTCTTGGTATACAGAAGGTCCACAACTATCATCAATCAGATAACTTAGAGTATCCAAACAATCATAAACTTTCTGTGCGTAAAAGGTGCGAGGGAATAACCAAATCACTCCAGCATCAAAACAAGCACTGAGCTACTCAAAGCTCAGGTGCTGTGCTCAGATATAAACCTGTTGCAGAAGAACTCTCAATATGCACCTCATGGCAACTTTATCTTTTCTTCCTTATAGCTCTTTGAGAGAAATAAAAATGTCACTTACGTTCGTCCTCTTGACATCTTACAACGGCTAATAGACAGACTTGGGTTGCTACAAGTAGCAGTACAGTCCTGGAATCCATAATGCTGAACATGTCTAAATATTAGACATGCAGAGCCCGTGAGGGAGAAAGAAAGGTGCGAAGATATCGGAGGCTTCTCAGTGTTTAGTGTGTTTGTCCCCAGTTACAAAAGCAGAACCATTCGACAATCACAGTTCCCAAAAATCAATGGGGGAATCCAGCGGCAGGACCCGGACCTGCAGCAGAAAATTCAGCACCGACCGCTTTGGGCCAGACGCTGTAGTTTTATGTCCCCGTTGCCTTCAATGAATCTTCGTATATTCCCAAATATCAGTCCGGCCCCTTACCCCCTGCAAGGCTGAAATCTGAGCCCCGTTTCCCTCCCATTCTGTATCCCAGGTCCCATTATTCCAGTCCCAAACCACTCCTTTCTCCACGTGCTGCTACTGAACCCAAAAAAACTGAAACTTTTCCCCCCTGACTTTGGTGCCAACCCCCTTTCTCCCCCACCTCGTTCATCGAAAGCATAGCTATGTCAGTATCACCTCGTTACGCTTCTTCATTCTGCCATGTAGGTCTGTGACCCGGGTGCAATAAATAGACAATCGCAAAGGTTATGGTTATATTAGTATTATATTCTAACAAGTGCTGTGGGTTGGTCAGAAAAATACCAGACACTGTCATTTTAAAAAGGTACTTCAAGGTGGTGGTTGTAAACATCAGAAAGTGCTCTTAGGATGTGGGAATACAAAAAAAAGAAAGAAAAAAAAAGACACATAAAGTCACTATTAGTATAAGCCATCCAATATTACAGACACAAACAGTCCCTATGATATTAAAATGTTTATGGGTGGAGATTCAAACAACAAGAAAAGAAAGATGACATTATACGTATTATAGGGTATACAATTAATGTTTGAATATTGTAATGCACAATTAATGCATGGCAATAATCCATAATGTGTTTTGAAGCCCCACAACCCAATAGTTATACACATTATGGGCATTATTAGTTCATACTGTATGGTTACTACACACACAATGGTCTGTCAAGTTACGGAAGTTCACTTACAGTTACTGTAAATTATACATTCATTAACACGTTGTCAAGCTGTGAAACAGCTTCCGACACCTGTGAGCAGCCTCTCAATAAGACTTCATACTTTGTCTACTCGCTTGCATTTATTAATAATGAGCCATGAGCCAGAAGAGTTAATGACAAGCTGCATGGTTGAGTTTAGAGCTGCAGCAACGAGTCGTTTAGTCGATCGAAATCGATCATATTTTGATCATCGAGAAATGCTTCAGTCATTTTTTAAGAAGAGCCGCCACAAATGTGCTGGCTCCAACTTCTCAACTTTGGGAATTTGTAAAGGTTTGTTTTTGTCACATATGATAGTCAATGAAATATGTTTTAGTTTTGAACTGTTGGTTGGACAAAACAACCAAAAACACTGAAAAAGCTTTTGGACGTTTTCGATCTAGAAAATAATTAGCAGATATATCAATAATATAAATGATCATTACTGGCGGCCCTAATGGAGTTGATTGCATTAAATAAGCATGATTTGTGCTCCCCTCTTATAAAGACACCTGATCTATAGCTTCTCTCATCATCTCGCCACAGTTTTCGCCCTAGGAGGCAGACATTTTTTGCCTGGAGGTCAAGTGTTTGCGAGATCATTGGCTTGTGGGAATAACGCTCAGACTAGAGTGAAGAGAAGACATTTGATGTAATGGAGGGCACCGTGGTGTTTCTGAGGGCAGTGTGGGAGAAGAAGGGAGGAACCTGCTTCAGGCTGAGGGACTGCTGCATGCAGACTGTCACACAGCGCCAACCAGATAATAATATTTTCCTAACATGGTGAGATGGACATGTATGACAGCTGGAGGAATGTTGAAGGGACAGTTAAATTGTCATATCCACATTCATCCAAAGAGAGAGCTTTTCTATGTGACTTTCTGAAGCTGTCTTCAAAGCAGTGGATGAGAGTCTCAAACGCGGCTCGAATTCTCAGTTTTCTCTCAGTATCATATTGGTTTCAGGGCATAATTATTTGAAGAGATGCTGCCTGTGTGTCTTCTTGTCTGTATGTCACCCATTACCATGGCAATCAGGTTCTGTTATGGCTCTGGTGTGGGATCCGATATGCTGTCTGCAGCTCGCTCACTCACTCACTCGCACACGGATTTTCGATCAAACAAATGCCTTCAACAGTGACGCTCAGCACGTGTTCAACTTATCTGTGTCTAAACTGGCTGAAAAAAGACGGGATGATAGATTCTCTTTTATAAACTCTTCTCTTTTTTTTTTTCATTTCAGTGTATGTCAAGTTAAGTTACCAATAAAATCCAGTCACCAAAGTCAAACAAGCGGGAGAAGTTGTATGCAGTTTGTTATCGTTGGCTGTGCCTATTAATCCAGTGATACAAAGTGATACACTCTTTGGAATTGAAGACAGACAGCAGCAATGTTTTATTGGTACTGTGCAAAATTAGGGGTAGGGATATTGATTAGAGGGACTTTGTGTTGTTTAATTGTCAGTTTCGCATTCATTTCCCTACACTACTGTGCACATTTTAAAGGACTGCAGCTACAGACCAGCAGGGTACAGTTCATAACTCTGACACACAAGCAAATGCATTTTCGACCGCATATATATTCTCAGTCCAAATACCGGCAGACACACTTTGGCTGTAAATGGTGTGTGTAATGGCTTAACACATAATAGTTCAACTTTGGAGCGGGTTTGCATACTCAACACATGATGTGCTCAGAGACATCCATACACTGAAAGTGTGTAAAGAATGTGTTATAGAATATTACAATGAAGCTTTAAACATAGTTAAATGTTTAACGTTATAATTCAGGGTCGTAATTCTAGGTACTTTAAGGACAGCCCAATGTTAATACTCCGACCTTAACCACGGCAGTGCTATCCCTGACCCAGGCTCTGTTGCGGGTCTAAGTGAAGTACTTGAGTACATGTACTTAGTAACCACTGATCATCCTTCTCCTAGCTAAAACAACACTTCCTCTAAATTTAAGAAGTATATTCTATTTAATATAATAAACTCCAGGATCCCTCCTGTTCACAGAGGGAACAAATGGTCAAACCAAACAGCCTTGATCTCCCCATCAGACCTCTGGACTGAGCCCATAGTTGGTGCAGGAATGACTCCCTTGTCCCCGCTGTAACCCTGTCACATGTAGCTGAGGTTATAAATCACAGCGACTAACTGACTGCTCATGGAGTCGCCGTGGAGAGCCACTTGTACTACGCAGCTACAACTCCAGCTATATATAAGTGGCAAGGGACAGTTTGGTTGCATCATTGATGCATGATCCTCACCCCTCTGCAGGTTGTGACCTGTGAGCTTTGAGCTTTCACCCCCCCCCTCCCCACACACACACACACACACACACACACACACACACACACACACACACTTTATTTGAAACGGGAGCAGCTGGTGCATCCTGAGTGTGCAGCATTAGTGCTATTCTCTACCGCTCGGTCGTTTCAGGAGAACTATGGTTGTCCCGCGGTTCAGAGAATCTTACTGCATTTTAGTTTATTTGAGAGGGTCATTTATTGGGTCCAGGTTCAACTGGAGTAACCTTGGATTGCTGATCAGTGGAATAACCTGCTGTAAACACCTGCAAACATGCTAATCACTTAGACTTGTACGTAGACATTTGCACGTTTCAAAAATAACAACATAAGTGATTGAATAGAAAAACTATTTGACTTAAGTACACCACTAGTTTAACTACTAGGGTCAAATGTGATGAAAAGTGAAGTTGAGTCATGTTTAATTTTGGTTTTTCACTTTTCATCCACCATGTAAATGTGTTTGTTTTCGTTTTTCATGTTATCCCTACTCCACAATCTTACATGAAAATGTGCAACTTGTAATTTAGCATAGTTTCAGACATGTTCTGCACAAACAGCGCGTGTCTGACTATGTATGTATAGCATACATATATAGATACATAGCATGTATCCAGGAAAATTAAAATTGTTTTCCTTTTGTGATCTTGTGGCTTCTGTGCAACCCAGGGATCAAAGACTTTGGATCACTTAACTAACAATTATCTATTCATAGGCTGGAGACCTAAAAGTAGTTTCTTATTTACCTATTGCTGGTAGTAGCTGGCAGTGTGGCTACACCAGCCAGTGCAGTGAAAGCATTGTAATAGTGTTGCTTGACAGGAGAGCATATGCTGCTTCTTGGTCTCAGTGCAGTACATATTGTGAGGCTGTTTGTGTGTGTGATCTCTTTCAGTGAGCAGCCCACAAATTACTTTGAAGAGAACCTTTTGAAGACCCTCGGAAATGACACCCTCTGTCCCCGAGAAGTTTTGATATTTTGTGGTTCTCATCTCCATGTCTGTGAGAGTGCACGCATGTTTTATCACTGTTAATGAGTCAAGACAAGACTTTGCTTTGTTTCAGACCTGCACGCCTCAGTTGTGTCTGAAAAAGAGATGGGCTGCAGCGTTTTGTGGCTTCTCTGTGCTGAACTGACAGACATGTCCCCCTCCAACAGGGTGAGGGGTCAAGGGTGACCGAGTCCCCGATGCTTCGGAAAAGTATGAGAAAATAAACACTGGCGCTTGAGGTATCAAATGTGTGTCATGCAAGCACCCAGGAGCCCCAGAGAGAATTATTCAGGGATTATTCCCGCCAACACGAGGACAGGAACAATCATTGTTAAACTCTTTATAACAACTTGTGTTTTAAAGATTAGGATATTTAGAAAGGGCACATTTAGGAAGTTTTCTTTTATTAAACATTGATCGTCTTCCAATAATTTGAAATTGCAAGTAAGTGAAATATTTTGTCTGTGAATTTATGATGTGGTGACAAAGTTCAGAGGCAGGAAGTTTAATCTGCTGTGTCTTACAATTCATACTGAAGACCTGCGCTTTAAAAAGCCGGAGAATTATGGGAAGAGTCTGTGAATATAGGTCTGTAGTTGTTTAGGAATGAAGTCTGTCTGGAAAGATAATCAGAGAGTATGGGGGGAAATAGAAGAGA